>VIEB01000138.1:177251-407729 GCA_006547085.1 Malus baccata
CTTGTACTTAGGCTCTGAATATGTGTGTTTCACACTTTAACTTACTCTAGCACGTTACTTGGTTATTATTGCTAGTATTTGGTTTTTGTTTATTCGTATTTCTCGTATCTATTGCTTCCGCGTCGCACTTTTGGTTACGTCACGCCCACGTGACGGCCATCACGCCTTGATTCTAGGATCGGGGTGTGTCACCTTCTATTTCAAAAATAAAAAATAAAAAAATTTATGTGTGCCCATATGCTAGCATATATAATATTTATTTTCAGTTCGGTATGAGAATACTGAAAATATGAAGATGCAAAACCAAATCTCATACCGAAAATTTCAGTTTGGTTCGGTATGACATACTGAAAATTTTGGAAATTTTGGTTTGGGATTTTTGGGAATTTTTTTCTAACCCAGCTAATCACCCAACTAGCATTTAGAGCAACTCCACCCTTGGAGCCATCCCCCCATGCAATCCACTATTCAATCCACCTTGTGAACAGTAACTGCCATAATGAACAGTAACTGCCTTTTGCATCTCAACCATTGCACTTGAATAGCCCTGCCAATAAGCAATAAAATATTTATTAATTATTTTTTTTACAAAATAATACTAAATAAATTTATTTGTAATTTCGGATAAGATATTTTAAATCGTTCTCGTTGCGTTACGTGTCATTTACCCAAAACGACTATTATTGGTCATAGATTTCGATAAGATTTTTATCGAATGTCATCGTGCCACGTGTCGTTATCTTTTCAGAATATTTGAGAATAGATTTCGATCAGATTTTAAATCGTTCTCGTTGCGCCACATGTCATTATCTGAAAAGATAATTGTTGGTGATGGATTTCGATAAGGTTTTTATCCAATGTCGTCGTGCGACGTGTTGTTATCTTTTCAGAATTTTTTATGATAGATTTTGATCAGATTTTTAACGAATGACGACATACCACGTGGCACTATCTACAACCTAATCATTTCAGAATCCTCCATATAGTCCATCATTCATCCTTTTAAATCTCACACCAATTTTCTCAATATCTCTATCATTATTTAGAGTTTCTGCTTTCTTCACCAAATCAAAATCTGTATCATTATTCATAGTTTCTACTTACAATGTCTTCTTCTTCAAGCATGATGTGGGAAATCGATCAAGAAGATGAAGAATTATTTAACCAATCTGAAGGAATTTTAAATCTCCATATAGCCCAAAATGAGAAGGAAGAGGATGAGGAGCGGAGAATGAGAGATGACGAAGCAAGAATGGCCAGAGACTCACATTCTCGTCGAGTCATCCAAGCTGTGGCTCACATATGCAGGCCCATCCATTCCAGAAACCTTGATAGAAGCAGGCAACGGGAGCTGTTGGACGATTATTTTTGGTTTTGGTTTTGGCACCATACCAAGCTTGTGCTTGAATTAGCTACACAATGGGGGAGAAGAAATAATTATAATCAAAGTAGGTAACAAATAATTAATGAGAAGAAATAATTATAATTAAAGTATGTAACAAATAAATAATACAAACAAATAATTATAATTAAAGTAGGTAACAAATAAATAATACAAACAAATAATTACAATATAAATTTGGGTATAGTACAAACAAATAAATAATATATTATTACCTGATCCATGAGATTTTTCCCACTTCGAAGATTACTACTAGCTTGTCCTAAGGCGTCTCTCCAAATAGTAAACGATTGGCTAAGTAATTTCCAACAACTAGACATTGATTCTTTGGTTCTACTCCCACCCATTTTCTCAAGATAATTGGTATGAATAAGACTCCACATTTCTCAACCCAGCTAGTACACAATGCAACGTCTTCAAGAAGCGACCAATTCGTACCTGTATCAGTAGTCATTTTTTTTGAAAAAAATTGGATTGAAACTTTGAGAGAAAGATAGGAATTTGATTGAAAGTAGTTGAGAAAATATGAAATTGTGGTGTAAGGTAGATGATAATGAGAATGTATTTATAGAAAAGTAGAAACATTTTTTTTTAATTTTCAGATATATTTTTTTTATTTTTTACAATTTTTAAAATTTTTTTTATTCGAATAATTAATCTCTACCGTTGGATTTTAAAAATTTTGAATTTCAACACTCCAGATTGTGCCACATGTCACAACGGTAACTTTTCTTAATTTTAAAACTATTTTTTTTAAATTAATAAAGCATATTAACATCAACCGTTGATCTCAGATCGAATGGTTGATATTAAATCAGCTTTTTTTTTATTACCATTGGAAATCGGACGGCTCGTATTAAAGAGCCATTGGGATCGAAAAGACCGTGGGAAGCCACGTGGCTTCCCAATGGTCATCTGCATTTTCTGCGCGCGCGGGCCCTGTGCCCTATGAACTTGTCGGTTGGCGCGTCCCCACCCGCGAATGAGGGGCACGCACCTAACACAAACAAAATTAAAAAAGCAAACACAACTCGGGCTGCAGGCCTGTCAATGCTTCACGGGCCTGGCCTCAGGCTCCCACCTTCATTCAGGCTGTCCAAGGCTGGAGGTCTATCTAGAGGTGGGTTTGGTTCAAATTGGTTCGGTTTTTTGCCAAAACCGAAACTGAACCGAAATTTCGGTTCTGTTCGGTTCGGTTCAATTTTTTTTCTGTTTTTTTCAGTTCGGTTTCGGTTTTTTTTTCAAAAAATGAAAAAATTTGAAATCTTAAATTTTAACATATCCAACACAATCATAACATAAATACTCTGACTAGACTTAAAGCTAATGAAAATAAACATTTAAAGTTCAACTAGAATTATAACATAAAGGTTTTTTTTTTTAAATATTTTGGGTTTAAAGTTTAACTGTGAATAGATTTCTTTTTAGATGATGATGGAGTACGACCTTATTCATTCCTCTCTTTCTCTCAATCTCTCTCTCCCTCTCTCTATATATATACATGTATTCTTCACTAGCAATAAGATAAACATTCTATAATATACTATTTATTGTGATTATTGTCTTGGTAACAATTTTTGATATTTTCTTTATCTTTATGGTCCGAATTTTTTTTATCCATATATGTGGTTACATAATATAATTTCTACATTCTGTGTTCAGCTTCTACCACCATCAAATTTTGAAGAGGTGTTCATCAATATTTTTTAATATATTGATATACTTTTCAAAATTGTTAGGCCACAGAAGCTACCATACTCAGCCATAGGTGAGAAAGTTTGAATTTTGTTTTTGATCTGGTAGTGTTTAATAAACTCATGAAACTTTTATACGCTGTTTGCTTTCCCTAATCAGCTGCAGTGCAGTTGAGATATGTGTTCTTATATATGTGTTGCACTTAATGATATAAACTAGAAATATTGCATGTAATGATATAAGTTCTAACTTTTGTTGTAGATGGAGAACCTGAGAAGACAATTTGGATTGGAAAGCAAACAAGTCCTACCAAAGCTGCAGTCCAAAGTATCATATTCTAATATAATAAAATCAAATAATTAAATAAATAAAATTAAAAAATATTAATTTAAATATTTCGGTTTGGTTCGGTTTCTAGACCACCAAAACCGAACCGAACCAAAAAAATTCGGTTTGATTCGGTTTGGTTTTCAATTTTTTTCGATTTTCAATTTTTTGAACCCACCTCTAGGTCTGTCCACCGGCACTCGGCCCTTTCCCTTCGTCTGTCCTCCAAGCAACCACCAAGGTGGAGTTGCTCTTTAGTGTATTTGAAACCTTGAATACAACACGGAGAAAAGAATTAGGGACAAGGACAAAAATGAAATTCTGAAATTTTCGCCAAACGGTCCGGGGTAGCGACAGGCAAACAGAAAGGACGACTGACGTCACGACGTGGCGCAATGAGAATCGTTCACCAATATTTACTTGATGGAATGTATTTAAATTTTATTCCGAAAATTCGACTCTCCGTTTCAGAGTAACCGGTCGAACCCCAAAAGCTGCAAATTAGGGCTTGCAGATTCTCTCTTCGAGAATTCTGATCGCATCGTATCCATTTGTCTTCAATCGAACTTGGTTTTCGATACCTAGGGCTTGAAGGCAGAGGAATCGGAATCGCACTTTCAGCGGCTCCGTACAGATTATCCTCGATTTCAGAGGCCTCAAGATTTTCGATCGGCGTTGTGGTCGAAAGGAATTTCAGGTGAGTAGTTTCGTTCTGATTTTCAGTTTAAGGAGATTTGGGATTGGAATTTCATAGTTTCGGAATGAAATTTATGCATCCGGACTGCGGATTCGGCATTGGGTTGGCCAATTTCAAAATTAGGGCACAAATGCAATGCCAAATCCATGGAATCGAACAGAGCCTATATGGGTTTTGGTTATAATTGTTTGATTTGACGAAAATTGCCGATTTTGAACAGTTGTTTCAGTTCAGCATAATAAAAATTAGGGTTTTCTTTTGTGATTTTTCAGGTACTTTGCATTTGTAATTGTTCAATTCGAGAGGGAAATGCGGGGATATGATAGAGATGTAAGCAAATTTTGGATCTTCGTCTATCTGTTTTCTATTATATGTAAATTTTCGATATTGATACTCTATTATTTTTTTGAGAAAATTAGTTTGACAACTTTTTGGGATAGGATTATGGTCAGTCAGGCGACGAATATGAGGATTATGAGGACGATGAGGATGGTGAAGAGTATGAAGAGGAAGAGGAAGATCCAAAGCCTACCAAGGAAGCATTGGCATACCTTGAGTTGAGACAACGCTTGAAAGAACAATTACGAAAGAAGAAAAGTGGTTCTTCTTTGGCCAACTCCAGTAATAAAGAGAAGAAGGTCCCCAATGACAAGTGAGTAACTACTATATAACCGCGGTTTTTCCTTCGTGGAAAATCCATGTTTTCTTAGTAAGACAAGGCAGGCTGTTCTGTTTGTTTCTAATACTAGGTTCAATGCTTCCTTATTGTAAGTAACCGATGATTATTTGATGAACAATATCTGGCCTTGTTATCTGAAGTTTTAGGGAAGCAGTAAGTGATGCAACTAAAATAGTTCTGTAATGTATTGATTGGCTTGCATTCTACCAGAGCCTGTAACGATATAGATTTTATAGTTGCAATTTCTAGGACAGGCTAATGTTTTTTTTCCCAGGGATATCACCTTCTGAAAGTAATATAGAGAAATGAGAATACATTCTGAAGAGTTGTCATCCTTGCAACTTTATTTGCAGTTCCTTGTTTTCTTCTTTTGTGATGAGGTTGTCAGACAGATGATTTGTTTCATAATTTTTCTGTGGACAATATAGTGGTAATTGGTAAAATAGAAGTTTTGAAATTGATTTTAAATTGTTTCCCTACTTTTTCTGCAGTTTTGGATCTTTCTTTGGCCCATCTCAACCAGTTATTGCTGAGAGAGTGATTCAAGAAAGCAAATCGTTGTTAGAAACCAAGCACCTAACATCCAGTGCTACCAACTCTGCCCATCATGTATGTATTATTACTCCCTCGTTTTGATATAGCTCATAAATTCATAACATTACTTGCTCACATTGACTTTTTTTTCTGTACCTGTCATAAACAATTGGTCTACACTTTACACATATAATGAGCCCACTTATGCCGTCCTGATCCCAAAATGATTATGGGATAGTTTTGGCCCTGTAATTTCTGTGTTATGTTGTATCTTGTTATTTGTGGAAATTTGTGGGAACTTTAGTTTGTTCAAAGAAATTGATTTGACACGCATATTATTTGAGATTCTTCTTTTCATGTGGTGTAATTTACAATCTTATTGTTGCTAGAACCATTTTGGAGTTGCTTTTGCTTTCCACCTCTTTTATTGGTTCTAATCTCACTCGATTCTTGGTGAGCGTCAGAGAACCTGTTTCTAGATTTACCCGTATAGGTTTATATCTTGAAACTTTATGACTTACTTGGCAAGTTGGCATGCCTGATTTGTGTCTTGCTGCTTATTTTGTTTAGTTTTTAACCCCGGCATTACCTATTAAAAATATTTTCTTGGAACTGTCTTCATTTTATGAGCATGCTAATGTTTACAATGATATGCTTGATAAGATTTTTTACTTGCCTAAAATCTTGTTGCGGAAAAATATTTTGTTGCAACTTGTCTTTTTTATTTTAACACAAAAACATGTCTATAAGTTATAGTGCATTAGTTTGATGATGGCACTTGCCTCTGCAGAACAAGAAGAGCTCTGGATCAACCTCCGCTGGATCGAAATCTGTATCAAATGATCAGAAACCCAAAGTCATTAATGAGGTGCTTGGAGAAATTGTTTTTGTTGGTGTTTTACCTCTGAATTAGTCTTCTAGTTGCCTTATTATGTGCTAATGGAATTTCTGGAAGGTGCATGTTAAGAGTAAAGTACAAAAGATTAAGGATACAAGAGATTACTCTTTTCTACTTTCTGACGATACAGAGCCCCCAGCTCCTACAAAGGATCGACCACCTCAAAATGTCTCTGTTCCAAATTCTGGTGTGTTGTGATCTACTACCTCTTATCTGGCTCTTTATTTATGGGTCATTGAACATTCTATTTTCATTGAGGAACTTATACGGGTTTTTTGCTGATGTTAAAGAGGTGCGGTCTAGTCAAATGGTGACAAATAATGGCAGACATATACCTTCATCAAATAATGGCAGACCTGTACCTTCATCAAATAATGGCAGACGTGTACCTTCTGCAAATAATGGCAGACATGTACTTTCAGCAAATAATGGTAGACATATACCTTCAGCAAATAATGGCAGACCTGTACCTTCAGCAAATAATGGCAGACATGTACCTTCAGCAAATAATGGCAGACATGTACCTTCAGCAAATAATGGTAGAGATGTACCTGGCCGTCGTGATGAAAGGAAACTGGTATCTGTGGATGGACAGATGCATTCTAAAGTGGGGCCCAATAAGTTGAGTTCTGCCAGTAGAAGACCCGATGCGACATCAATGGACTCTAGAAGACAGCTTGGTAGCAACGGTGGAAATGGGCCTGGCCGGCCTCAAGAGACAAAAAGATTGCCGTCTAAGACACCTGCTTCAGCCATTGAGAGGAAAGCTTCTACACCAGGTCTAAAGAATCCCATGTCTGGTGTGCCCAGACCACCTCTTTCAAAGTTGCAGTCATCTATTCCAAGGCAGCAGTTGCAACAAAAAAAAGAAGTACGAGAACCTAATAAGCCCAAAGTGTTACCGAAACAGTCATCAGGATTGTCAAGACCTCAGGTATGAATCCCACCATCTGCTACATATTTTCTTTCCTTTGAATGGTAAATATTCCAGAGACCTGACCTGCTTCTGTAGTTTTTTTATAAGTGCATAATATCTGTTTCCTTTTCATGGAATTTGGCACGTAAACAAGCCACAAATGCAAAGGCAAATCTCGTCACATCCTGTGTCTCAAGCGCGTCCTCCCAAAAAGAAGCCTATGAGACGGCACCCTGATGATGATGAACCGGGTCTGGATTTTAGAAGTGAGATCAGAAAAATGTTTCGGTGAGTAGCGTTTTCATTATTTTTATTCTTCTGTTCTTAATTTTTAAATGGTTGTAAAGCCTGAGGTTGATTTCAAAATTCAGCTTTGCTGAAATGACATTAGGCTACTGGATGCAGTTTAGCTCTTTTTGGTCAATTCATGGTTAACGATGTAAAAGTTAAATGTCCGCCAAATATGTTTGTTTATATTTCATTCTGCTACTTTGAATACATTTTGTTTATAGACAATTGAAGCCTGAAGGTCTTTTAACTTGGTGACATGCCTGATCTTAACAAATTGGAAATTATGGAATGACTTTGTAGCCGAGCGTATTGGGAGATGCCCATTACAAGAATTTTCATCTTGGTTTGAAACTTTGGTGGTTAAGGAAGTTAGGAACTGTATAATATTGTTCTAATTATCATTCCGAAATGCTTGCAGTCAACCAGAAAGATACGCTAGTGATGACGACGATAGTGATATGGAGGCGAACTATGAGGATATTATGAAGGAGGAGAGACGGAGGTAAGCATGGCGTTTCACTTTCGGTAAAGTATCATGATTATGTGATTGTCTGTACTTGTATCAGATATATAATGTACATTGTGGTGTATGTGAGCCTTTCTGAGATTATATATTTGTTGTGATGTTGCAGTGCGCTAATCGCAAGAAGGGAGGATGAAGAGCAGGCTAGGTTGATAGAAGAAGAAGAAAGGAGGGAACGGATGGCTAAACAAAATCGCAAGCGTAAGCTCGGTCATTAGAGTGACCAGCCACAGGGAAGGGAAGTGAAGGAAGGGGAATTTTTTTCGCCTCACTTGACAAAAAAAATTAAAAAAAAAAATTCTTTGGTCAATATAAGTCTGACCGCCATTGTATTTTGCTCGTGGTAAAGCGGAGTTGATGTTTTGGGACTAAATTATCCTGAAGCTGTAGGAGATTTTTTTTGTTGCAAATTCAAATGTATTTCTAGTGTCAAATAATGTAGAATGTAGTTTTTTGGGTGCTGGACTCTAGTTTTGCAAAACTCCCCTCCGCCTACTAATAAACAAAATGACACTCAAGGTGCGTCGGGAAGTATTTTCGAACATATTTTGGCAACTTTTCTTCCATGGTACGTACCGCTTAGTGGTTTATGAAATTAAGGGTCAGAATCCATCTGTTTCTTGTGAATGACTTGCCTCTGCTTGGGAATCTTATCTCGAGCTAAAGTGAAGCTTCAGTTTTAAAAAGTTGAGTTTCACTTGTGGCTTTTGGTTCAAGAGTTTAACTAGAAAGTCGTTGAAAGCACTACTTTTTATCAAAAATATCGTGCATCTTACCTTTTTCTATCGAAAAAAAATCTTGTATCTTACTTTTAATCTTCGCTGTTGATTCATTTTTGCTGTGTCTGTTACTATCAGTGTTTAAAATATCCACAAAATTTTTGATATTTTCGTAAAAATTTGGTATTTTCATGCAAATATTCAAAAAATTAAGTATCGATTTGGAAAGGAAAATGAAACTTACTGCATTGTTTATGAAACTTATTACACTGTTTATGAAACTTACTACACTATTAATGAAACTTAACGATACTACATTTTTTATGAAACTTAACAGTATTATACTTTGTATATATGTATATTATTTCTTTTGAGTAGGAACGAGTGAAATCTACATATATCACTCTTATATATATTATTTATTAGGGTTAAACTGTTTATTACCTTCAAGTTTTGTAGTTTTCAACATTTAGTACGTGAAGTTTTTTTCGTCCCAGTCATACCTAAAGTGTTAATTTTGGGACAGTCTCATACATTCGTTAGTCAAACTGTTAAGTCTTCCGTTAACTGATGACGTGGCGCCCACGTGGACAATGACGGGCACCACGTGTCAATAAGGGTCCACTTGGAATTAAAAATTCAAAAAAAATTTAAAATAATTAATTTTAAAGATATTACGTTTGAAAAAAAAAGGTTGTCTTCTTCCTGAACCCCCCCCCCCCCACAACGACCCTCCCTCCCTTCTCTCCTCTGCTCCCACCCAAGCCGCCGCCGCCACCCCATCCCCGATCGACCATGCCCACCTCCTCCGGGTCTGCACCATTCAAAAGAACTAACCCGAGTCACGTCTCCACTCGAACCTCAATTGTTTCGCCTTCTAACTCACCCACGAGTTCTTCCTCCAGATCTGCAACTCCTTCCTCTTTTCATGGCAGCCCGTCTACCACCCAGATCTGCAACTCATTCCCACCACCCCGATTTCTTTCACGCCATGAATGGGTTTGGATTTGGGTGCAATTTGGGGAATTTCATGGCGGCCCGTCTACCACCCAGATCTACAACTCATTCCCACCACCCCAATTTCTTTCACGCCATGAATGGTTTTGGATTTGGGTGCGATTTGGGGAATTTGAATGTGGTGGTTGAGGATTTATGTGGGTCGATGCTCGTCGTTGAGGCGAGATTTCTGGTTTTGAAGTTGAAGGAATCGATTCGGCCCGATGGATGTGCAGCGAATAGAAGGGAGATGGCTTGGGGGTTTGAGGAAGAAACACCTTTTTTTATTTTTTTATTTTTTTTGTAATTTTGTAATGTTTAATACCCGGGTGCTCGGGTGGAGAAGATGAAGGGGGTGGAGGGGATGGAGGGGTGCTCGAGTGGAGGGGGTGGAGGGGTGTCGGGTGGGGATGGAGGAAGGGGGTTCTTGGTTTGTTTTGGGTTTTTTTTTGGGCAAAAGACTGTTTACTACCCTCAAGTTTCATGGTTTTCAACATTTAGTACATCAATTTTTTTTCATCCCAGAGTCATACCTAAAGTGTAAATTTTGGGATAGTCTCATACATCCGTTAGTCAAACTGTTAACTTTGCTGTTAAATGATGATGTGGCACTCACGTGGACAATGACTATATGCCACGTGTCATTAAAAAATTAAAAAATAATTAAACTATTGTCCCGTCCACTCCCTCTGCACATCCAAGAACTCAGCCGTCCACTCCGTCGAGGTCCAGGAACCCGACAAGTCCCTTGTCCTCAGATGGAAGCACGGCGACCCTCTCTTCCACAGAAATCTCGCCTAGCTGCAGAGATTCAAGAACAACAACCAACCAACCAAATCTCAATCAAACAACCAATCAGTCAATCAATCAATCCAAATCCAAAAATTCAAATTGTAGAGAGAGAAAAAAAGAGGGGGTGTACAAAGATGGCTCTGGGGGTGGCGTAGTGAGGGCGGATCTCCGGTGAGGAAATCAGAGAGAGAGGACGAGAAGGAGGGAGGGTAGTTGGTGTGGGCTGTAGATGAGAGAAGAGAGGCAGGGAGAGTGGGTGGTTGCAGAGGAGAGAAGAGAGGGTGGAGGTTGCAGTAAGTGCCAGAGGGAGGAGTGGATGGAGAAAGGGTGGCTCGGGTAGGCAAGGGGTGGGTGATGGGGGTGCTCGGATGGAGAAGATGAAGGGGGCGGAGGGGATGGGAGAAGGATGGATGTGCAGAGGGAGAACGGAGGGGGGTCGGGGTGGGGAAGACAAAGGGATCTGGGGAATTTTTTTTTTTAACTTTTAATTAATTAATTATTTTAATAGTTTATTATATTTGTAATGACACGTGGCGCCCAGTCATTGTCCACATGGGCGCCACGTCATAGTTAACGGGAGACTTAACAGTTTGACTAACGGATGTATGCAACTGTCCCAAAATTTACACTTTAGGTATGACTCTGGGATGAAAAAAAATTGATGTACTAAATGTTGAAAACCATAAAACTTGAGGGTAGTAAACAGTCTTTTGCCCTTTTTTTTAATATAATATTTTTAAAAGTAATTATTTTAATATTTTTTTTGAATTTTTAATTCCAAGTGGACCCCTTATTGACACGTGGCGCCCAGTCATTGTCTATGTGGACGCCACATCATCAGTTAACGGAAGACTTAACAGTTTGACTAACGGATGTATGAGACTGTTCCAAAATTAACACTTTAGGTATGACTCTGGGACAAAAAAAAATTTATGTACTAAATGTTGAAAATCATAAAACTTGAGGATAGTAAACAGAGTTTAACCCTATTTATTATATACATGAAAATACACCTTACAAGATTATAGTACCAGACGTGTGTTTGTGTTATCTTGCTTTGTCAAAGGCCCATAAATGGGTGTCATCGTTGCTATAGTTAGCTAATTCATACATAATATAATATGTATGTGTATTTTCATGTACTTTTTCTTATTTAACTATATTGGAGGGGGATGGGGTTGGGGGGACGCGAGTTGGGCACACATGTTTATATTTTATGTTTTTTTTTGTTCTTATCATTAAATAAAGTTATTAGATGATTTTTGGTTAAATGCAAAGTTTTGAAGTGACACACCCCGACCCGAAATGTCTACTTGAACTCCGAATCGAGCTGTGCTGGCCAACATCAGAAGGGTGACGAAGCCGTAAAGTGTAGTGATGTGAAAAATGTGAGTAAATTTAAACCTAACAGTGCCTAAATATAAGAATGCGCTAGTGAGCGGGAATGAACTCATTTCACACGTGATGTTAAAGCATAAGTAAAATACAGTAAAATTAGAATAAGAACTATACCATTGGAAGTAGTCTCCAATAACAACGTTTTCCTGAAATCCTCGTCAACACGAACACTACCACTAAAACCTGGAGGGGCAAAAAATAAGGGTAAGTGGAATTGAAAGACACGGGAGTAAGGGAAGAGTATGGGGTGTGGGCCCCACGTGGTACACAGCCCAAGGCCATAAAATATCTAAAACGCCCTTTACGATCTAGTTCCTTAAAATTTTAACTGTAACT
Source organism: Malus baccata (assembly GCA_006547085.1). NCBI lineage: Eukaryota > Viridiplantae > Streptophyta > Magnoliopsida > Rosales > Rosaceae > Malus > Malus baccata. Next base: position 189,455 of record VIEB01000138.1, read on the forward strand.
TCGATTTCGATTCCACTTGCGTCAATGCGTTTGTATCGTCGAATACTTCAAGAATCCGGTAAAATAATAGCTCATACACATCACGAAATGACGGTCAACGAAAGTCAATAACCTTCTCTAGGGGCATTTTCATCAATTCACTCTTTTAAAATTAATAAACTCGTAAAATTAAGGATCGCTTGTCATATGAAGCCCTTTTCAATAAATTTCCTTGTTTTTATGAAAAAGAAATTTAATTAAAGAGAAAAACCTCTAGTAGAACTGCTCCTAGTACAATCAAACAAAAATGCATTTGTAGTAGTAATGGGAAATGACTATCCCAAATATAAGTGTCCTGCATTGAGTGGTCAACACTAGTAATGACATCATCAAGGAATTCGCCTTACAAAGACATGCGACCAAGAGATAAAAGAAAGAAACCGGCAAGAGATGTAATGTCGTCAATGATTGTCCTCAATCACGAAGGTGTACTACACTTGTTCAAAATGACATCAAGGATAAGTTTGGAATCTCCTTCAACACACCTCCTTGAAACCTTTGACTATTGCAAATCTCAAAGCATCACAAAGAGTAAGAGCTTTAGCAACATAAATTGTAGTTTCTCTAGGATTGCAGGAGCCAACCACAACAGGTGAACCATTAGCATCTCTAATGACGAACCCATCAGCAATCTTAGAACCCACCACCGAACCATCAAAATTAATTTTGAGTTTAGGTGCATGAAGTTGTCTCCACATGATAGTTTGAGATGAACCATGAGCATGAGTTGCATATCGTGTATGAATTGATCAAAGTCTTGCAAACTATAGGAAATCTAAATTATGTTTCGAAATTTCTGATAAATTCTGATAACCTAAAATTAAAACTAATATTTGAGTCCAAAACTTTTCCAAATTAGTATTGAAATATTTGTTGCCGATCCAATCCGAAAAAAAATCACATCAACAACTATCTAACCTGTTATAAAAAACAAAGGGTAAAGTACAAAAAACTACCTCAACTATTGGTGTCACGACACTTTTATACCTCATCTTTTAAAATTGACAATGTCATACCTCATCTTACGAATTTGTGTCAATGTCATACCTCCGTTAGTTTTTCTGTTAATTTCTCAGTTAAGTGCTGACGTGGCTAGATTTTTTATTAAAAAATTAATTAAATATTAAAACAAAAAACAAAAAACCAAAAAAAAAACCCTTCAACCCGTGTACCCGACCTGTAATGCTCCACCCTAACTTGCCCCTTCTGCAGGCTAGGGCACACCAACACCAGCGACCCCCTCACCACTGCCATTTGCTGCACCAACATCCCACCATCCCTACTCGCCACCGCCATCAGCCACAAACCCACTTCTCCAAGCTCTCGCTATGAAGCTCTGCCTCAGCACCTCGCTCGACCGGGTCTCCTCGACCCAATCGCCGACAACCTGCCCGTTTCAAACTCGCCAACTAGCGAAGGCAACCTGAGATTTACCACTAGCTCTCGCAGCAGTCCTCGATCTCTGCCATTAAAGTAGAGCTCCAACACCTGATTCTATCGATTCTCGACGACCCGGTCGTCAGTCGAGTCTTCGCCGAAGCGGGTTTTCGGAGCTCTGAAATCAAGCTTGCAATTTTGTGCCCTTTTCCTCAGATTCTCAGATACCCGCGCTCCAGAGGCCACCATCCTCTCTTTCTCTGCAACTTAGCTGATTGCCCAGACACGGGTCTTCCGACCCGAACCATTTTCACTGACGAGGACGAAAATTCGAGGAGAATAAGAGAGGATCTCAGGAGAAAAAAGGGCGGGACTGGTGGCGGTGTTGGTGGTGGCGGGTTGGGGTGATGGGTTTGGTTGTTGCAGCAAGTGGTGTGGGGGGGGAGGGAGATGTGTTGGGGCTGGAGGGATCTAGGTTTAGGGTGGTTCTGGTTTTGGGTTGGGGGAGGATGGAAGAGGGAAGAAAGGGTGAGGGGGATAAGGGTGGTCCTATGCAAAAAAAATAAAATAAATGATTTTTTTTTTAGTTTTTAATATTTAATTAATTTTTTAATAAAAAATATGGCCACGTCAGCACTTAACTAAGAAATTAACAGAAAAACTGACGGATGTCTGATATTGGCACAAATTCGAAAGATGAGGTATGACATTGTCAATTTTAAAAGATGAGGTATGAAAGTGTCGTGACACCAATAGTTGAGGTAGTTTTTTGTACTTTACCCAAAAACAAAAAAGAAAGAATAGCCAGTAAAGTTAGACAGTTGGGCATTTCCAGTACTGTTCATTTTTAATGAAAAACCACATTTTTATCTTAAACTGGTACTATTTACTGTACTTTTAAAAATTGCTTTTTATTAAAATGAATTTTTTTTGAAGTTTTGGTTAGTTTTCTTTTAATTAAAAGGTCTTGTGATTTCAACGTTAATTAAGTCAAAATTAATAAATTACAGAAAAGAGAAATCACGACTTTTATCTATGGAAGAAAATGCCGATAATATCGGCGAAATATCGTCGATATTATCGGGTTTTCGCGCAATGGATATTTAAATAGGTATCCAAATGTTTTCGTCAAAATATCGTGATATTATCGATAATATCGCGATATATTCGATATTATCGAAACAATCTCGTCGGAAAGGCAGCCGAGGCTGTGTCGTCGCACTACCCAGATCTATTGTAGACTCACACCTAAGATCTGTGCCTTAACGACGCCGATTCCGTCGCCGTTGTCGAAGTCGCGGCGAAAGAGCTCGCGGAACGGATCGCAGTTGTAGATCCGAACCCGTGGTCTGTCCCCACGGCGAAGCAGGCGTGGTCTTGGTTGAAGCAGACGTGGAACAGAGACAGAGGCGAGTGCGGCACCGGCGGGGCGGGCTCCAGGGGGAGGAGAATGGGTGGTTGTTGTGGAGGTTGAGGTTGGGGTTTGGGGGCGATTGGGGGTCGTGGTGGTCGTCGTTGGAGTCAACGACAAAGGTGGGGTTGTCGTCGGTGGGATCGGTGACGAAGGCGGAGGCAGAGATGAAAGAGTGCGAAGAGAGAGAGAGAGAGAGAGTGAGAGCAGAGATGAGAGAGTGTGAAGGCAGAGGCGGAGGTGAAAGAGTGCGAAGAGAGAGAGAGAGTGAGTGAGAGCAGAGATGAGAGAGTGCGAAGGCAAAGGCGGAGATGAAAGAGTGCGAAGGCAGAGAGAGAGTGACTGAGAGCAGAGATGAGAGAGTGTGAATAATATGCGGTGGTTGTGCAAGTTGAGGACTCAAAAAATTGGGTAATGTGAGATAGCAGATGTTGACGTTTTTGGATAGTTTAAAAATTGAAAACCATGGACTTTGAGATGGTTTTAATTATGAAAACCACCCAAGTGGATGGGTGATGGGAAATAGCAAGGTGAGGTGGACGGTTAATAAAGTGGAATATATATATATATATATATATATATATATATGTATGTATGTAGTTATGTATGTATGTATGTATGTATGATATATAAATATATATATGTATGTATATATCTGTGACTGAAGGCACTGGACCCATATAGTGATCCGTGTTGAATTGATGGCTAAAATTTGACACAAATTTTAAGAGATTGTTCATATTTTATGGCAGGAAATTGTGTAAGTTAATCTGAAAGGCTGACAGAGATAACCTCACCCTCTTATTAATTATATGGAGATCGGGGCACTCCCTCTTCAAATTTCCTTGTCATCATGTATATATAGATCTAATTAATATATATATCTTATATAAATTATAAATTATTGTTTTCGATTACACTTTTACATAATTTAAGAGCATCTTCAATATAAATTTTAAATAAAACCCCCACAACCATATAATTCTTAAATAAATAAAAAAGGGTAATAAGTCACTCATGTATCTTATCATGCAATGTATAAAGTGTAAAATATTATATTAATTCATAATATATAAATGATTATGCTGTATTTAAACTTCTTTTATTAATTACTACATATTTTCTATACTCATAATGTTTACCAGCTCGTTATATAATTAACTTAAATCAGTTAAATCCATCATGCAATGCATTTCCTTCCAATTTTTTGTGATAAACTAATAGATAATTGACTAAATAAACATCCTGCAAAGTTTCAATAAAAATTTCTAAATTTTTCTTACAATTTCCATGGTTTCTATGCAATTTTTATCGATATTGATATTATCCCGATATTTCCATCGATATTTTCGTGTTTTCGAATATTTCCGATATTAGCGATATTTTCTTCACAACTCCTCCTTCATTGCTCACACAGTTTGGTTTGAAAAATGAAGGCGCTGATGAGCAGCTCGATCCTCCGCCCGTGGCAGTGGCAACCACCGCATCAGAAAACTCCAACTCCACTAGTTTGCTGCTCCGCCGTCAATGCCTCCTCCTCCTCCTCCTCAGAAATGAAGTCAGTCAGTCACTTAATTGTTATCATTATTTTCTAAAACCTCAATTTTCTGCTTTACTTTGATCTAATCACTCCAATCTCCATTAATTTCAGGTTTAAGGGCGATGGAAATGCGGAGTCCGTCTCTCGGGCCGAAGACCTTTGGAAACTCTTCAGAGAAGCTCAGAAGAGTAAGCCAAAACCAAACTCCTCAATTGCAATTCATGTTATTTGTGCTTTTTTTTTTCTTTTTTCTTTCTGTTTATTTATTTTTAACTTGTTTTAATTCCATTGCAATTTTGGAATGAAAATTCAGATATTCTGCAGTTAAACCAGCAACGTGTTAAGGCGGTAGAAGAACTCAACAAAATCAACAGAGAGAAAGAGCTGTTAGTGGATAGGATTGAGCAACTGGAGCTGGAAAAGCAGGCTGCCATTGCAAGACCTCAAGGTACCTTAATCATCCCTAGAATTTGGTGTGGTGTTTTTAACAATGTGAAGTCGGGTCATGATGAACATGCTTTGGTTATAATTTGAAAGTTTTCGTCAAACAGTGTGACAGAAATGTAAATTTGGAGCACGTTGAAAATGTTGGGGAACTAATCTATACAAATGAACTTAATGAAATTGGAATTATAAAAAGTACAGTGGAATTGAGCCTAAACTATGGGAACTAAAGGTGTAATTTAGGCTTATATACCATTATGTGATGAAATCTTTGTTGTTTTACTTGTTTTGGACAATTGTTGGTGATCATATTCTTCGAAAGTGAAAGAAGTATTTAGAGTTCATGAGGGTTAGTTTAATAATGTCTTTCTGTTGATGTACTGTAAACCAGATAGGGTAAGCTGTTGGGAGCTACTCTTTTGGATAGATTCAACGGTCCTCAATGGAATAGTTACCACCGTGGAGGCATCCGATTTGAGAAGGCTGGTTATGGATAACAAATTTAGCTTACCTGAAGTATTTAATGACAACCTGCAGAAAGGAGACACTGAGATTCTAGCTGAACTCCGTCACTTCTCCGAGAGAATCAAAAGGTAGTGGTTTGCATATTTGACAAACAAAGCTTTACATTTTGAACACCTGGAAGACAATATACCAAACTATGTTATTGTGTAAGGTATGAACTTCTTAAATCATGCTATGTTTGGCTTTGTGCATTTAAAACTTCATGGATTCTGCATTAATTGGACAATGCTCAGTTATGTATCTCTTCTAAAATGAGGAATTTTACTACCTATGCAAAACCATGCTTTTTTCTTCATTCTTTGAGTAAACTGCCGATTTCCTCCCCGAACTTTCACTTATCTTTCGATTCCCCCCTCCCCCAAACTTTTTAATTGGAAAATTAAGGACTAAAACTAATTTTTTTGGTCGATTTCCCCCCTGTTGTTAGTTTCATTCATTCCATCCAAATTTCTGTTAAATGAAAACATATGCACAACATGTGAGGTAGTTCGGTCGCTTCTATGGAAAACTAACGGTAGGGGGGGGGGGGGGGGAATTGGCCAAAAAAATTAGTTTAAGTCCTTGATTTTCCAATTTCAAAGTTTAGGGGGTAAATCAAAAGTTAGGTGAAAGTTCAGGGGAGAGATCGGCAGTTTACTCTCATTCTTTTTGTCGCTTCTTTCTCTTTCAAAAAGTGATGTTATGTTTGATTTTGAAACTTTCAGGAATAGCTTTCACATTGTCCATGTATGCACGGAAATGGCACCCCTGGTCTCTGTCGGATCCTTGGCTTCATATGTGACTAGCTTGTCTTGTGCACTACAAAAGAAGGGGAATTTGGTGGAGGTGATACTTCCAAAGTAATTATGGGACCTCCTTTGTACTTTTTGTTTTTAACTCAAAGTGCTTAACTATTGAAGACCTAAATATTGTTTTCTTTGATAGAGAACTTTCAGACAAAAATTGCTCTTATGAGTATGGGTGGATGATCATAAGTTGATAACTAGAAGAAAAGATGAAACTGTGACAATAATATTGGTTTAGTGAAACCTGTTGTAGGTACTATGTGGCAGTAGTATGGTATTGACATATCCTCATGTAGTCGTGTAGTCCAAGAAATCTACTAGGTAGCTCTTGCTTAATTCAGTTGCCTGCCACATTCCTAATGGCCAAGGGAGAGAGGAAGCCGAGTCTGATGTAGTAATGCTGATGGAAGAGATAGTTACACCATGTATGTTCACTTAGGTCTGTTCTTTTCTCATGGGATCTGAAGTACTCTAGACTTGCCGCTTATTTCATTAGAATGCACGGTCATGAAGATAGAAAGCCTGTAGGATTGCAGAATATGGAAAATGTGAATATTCTCTTATTCTTTGTTCAAATTGTTGTTTCCGAAAATATAATTTTGGGAAAGAAGGATCTAACGGTTTCTTAAAACGATGGTTTATAGAGTGTTTTTGGGTAGAAAAAGTGCATTCAATGACAAGGATGGACTTTATTTTGTACACGAGTTCCTATAAACTTTTTAATAAATTTTGCTAGAAATCTAGACAATTACTAATGATTTCGTTCATGACTGTACCTTGTGATTAGGTTTTCAAGCTTGGACTTAAACGAAGTTCAAGGCCTAAAAGAAATTGAGGCAGAATGTTATTCATATTACAATGGTCAGTTGCATGGGAACAAAATCTGGACCGGGTAAGCTTGAGTTGTTTCTTTGTACACCATATTTATGTTTGCTTTAGAAAATTCAGTTTGGTAATAGTCGAATATATTGGGTTCAAGGTACACCGCTGACAACATTTGGCTAACCCGTTTGGGTGAGAACTTGAGTTCTAACATATGACGTCAGACTTGACCAGCTCATGGGTATTGCCCATTAACTGGCCATGGTATTATGATCACGAGCCTATCGTGGCTATGTTTTTTATTTTTTAAATGGGCCCTCCCTTGCTGAGGATCATAAGACTAAAAGGGGAAAATTAAGAAACCCGATTAGTACATTGATTGACTTGGAATGTGTGGCGGTGAGGTCTTTCACGTGTCTGTCTGTCTGTCTGTTTGGGTGCGTGCGTGCATGTGCGCATCTGTGTTCTAGATCCAAAGTACCAACTAACTTCTAACTAGCTCTTTTATTAGAAAAACATCTTTGTTGTTATCGTGTTATGTTTGAAAATCTTATTTATCTAGCTTTATCTACTTGTTATGCAGCATTGTCTATGGCATTGGAGTTACTTTAATTCAACCAGTATACTACTCATCCTTTTTCAATCGTGAGAGGCTATATGGCTACTCAGATGACTTTGAAAGGTCAGTATAATTTTCACTCATATTCTTGACCATTTATCTTTGGGTTGTATTTTGATGAGGTTCTTAGAGGAGGAAACCTTACTAAAACATAGATTCATAAGATTGGCCTTTTCTTAAACTTAAAGTAATATGAACTGAAAGTGGGTTACTTTGAACTAGTGTGCTCTCATAGAAATAAAATTATATTGAGCACTTTGGGCTTTTAAAACCATCAATGAATTCAGATACTCATGGGTATCTTACTCTCTCTATACAAGAAAAGGCCTAACTTTTGTGGTGCCGTATCTCCATATTTAGGATTATATCTAATATGGTATCTAGCTCTGCCATGAACAATTTCTTCTATGATGGTTCATGTATTTGATGCATTCAGGTTTACCTATTTCTCCCGTGCTTCATTGGATTATATTGTAAAATCTGGAAAGCGTCCTGATGTGATACATATCCACAACTGGGAGACTGCTATTATCGGGCCACTTTTCTGGGATATTACTGTTAAACAGGTACAGCTTAAAACTGTATTTTCTTTGCTCTATATTGAATACCATTAAATAAGTACTACCGCATCCTTCTCTTTGCTCCCGAGCAAGAACCTTTCTTTTAATATTCATTTTCAAAGAATAAATTTGCGACTAATTCATTTCATTTAATGAAACTTAATGCAATGCAACTTGGAAGGCGTATTTAATATATATTTACACAAATTTATGATGTATGTGTACAGAGTTATCTAATAATTAGCTAAGTGTGCGCAGCACAATCTTAAAATTTGATTCCATACTTAAAATTTGATTCCTGGTTGAGATGCTATAACTTAATTAGCTACTTAATAAGGACCAAATAAGGAAGCTCTTTTTCCTATGGATATAATTTGAGGGCAATGTCTTGAGTGTGAATTATGGAAAATATGTAGTGCGGAAGATGGTATGATGCTAACAGCTTGCTTACGTGGTAACATGTCTGTCCTGCATCATACAACTCGCACCTTGCTTAAATCGATAGGTAAAGGATGTGGAAAGGCAGAGAACTTTATGTGGTCAACTTGGAAGCCAATCTAAGTACCTTAATGTCCATCACAGTACTGATGTCACGGGCTGCTTTAGTTTTCCGTCACATGAGAGTCAATTTTTTTAATGTATCTTGTATTTTTCTTGCACCTTCCCAACTTGTGGTTGCAGGTTAGAGAAAAAGATTTATTTATTTTTGGAATGGAATTCGTGCCACCGTATAATTGTTTTTCCTCATCTGTACAGGGACTTGAAGGTACAAGAATTCTATTGACATGCCATGACCTCAACTCACAGGCAAGTAGCTGTATATTTTTCTTTTTAACTTTACATACTCACATGGATCCAATTTATAATGCTCTGTGTTTTGATACTTTAGTGTCTTGAGCATCCAGAGAAACTAGAGTTATGCGGACTCGATCCTGCTAGACTTCACCGTCCTGATCGTTTACAAGATAATACCAAGGCACATCTCGTTAATATCTTGAAGGTATATTCCATAGCTATTCTGTCTCTTTTCTCTTGATAATGTTTTGCAAGATAATACAGGAATTCACCGTCCTTTATATATCTTATGTCATGTAACTAAAGCATAATATACACAGTTGGATAGATATTTTTCAATGACTGCATGTTATAGTCTTCTGACGTTAAAGTCACTATTTTATCTTATGTCTGAGAAACTTCACGCCAATTTTGCCAATTTTGACAATGATGGGTTAGGATTTGAGTATTGTTTCCTTTTTCCTGAGTATGATGTGAAATAAGAATGCATTCCAGCCTTGACCTGGTGACTTTATGAATGGTTTACTGTTTAATTCAGATTGTAGATACATAAAATTTAAAATATTCAAATGAGAATCAATATATCATTTCAACTTTCAACTGAACGGAAATTGGCTCGGTTATGATACAATTGTGAAGGAGGCCAAGGTAATAAAGTATATTTATTTATGAACGGTTGCAATACATAGGCTCTAGTTCTTTTATGTTTGCTTTTTCATTGTATTCCCTCAAATTTCAGCTTCCATATATAAGTTTGGAGAACACATAAAAAGGCGGCATTGCTATGATGTCCTGGTTTCCAGCTCATTTCATTTGTTATTCAATATTATTTCCCATACTTCAAAGTCCTTTCTTTATCGGAAGCTCTAGTTTCCTTTAATATTCGACATGGATTCCCTGGAGGTTTTATTTTCTATAAATTTGCAGGGTGGAGTTGTTTACTCCAATAAAGTTGTCATTATGTCATCCATACTTTCAAAAGGCAGGGTTATTCAGAGTCTGAGTCATGGGTTGGATCCTACCTTGAACATTCACAAGTAAGTAGCTCACTCAAACATTCATGCAGATTCTTTTGGTTTCTTACACTGAAAGAAAATTCACCTAGTGTTCCCATTTTTGTTCAGAAACAAAGTGATTATTGCTCCTTGTGGATTTGACAACTCTACCTGGGATCCATCCACAGACAACTTTCTTCCTGTACAGTATAATGCTAAGGATATGAAAGGGAAAACAGTCTGCAAAGCTGCATTGCAGCAGCACCTTGGGTTATCCGAGCATGCTTCTACTTTTCTTGTACGTATGCATCCGAGGTTATCTGAACTGTGAACACCTAGTTTTCATTAGCTTGTACTTGGTGTGTTACGACCTGTTATTTCTTAGGTAACCATGTTAGGTAGGTGAAAAGTTGAAAACACGGACAGAATTAACATTCTTCGGTAAGATGTGTGTTAACTTATCTGACAAAATCCACATTACGAGTTAAGCCTTGATTGTCTTTCAGAAATTAATCTATGGTATGGGACTGCTTGCTCAGGGGAAGCCTTGTCTTCAGAATAACTTAACTTTCTTTTCGTTTTGTCTTTCTTTCATCTACGTTTTTTTATGCAAGGTTTTATACTTGTTTTCTGATTTTTACTGGAAATGCAACAAATTACGAATATTTTATCAGGTTGGATGCATCTTCTCTAAAGTATCAGATGTTGATCTGGAGAAGCTGAAGGAAATATTTTTGAAAACTAGCGGGATTGATGTACAGGTAGTTACTTCCCCTTTTTCTTTTCTCATCAGAAAAATGTATGGCTTAGTGACCGAGCCTTGCTGAAGGCCTTTACGGTGTGCAAAGGGTAATTTCAAAAAAATAATGGTCAGTGTGCTTGGTAGCAAGGGAAGAAATAACTAGCCATTTCTTTTGGAAAACTTTCTTTAAAGAACCTGGTATTTAAGTTGTTTTTTCTAGATTGTTTCTCGTGGATGTGATGGTTAAGTGTCTTTCTACAGTACATCGTCATGGGGATTGGCAAAATATCAAGTGTAAACAAGTTGGGATCATTGCATGAACCCTTGAAGGTACAGGTCGCATTGCCTCGTGTTCATTGTGTTAATGACATTTGTGGCAAATCATTATAGAATATTGCTTTTGCATTTTGATCTTTTCCGTCTTAACAAAAGTTTCTGCAGACCCTAATATGTTCAAGCTAAATGCAACCCATAGTTGTGTTTATGAGATTCTTTTTATTCTTTTGATGTATATAACTGTTTTGTAGGTGGCAGTATTTCTTTGATGTGAGAACAAAAGTTGTTGCATGCTTTTCGCGTCACCTATACATATTTTGTGTTCTCCTTTGGCTGCAGGATGCAAATGTACAATTCATAGATGGGAATGATGAAGCGTTATCACATTTGGTTTTTGCGGGATCTGATATTATCTTATGCCAATCTTTTCATGACCCTGGCCTTCAAGTTCCAGTTAGTTCTCTCTTTCCGTCTCCCTAGTATTAGTTTATGTTCTTGTCTTTTCTCCTTTTAGTTTCGATTTAATACTTTTTAAAATTTCCGGGGAAATGTACTTACGGAAATAATTTTCCTTGTCTGATGTCCAATTATTCATTGTATGTAGCTAAAAGCTTTAAAATACGGAGCTGCTCCAATTACAGTAAACTCCAATGACGAGGGGTTTGGGTAAGTTTTCTTATTCGGAATGAAAAGGTACAGATGGTTATATTTTCTTGTGCTGTTATTTCATTTGAAAGTATAATTATAAATGTCTTATTGGCTATAACTTTGAACAGGAACTTTGTCGAACATAACTACGAGACCACAAATTTCTCACGTTTCATCAGCTCTACGTTTGGAAATATGACTCTAAGCCAAGCCCTGGATGAAATTGTATGCGATTCTTTACCTGGTCATTAAACTTTCAGATTCTCTTCTAAACTCCCAATTATTATCAAGATGCTAAAGTTGTTGAAATTTGCTGTCCTGTTATTTGAAGAAAAACAACCCGTCGAAGTGGAAGAGAAAGATAACGGATGCCATGGAAATGGACTTCTCGTGGGATGCTGAGTGCTGCGACATCCATACTTCTGCGTATACAGCCTTGAAAAATTTGTGAACGTGTACGTAAACGCGTATGTTAGAGCTTGCGTATTCCTCTATGCAGGTTTTCCGTTGCCAACAGCTGGGTTCTAGAGATGTACAGTTTCGAAACCGAGTAGGTATGAGCGGGTGAATGAGAAAAGTTGGGTTTCTGTATCTGTTAAATAATGTGGGTAAAACGGTGTCAAGTTGTTACAGTTTAAGAATTAGTTAGTGGAAACAGATTTACGTAATTTGGGTGAGTGGATGTAATTGTCTACTGCAAAACCTGCTTTCTTCTTCTGTTGTGGGTGTGCTTGGAAGTGCTTTTTAAAATGACTTAACGCACATAACTGGTGCTTCTCTTAAATGCACTTCAAGTGTTTTTGAAACCCAAAAACATTTTTATTCCTAAAGCACTTTTAGTAGTTTTAAAAGCATTTTTAAACGAGTTCTATGTTATTAGAGTACGAAACTGTAAGCGGACCGTTTTAAACCAATCTAAACTGTCAGGTGGACTTGAACTCTAAGAAAAGCACATACGCTCTAACCAATGTGGCTATGCAGATATCTACATTATTATTCTAATCTCAATTGAAAAATGATAAATAAATAACAAGTCAAATGGGGGAAAGAATTACCAACGTTTCTCTACACCAAAGGGGAGAGGAAATGTTTGAACCCGAGACACGAGGAACAAAGAGGAAGGCTTTAACTACCAAAGCAATCCATCACTTGCAGTCGTTTCTCTATTCACTAATACTATAATTTAGGTTCACAAAACATCAATCTTATTGCTCACCAAATATTGTACACGTGGATCAATACTAACCCGACATGGTAGTGTGACTTTTACAAATAAAAATACTCTTAACTATGACCTTATGATATATATTGTTGGTTTGTTTGCTCAAGTATTATTTTATGGTATAATTATTAATCTACTAACTCTCGCCATTTGAACAAAAATACCCGTAGACCATACTACTAAAACGAATTTTTGGTAAAAACGAATTTTTGTTATTATTTTTAGATAAAAATGAGTTTCAAAACATGGTTAAAGATGTGTCCCGAGAGAGAGGAGAGAGGGGGGAGAGGCAGAGGGTGCTGTAAACTTTGGAGGTTGCTTGCGTAACAAGGCTCTCTCTCTCCACCCCTCCCTCTTCTCTCCTCTCTCTCATGATCTCATCATTATTATGGCGGAATCACAACAACGAGAGAAGCAACAGGAGCAGCACCACCATCAACCGCCTCCTCCAACCCCAACTCCGCCGTCCGATCCTCCCAACCCAGATATGTCGGAGAGCCCCATCTCAGACTCACCTCGATATCCATCATGGTTCACCCCCAAAAGGTAAACAATCCCAACTCAGTTTCCTTTAAATTACTTTTGAATTAACAATTCTTGGGTTTTCTGCATTTTTTTAATCTGGAAATGTAATTAAGCTAGTAAATTTTCAAAATTTGAAGCTGCATTTGAAGGGAAGAGGTTGCTCGTGGAATGTGATCAAATATTTTGTTTATTTCGTGTGTAAAACAGGTTGCTCGTTATGTTCTGTGTGATTAACTTGATTAATTATGTCGATCGAGGAGCAATAGCCAGCAATGGTGTCAACGGTAGCATTGGGATTTGTGAGCCTAGCGGCATTTGCACCGCGGGTACCGGAATTCAGTAAGATTTTTAAAGTTTCTTATGAAAGTTTTGGGGCCCTAGAGGCCAATATTATTCTGGCATTCTACTATCTAATCCAGTGGCTGTTGTGGCATATGCATTTATTATCCATTTGTTTATCAAGAAACTAGATTCATTTCCGATAAGTTTTTGAAAATCCATGAAGCGTTTAATTAGGGTCATTTGTTTGAATAATTTGCACTATTTTTCACGATTCCCTTGATCTGTTGATTGTATTTGGTTTACGGTGGCATGTTTCTTACAGGGGAGATTTTAAATTGAGCAATTTTGAAGACGGCTCTCTGTCATCTGCATTTATGGTTGGGCTTCTTGTGGCCTCACCCATCTTTGCATCGTTGGCAAAGAGGTGAGTACTTACAGTATGCATGAGATGAGTTGCTAACTTGTTCATCTCTTCAATGGAGATATCCTCAGCTGGATTTGGTTTCAAGTTCATAAGCGTTGTTGTCTTTTCAGTCACAATCCTTTTAGGCTGATTGGAGTTGGATTATCTATTTGGACATTTGCCACAGCTGGGTGTGGTGGTTCAATTAACTTTTGGACCATTGCAATATGTCGCATGTGAGTGCAACAATGCTGTACTATTCTCCAATTTTACAACTTTGGCTTTGTTCTTTGCATAGATTGTGAGTATATAATTGAGGTTTACCATTATAGGCTGGTTGGAGTTGGTGAGGCATCTTTCATTAGTCTTGCAGCACCATTCATTGATGACCATGCTCCTGCAACTCAGGTTTGGTTTCTTTCCCTTCTCTTCATCCCTCCCTATTGTTCTTTACGATCAAATATGTTTCAGAGGTAGACAATATTTGATGTATTTGATGATTATATTCACAATTATGCTGAATATTTGTCAATTGTGGGCCCAGAAAACAGCATGGCTTGCTATGTTTTACATGTGTATACCTACTGGAATTGCCGTGGGCTATGTTTACGGCGGATTTGTAAGTTTTAAATTTTGCAAGCTAACTTTATATTTGTACATATATAAAGGCTGCTGGTTGAATTTTCAAAATTCCGTTTTGTTTTTGGGTGAGGGTGGGTCTATTGGAGCTTGTTAATTGGTTTACTGTGGGTAGGCTCATCTATCTGCTTTTACTCATGGTACCAATCACCTCGCATGATATTGTTGGATATCCATGACATCATTGACAAAATCAGTTGAATATTTAGGGTCTGTAATTATAGAGATAGCAATTCACGTATCTAGGCGATTGCTGGCCTTTCCCTCACTTTCTCTTCCTCCCAATCTACAAAACCAATCAAAAAGTTCGATAACTTAAATTGTTGGTTGCAAGAAACAACATGCAATACTCTCTGCTCTTGAAGGTTCCCTTTCACTTCTGAATTTGGAATGTATCCTAGTGTTTCAAAATTAAGCGTTTTTTTCCTTGTACTAAGGTAATGGCTTGTTCAACTTCTTAGTTCTTAGGGGTAAGGGCAATTGATTTCAACTGCAATTTAGCCTTTCATACACCTCTCTTTATTTGTGGTCATTGGATTGAATAAATCAAATTTCTCTATTGGTAGCATCTTTGTATATCATGGTGATTTTGCACTGGGGTAGATGTCTTGTCGTAATGATATTCCGCTTTGGATCAATGTTTAGGTGGGATCCAGTTTCAGTTGGCGTTATGCATTCTGGGGAGAGGCATTAAGTATGCTTCCATTTTGTGTATTGGCTTTTGTGATGAAACCATTGGAGTTGAAAGGTGAATTTTATCGTTTTGTTCTTTTTGCGGCTCTATGATGCATCGCCTGTGATAAAGAAGCTTATGTTTTATGTATGATCCATCGGATTTGTTGTAATGTTGGTAACTTTAGGTCTTGCTCCTGCTGACACAAGGAAAACTTTGGAACCTATTGAAACAACTAGTCCTTTAATTGAAGGTATTTCATGTTCCATTGTTGTTTTGCAAAGTCGATTTCATTTTTCAAAAAACAAATATTACTCTGTATTTTTTAGTTCGAAAATGGTCCCAAGAACAGTTTGTGTTGTCATTTACTAGCAGTGTAGGATAACAATGGGGCATTTGAACTTTCCATTCTTTAATTTCTAAAAGATATCCCTCGTTAATCTTAAAAAGTATTAATGTGTGAGAAACCTTGTTCAGCTTCAATCATTTTTATCGATATAATCAGTTACATTGTAGCTTTTCCTCAAATGCATTTGTAAGGACAGGAACTTCGGGTGGATCTAAGATGGTCAACGTAATGACTATGAATGGTAGTGTGGAAGCAGTTCTCCGATGCTTGATATTTTTTTTTAAATTTCAAGAAGTTATTTGTTATCCAAATTTGTATGTTTATTCTGATTAGCTTCTAACTGCAGACTCAGATGTCACAGAAAAAGCTTCTTGGTAAGTAACGATTGCATCCATCTTTTCCCCTATTACTTGGTTATATTCACTGTCCTTCGTAATTATGAGAAAAATAGAATTATTAGCCCACTTCAGAAGTGTTCCCATTTTGCTCTCTGTCAACTGGGAAAACCTGCTGAGCATTACCAGGTAGGGTGCTCAAATAACAAAAACTGTTGCAATGCATCTGCAATTCAAATGCCAGTTCCATTTCAGATATGGGCACATTAGTAACATGTTTAAATAAATACATTGTTCTCTTTTTCCTTGTGTCTCATGTGGCTAGACCTTGCTTCTTAATCTGCTGTTGGATCTTTCGGCCACTAGCCCTCTAATCAACTGAAAAAAAGAAGTTTTAGTAATGTCAGCGTGATAGAATCAATAGAGAGGGTAGGACAGGATTATTACACATCTAACATCCTAAACTGCTATTTCTTATCTGTTAGATTGTTCTTCTTTTTGTGTATTTCAGGCCAAGCCCTGCTACAAATTCTTTGAGCCAACTCTCAAGATTCTCAAGAGATATGAAAGCGCTTTTGCTCGATAAAGTTTATGTTGCTAATGTCTTGGGTACTCCCTCATCCTCTATTTGTTCTTCTAAAATTTTATCCTAATATAGTAAAATATAATTTCAATTGTACTTAATCCTATAGATCTTGATCATGTTTTTACACGTGTGTATACCTGTATTGGGTAAAAAAAAAAAGGGTGGTAATGTTTGCAATCTTACACTAATTTAACTGGAGAAAGTTCTGATGGAGTGCTACTAAAGGTTACTATTTATTATTTTCAAACTTTTTATATTTTTTTCCTCACAATTTAATTGACTGGCAGGTTATGTGTCATATAACTTTGTCATTGGAGCCTACTCGTACTGGGGACCAAAGGCTGGTTATGACATTTATCATATGGTATAGCTCTTTGCTCTTTCTTTTTTTTTTGTCATGTAATCCTGCTTTTTTTGCTAAAAGTAAACTGAATTTTGACCTTAACTATCACAAGCGTTGGTATATCAATGATCTCCCGGTGATATTACTTATGGGATCAGCTCTTTTACCTTATAAATGCATTATCAGAATATAATAAACTACATTAATAACGGCAGTCTAGCATAAAGCAAATAATGTTCTAACAATTCTGACAGTATTCTCGTTCATTGGAACTTTGGACAGAATAAGCCAGATATGTGGTTCGGAGGTATTACAATTGTTTGTGGAATTCTGGGGACGTTAGCTGGAGGGCTCATCCTTGATGCAGTGACTGCCACAATTTATAACGCTTTTAAGGTGAGTTCTGCTTGTGTCCAGTATTTACGATACGGTCTTCTTTAACAGGTTTTATTAGAATGTGCTGTTGAAACCCTTTGCTTCTTTCACAGCTTCTCTCTGTTGCAACATTTCTAGGCGCAATATTTTGCTTCAGTGCCTTCTGTGTAAGGAACTTGTATGGTTTTGTAGTTCTCTTCGCATTGGGGGAGCTCCTTGTGTTTGCAACCCAGGTAATCTTAAAATTCTCCGATCTGGGTTGAACTTTGGTGGTTTCAATGCGTACCGTGCACGCTAAACTTCAATTTGTAATAGTCTGCTTATAATAATGAGTGGATTAGTATATGATGAGTATGATCTTGTCTACTAAACTTTAACGCCATAACTCAACGTTTGATTATGCACATAAGCACCACCAGTAGGGATGAAAACCCACACATATGTGGTTGGTCTGAAGCATATAATATGATAATGACTGCTCACTGATATATAATAAATATAACATACTATTCCAGTTTTATATAACGTTTACCCTGTTAATCACTTTTCCTTGGCAGGCTCCAGTTAATTATGTGTCTCTGCGGTGCGTGACACCAAGTCTTAGGCCATTGGCTATGGCTGTCTCAACTGTTTCAATCCACATCTTTGGTGATGTTCCTTCCTCGCCTCTTGCTGGAATACTCCAGGTGTGCCTTCAAAGTTCTTTTCTATATAATTTGTTTGAGAAGTGGAGATTACTGCTGATGTTTAGGTGATATAACTATGTCACTTTATTACTGTTGTTATTTGGAGAAGCAGCTCCTAGGTGGTATACTGACAACAAGGGAAAGAAGTTGATTCCAGTGTTCAGTTTGGAGTGAATTTTCATAGTAGGGTTGTCTTGTCGGTTTAGCATCCTCACCGTGTTCATTTTTCCTGTTTTGGGTTTTGTTCTTTTCATATTCAGGACCATGCTAAAAATTGGAGGATAACAACTCTTGCTGTGACATCTGTTCTGTTTCTTGCATCTGGAATATGGTTCATAGGTTGGTGAAGGACAATTAGTTATAATAATTTCTTCAATTGGTATTATAACTTTTTAAAACGAGTGAATTTTTTTTAGCGGCATCAGGTTAATAAGCTTGCACTACTTTTTTTAGGGATCTTCGTTAGCAACAAGGGTAGTTCTGACGAAGATGGTAAGGAAGAAGTCTCCACGGTTGAGACAGTCAGAAAACCACTTGAAGGGAACAGAACTGAGGGAGCGAAAGACCCTGTTGAAGCATAAATTTACTATAGTGAATGCTTGCAAGTTGCTTGTTTCATCTATAAGGTAATGCAGATGCGATAACCGTTTGCATGTCTGTGTTACCATTTATGCTGGGAAAATGTGTAAATAATGTTAATTTTCCACGAAAATCTTCGTGGTTAGTAAATTCTAGAGTTAAACAGTAACCTGATCAATTGAGCAACTCACCTCTTGTTCCAATTCACGATGGCTTCTAATGCCCAAATAACTGGAGGATGGCAATGACGACAAAATTCATCTCCAGAATGCTGAAAACCATTCGAAAATTCATCTGTAGAACTTTCAAGGTGAGAGTTGTAGTGCTGCTTCCACCATTTCCAGATTAGGCCTCTCTATCGAATTATTTTCCAACAAATTTTTGTTGGGAATTATGTATATGATAAAAAAGTTTGCTTATTTATAGTTACCCTTTGAAATCAATATGTAGAGTTGCCTTAACTCGGTGAAACAAGCGGGCAACTGTGATGTAATTAAGTTGTCTGAGATGCAATTCAATAGCTTCCTAGCTTGTCTAATAGAAAAACACCAGTATTGATATTTATGATATAATTTCTTCCTTAATTCAGCTTTTGTATGCAGCAGCACATTACTTCTGCCTTGTAATCTTGTTCAGTTCTCTACATTTTCTTTTTCGGTTACCATCGCTGTATATGTTTCAAATATGGCTGCGATGATGCCATGTCCAGAAATCAACGGTTGTCCTCCTCCTCCTTTTGATTGATTTATTTTCAGGGTACATAGAGTGACGTAAAATGAAGTGTCGCCTTTGTGGCGAAAAATGACTAATTTTTTCCCAGTTGAATGAGCTAGAATTTATGTCGTAGTAAAGGTTCATGGACGACGCTTTGGTGATTAGAAATCCCATGCTGTTGCTGGACAGAGTATCCCTTACACATCAAACACAGGCAGCTATGTTTCTGTGTGAAATTGTGAATGGTACTGTTTTTCCCAGATGACGAAACTCCTACAAATACTCAACTAGTATATGCACAATGTTTAACATCCATTCACTACATTGACATAAAAGGAGTTTGATGATGATTTTTCTAAGAGTGAATGACGAAAAAAACTTCCATGGAACGAGTATACTGTAACTGTGGCATCTTGTATTAACCAACATCGTTACCGTGATGTTTCGTGTCATGTGGGCAATGCTATGTGCAAGTATATTTTCACGTGATATTGTATGATTGACACCAAACACTATAGTGGCGGTGTACTTATATCATGGAAGTTGGTCTCGTGAACAACTTTGTGTTGGTTATGTTGCTTGAATGACAAGGGACCCCATGTGGCAATGTCAGTGTATTCGTGTGGTGGAATGCTCTTAAAGATTAAGAGCATGGACTTTTCTTGACAGCTATAGTATTTGTTCCGTCTATGATTCCTTAAGATGATGACATAGCCGTAGCTATCTTGAGGAAATGGAATGGAAGGAGATATATCCAACCATACACGTGCCACCATACAACACCTCAAACACGTTGACAAACAAAATAAAGCAAATTTTGACACGTAGATTAAGGATAATGCTAAGTAAACCAAATGACGTGTTATCAATAAAAAAATAAGCACTTTAATCAACATACTATACATATTTTTCAAAGAAACAAAGGACCTGAAAAGATATATAGAGAGTTTTGGTTTTGGTTGAGCAAAGGCAATGGCAATGGCAATGGCGAGTGGCCTAGAGGAAGTGAGGAACAAGCAGGTGGTACTCAAGAACTATGTCTCTGAAAAAGCCGAAGAGTCCGACATGCACGTGACAGTTAGTACCTTGAAGCTCAAGGTTCCACAGGACTCCAAGGCAGTGGTGGTCAAGAACCTTTACTTGTCGTGCGACGCTTATTTGAGGATTCGAATGGATAGAACTCAACCTCCTAATGGTGTCTTCACTTCACTCACTCCTGGCTCTGTGAGCACTCTCTTTGGCTTTCTTGATTTTCTGTTTGGTTCCATGATTATCAATGTATGTCCTGTTTTGGTTATGTATTTTTGTGATTTATAGATTGTAGGACGACAAGGCAGTGGTGATCAAGAACCACCATTTCCACGTTCCACGTCCTGCCTAAGACACGCATAAGGGGATCCCCTGCATTCAGGGGCACCAAAATAGGTCTATGTAGGACTTGAATGCAGGGAATCACCCTTGTCTGTCTTGGGCAGATGACTCTGTAGACATCGAAATGTCTTTTTGTGTTTCCAGACTGACGCAGCACGAATGACCATATTCAAGTATTTTTTATCAGAAAATTATTTTCTCACTCTCCTTTATCCTCTGCACTCATCTCTTTTTTTTAGCGATTGGATTGAATAAATCAAAGAATAGTATAGGGGAAGGAGAAGATGGAGTATGAAATCACTATGCTTTCTCATTTTAGTGGGTTGAGATTCAATCATATGGCTTAAGCATGTTAGAACTGAATTCACTAAATGAAAAATCTGAAAATAAATACTTGTTGATGGATTTCTTCAGCCATTAAATGGGTTTGGAGTGGCTAAAATTTTGGAGTTGGGGCACCCGGAGTTCAAGGAAGGTGACTTGGTTTGGGGGACGACTGGATGGGAAGATTACAGCATCATCACAGAACCAGAACAGCTCTTTAAAATCCACCACACTGATGTTCCCCTTTCCTACTATACTGGACTTCTTGGTATGTATTAGTTCTTCATCAAAACTATGAGTTATATATGTTCATACTTTTTATAATCACTATATTAATCTTTTATTTCTTTGAATCATTTAGGTATGCCGGGTATAACTGCCTTCGTCGGTTTTCATGAAATCTGTTCGCCGAAGAAAGGAGATTATGTCTTCATTTCTGCCGCAGCTGGTGCAGTTGGTCAGCTTGTTGGGCAGTTTGCAAAGCAAATGGGATGCTATGTTGTTGGAAGTGTTGGAAGCAAAGAGAAGGTGAGTTATTAGCTTTATAATCATTTAGGGATAAAATTAATGATTAAGGAGAACCCTCATTAAGTGCAAGTTTAAGCAAACAAAGTTCAAGCGACTAAACCAACTAGTATTACTATCTAGTAGCATTCATCTTCATTTGTAAGTGAGGGGTCTCATGTTCAATTCAAATGGATGGCACGGATGTATAATATTTGTGCTGAGTTTGATACCTAGTAAGCGGTTGGGCCATTGTGTGGCCTTGCCAATCCCTCTCCATAAAGTACATATCCTCCTTCCACTTAGTGTCAAATATTACTGTATCAAAAACAAGTTAAACCAATAGAGATTCTTTTTACAGGACGTTCGTCCTTTTATAAAGGACGGACCTTTCAAGAAAGTCTCACTTTATGATAAAGTTTATTCAACTTTGATACTACTTAAAACGCATAATCGAAGCCATCAACTAATCTGAGATTAGAACCCATAGGCCCTGTTTGGCACACCGTATAGGGCACCGGATAGTACTAATAATACGGTGTACGGTGTTTGGTGCCGTTTGGATTAAATAGGCACCGGATTAAATAATCCGGGCCCACGTTTTTTATCCGACGTTTACCCGACTGCTTATACCGTCCAAATTCATGGTATAATTTAGTCGGCCTCACTCTCCTTCCTCTCCGCTCGCTCTCCGCTCGAACTCGACCCCCTCTCTCGCCCTCTCTCTCGCCTTCTCGAACTCGACCCCCTCTCTCTCACCTTCTCGAACTCGACCACAAGACAGTGTAGCTCGGGTTCTTCAGGTTGCGGGACTTGCGCTGGAAGACGACGGCATCTTCAGAGTGGATGGAGCAGCGCCAGGAGGAGGAGGAGAGGCGGTGGTGGGGGAGGAAGTTGGAGGTCGCGGAGCGGATCTCGGAGAGGTCGTAGATTTGGGGGTTTTGAGGGAGGGAGGATTTAAAGGATTTGAGGGAGGCGATGGAGGAGGAGGTGGAGGATTTGGAGAAGTTGTAGCTGGAGTTGTTGATGGTGGTGCTGAAAATGGCGGAGCAGACGAAGAAGAAGAATGGAGAGAGGGAGGGATTTGGGGGTTGCGGCGGAGAGATCTGGGAAAAGAGATGATTTCTGTTTTTTTTTCTTTTTAATTTAATTTTAAGTTTGATTTTCCTATCCGATATAATACCAAGCACAATATAAATAATACGGTCAATAGTTCGATACTGCACCAAACGTTCGACTAATTTAGTCAGTACTATCCGGTGACTATTTATCCTATCCGACAGAAATAGTCAGTACAGTCCGACCTGCCAAACGAGGCCATAAAGTTTAAGTTCTACACTTTGAAAGGTGATTCTACACTCTAAAGATGGAGAAAATTGGAAAGAAACAAGGTTTTCTCAAAGAGTCCATTCCTTAAGAAAAAAAAATGGACATCTTATACGCAATAACTGTATTTGTATGTGTGTGTGTGTGTGTATCATAAAGTCGACAATTTGCCTTCATGGCCGTAGGTCGATCTACTAAAGAACAAGCTTGGATTGATGAGGCTTTCAATTATAGGGAAGAGCCTGACCTGGAGGCAGCTTTGAAAAGGTACTTCCCTGGAGGCATTGACATTTTGAGAACGTTGGAGGAAAAATGCTGGATGCTGTGCTCCTTAACATGAGACGTCATGGCCGAATTGCGGTATGCGGATTGATCTCATATTACAGTCTCAAACAGCCACAAGACTTTAGCAACCTCGTCTCTATCATCTACAATCGGATTCGCATCGAAGGCTTCGTCGTGTTTGATTATTTCCACCTCTACCCCAAGTTTCTGGACATGGTGATCCCCTACATCAGAGAAGGGAAAATAGTGTATCTGGAAGACATTGCTGAAGGTCTTGAGAGTGCTCCTGCAGCTCTTGTGGGACTTTTTAGTGGCAGAAATGTTGGAAATCAAGTAGTTTTGGTTGCCTATGAGTGATTTAGCCTAAACTTATGTGTATATATATACACACACACACATAAAGGAAGTCTTTAAGGGAAGGGATCCCCATTTTTTCATAAAAATGGGGATTAGTTGATGGGTCCACACGACATCGAATTTTAACGATCCAAACTGTCTATTTTTCAAGTTGCACTTTATAGATCATCTTTGCAAAATATTAGCCAAATCGGAAATATTTAAGATATCTAATTGGTTTCAAAAAAATTAACAAATACTTTGTTATATAAGAAACACAGAAATTTTATCTTGATAATTAAATAGGCAAATGATTTTAGATTGAATTGAAATTTTGCAAGGATGATCTATGAATCGAAACTTACAAACTAGACTGTTCGGATCGTTGAAGTTCAATGTGGAGTGGGCCCCACACCTAGTCCCTATTTTTTAGAAAAAATGGGGGTCCCTTTGTAAGTTTCGATTCATAGATCATCTTTGCAAAAATTCAATTTAATCCAAAATCATTTGCCTATTTAATTATGAAGATAAAATTTCTTTGTTTCTTATATAACAAAGTATTCGTTAATTTTTTTGAATCCAATTAGATGTCTTAAATATTTCCGATTGAGCTAATATTTTGCAATAATGATCTACGAGGGTCAACTTGAAAAATAAACAGTTCGGATCGTTAAAATTCGATGTGGTGTGAACCCATCAACTAATCCCCATTTTTATGAAAAAATGGAGATCCATTCCCTTAAAAATTTCCTATATATATATATGATATTATACATGTCATATGTTGTGAAATGAGAATATGTGTGCAATGGATTATAAAATAAATAAGTCACAATATGTACAAGGTTCGGCAAATGTGCCTATGTCCTTGGGGCAATAATAGT
Organism: Malus baccata; assembly: GCA_006547085.1. Lineage (NCBI taxonomy): Eukaryota > Viridiplantae > Streptophyta > Magnoliopsida > Rosales > Rosaceae > Malus > Malus baccata. Next base: position 213,774 of record VIEB01000138.1, read on the forward strand.
GGTTTCGCTTGAAATAATAGGAGTACAAAATAAATCTCACTATTTTTCTCTCTTTTCTCCCCTTGGTTTTATAGGCAGATGACCAACTGTTTTTTCTTCGTTCAACACCCCGTTTCCTATTTGTGAATAATATAAAATACAAAAAATTAGGTAACCAATACAAGAGAGGATCCTCGCCGAATCCTCTAATCACATCATTTCATCGTACATCGTGCGGTCACTTTATCAGGCACTGTTTATATTCAATTTTAAATAAAATAATTTACAACCGGATGTGATTTGAGAATTTTTGAAATCCTCACAAAGAAGATCTGGCGAAAACCCTATCTCGACCAATACCTACCAATCCATGATCCGATTGCCAAAGTCATCATGTTTATATTCACACTGTTTTCATAGTGGGCATTCATACTATTTTTACAACATGAAACCTATTATAGCATGAGATCATAGGGTTATTATACAAAATTGTCCCTAAGATTTGTATGATCAATAGAAATGGTCCATGAGATTTCAAATCAATAGAAATGGTCCTTGAGATTGTCCACCATCTATGATTTTGGTCATTCCGTTAAAAACTCTGTTAAGTGTCCCGGAGCTCTTTGTTGGAAGTTTGGGCAATTTTCAAAACTTCATAACTCAATTGTTTCTTAACCAAATTTGACCCATAATATATCAAAATGGATATAAGAAAGTGTAGAATAAGGTTATACCTATTTGGAAGCCTAATGGTTACCGAAGATGGCCAGAAAATAGCCTGAAAGGTGACTGGTCTGAGGAAAACTAGCCAGAAACTGGGTAAACTTTAAACGTACATAAATTCTTCGATACTCAACCAAATCGAGTGATTCAAAAACAAAAATAATACTTCTTGACGAGACAAAGGTAATGGTACCTTTTTCGAAGGCTAACTCGCCGTGGTTTGGTCAGACAACGGCTCGAAAGTGGCTAACCATTTTCAAGTTAGCCACTTTCGAACAGGTTTTCGGCCAAACCACGATGAGTTAGCAGTAAAGAAAGATACCATTCTCTTTTTCTTATTGCGAAGTATGATTTTCATTTTTGAATCACTCGATTTCGTTAAGTATTAAAGAAGTTATGAACGTTTAAAGTTTACCCAGTTTCCGGCGAGTTTTCCAGTTTTTCCACTGATTTGTCACATTTCAGCTATTTTTTTTGCCATCTCCGGCAGTCATTAGGCTTCTAAATAGGTATAATCTTGTTCTACACTTTCCTATCTTCATTTTGATATATTATGGGTCGAATTTGGTTAAGCAATGATTGAGTTACGAAGCTTTGAAAATTGCCCAAACTTCCGGCCAAGAGCTCCAGGACACTTAACGGAGTTTGTAACGGAATGACCAAAATCATGGATGGTGGACAATCTCAGGGACTATTTCTACTGATCATGCAAATCTCAGGGACCATTTTGTATAATAACCCATTTTAAAAAGAGAGTATGCTCCAGAAAACCAAAGTCTGTAGTTCTATATGTATTGAAAACCATGCTTTGATATGTTAAGAAATTAAAGGGAGAAGAAGAGAAAAATGATTGGAACTTTGATTATTGTTTCATTTGTTAAAAAGAATACAATTCTTTAGTACTAAAAACCCTACAGAAGCTAACTACAAAAAGATAACCCCTAACAACATTTAAAGAAATTACTTTATATTAATTTGTGATCAAAATGAGAGGAATTGAGAATGAATTGAATTGAGAAGGAGTTAAAATGAAACGGAATTAGAGCCAAATTTCTGCTGAAATTGTGTACTAAAATTTTCAAGAATTCGAGTACGAATAATATTGAATTATATAAGCTGTTTACTACTTCACACAAATTAGAATGAAATTCAATTTGATTAATAAATGCCTCTATTCCCGAATCATGTCCTTGCTCATTTCACATAACCTACCTATAATTATATCCAAACTCAAAACAAACACGATTTAAATTAACCTCAATTTATTTATTGATAACTAACAAGAAGTGTCAAATACTCAATTGAAAACATAACGTTTCATTCTTCTCTTTGTTCCTCTGGCAACTGATCCACATTTTTCACCATGTCCAGCTAGCAAACCAAGCTCTACAAAATGCAAGTGGTCATTTACCACAGTGGTGGAAATGTGTTAAGTTTTTGCATAACGGCGTGAGTTTAAACCCGGTCGATAGCTAATATAATATTTAATCTAACAAAATATATCGTTTCCTTGTAAAAATTACAAAACGAAAGGAAGTAAGAAAGAAAGCCCAAAAAAAACCTATCAATAGCACATAATTAAATTGAATCAGTAAATTAATAAACCTATATAAAAGCATGCAATTTCGAAATACGAACCAACCTTAAAAAATTTGAAATATTAGGGAAATTAAGATTTCAATAGTCCAAAAAGAACCTTTACTTGTTTTCTTTTCTTTTGTCTCAAACATAATCTTCATTGATAAAAGAAAATGTTACCTGAGATAAACTTAAAAAAAAAAAAAAGCTGCTAGTAGGCCAAGTGGACAAAGAAGCCCAACCAAATCATATGATGGTCCAATTAGTCAGTTGACAGAAGTCGTCATCGCCAGAACCATTACGTACCTCACCAATTCGTCGTTTGGGTCAACTGATACGCGATCAACACTAACAAAAAAAGAGCCATAAAAATTAACCACATATGCAAATAAGTCCCAATTGAAGAACAAATCTAATCCCTATTTACACAACAACGAAGATGCCCAAAGAATACACAAATTTGCCTGTAAAATACTCAGCAAAAGAAATAAGCAACCCACCCCATTAACCATATCCATCACCCGAGGACCAATGCCAACAAAGTAAGAAGACACAACACCATCAAAACTGTAGAAGGAGGCAGCACAAAGACCTAAACCAACAGCAGAGTGATTTTGCACACCTTTATCTTAGTGAGTGATGACTCGCTCTCGAGGTGGGTAGTGAACACATTGGCCATATGAGGCTTCTCAATCGAAAGCAAGCATCTAGCAGACAATATAGGATTTGTGGACTAAGGAGTAGGAGGATAGAGGAGTGTGAGGAAAAAATAATCCAAAAAATCATGGAGCTGACATGTGGATGATTCCCCAAGAAATACAAGATTGCCCCTATTAAATGAGTAAGGAGCAGTCTCATTCATCATGCGCAGCTGAGGTAGAGATCAACAACTGCTCAAGGCAAACCTGCTCGTAGGAAAAGTCAAAAGTATTTATGATAAGATAATTCCTTATTCTTATCATAAATACATTCCTAATTAGAGAAGGTTTTTTTTCAAGTAAGTAATCCTAATCCTATTTATTTAGGATATTTACCAAATCACTCTAAGATATTTATTTACATAAATATCTTGGAATATTCCCACTTAAACACAGCCTAGGGCTGGCCACCCCTAAACCTTGGAGGACCGACCCATCTCCTCCATCTCTCTTATAAATCCACCATTTATCTCCAAAATTTTGGAGGTTTTTGCTATCCACAAACATCTAAACAATTTTTTTCTAGAATTCTAACCTTGGCATAAGAGATTCTTCAACAAAGCCCACTCTCATTCATCATAGGCTCGTGAGACTTTTGGCCTTAATCTTAGGTGTCATTATTTTGCAAGTGCATATTCATCAATCAAAGGAAGGCAGAAATTTGCATCCACACATTGGTGCTTTTATTGAGAGCTCTGATTCAAAGACTTGAAAAAGATTGTTGCTTTCAACTTTCTTCGTTCGTAGATCCACAATTACGATGGCAAGAAATTCAGAAACTATAACCTATGGGACCTTCTACGTTGAAGGACATAGATCACCGATGGAGATTGTGACGTGGTTCCACATCATCGCTCATTGAGGCTTACCATGGCAATGACTGCTCATTTACCTTAATAAGGTATCGTGGCAATGCCAACAACGGTAGCCGCCGCTGCAGTGGCCTATGGGGCAACCTCTACTCATCGCAAGGAAACCCTAGGGCAGGAGGCCTATAGCATAAACAGCCAGCAGGCGCAACCTCAGGCTCAGGCAGTTGCTCGCCCTCGACAGCAACCCATGGCACCTACCACATTCACTTGGACACGAGTTGCCCAAATCGAGGTAGCCCAAGCCGCGTCAACCGGGACGCAAGCTACAGCCTAGCACAAGCCCAACGTGCCTCCAACTTAAGGCCAAGCAGAACAAACCGAGGCAGCTCAGTGCCCATGCACCCGACCTGTTCTCGCTGCATTCTAGACGGTTTAGCATGGTCCCATATCAGTTTAACCTGCCCAAATCCAGATTTTGAGGCCAATAATTAAACTAAGGGTTTTTTCACCATACCTTACTACATATCTGACCCACCCTGGCTCAAGCTTTGCACCTATAGTCCATTACACTTCCACTACTTAAGTAGACGTTTACCATCCCAGCTCTTTCATTCCAAATGGTGAACAACACCTATCATGACAGGTCGCCAAGTTGACAAACGCCCTCGCGTAGCAGACTACCTTGGTGAATCAGCTCCTACAGTGCACTGAGATGTAGCGTGCCCTAGACTAGGTGTCCCGAAGTAGGACAAAGGTAGGTAATGATATTTCTCTCCAGCAACGTCCTGGCAAGTAGCCCCATGACCAGCCACGAATCAAGTGTTCTGGCAGTTTACGCTCCCACCTGGGCCCTCTAGTATACTCTCGTCTTAGTGTGCACTCTAGGTTAAGCCCCTAGATGAGTATACATTCACGATTGAGGCCACATTCTAATAATCGACATGGACAACCTTCCAAGCGAAGTGTTCATTCACAGCTAAGCCTGCAAAGAGCATCATCCACCTTACATCGGAGTAGGTAGCATGATGGATGAAGATGAGTAGTCAATCTGGCCAAGTTCAACCGATAGCCTATGAGTAATCCACTCGCCTGCCAAGAACGTACTATATGCACCGTAGTCACGACATAGACGAGCCGAGCATAAGGAAGAGCAGCCGAGACCAGAAGGTCATGACCAAGGGCAGTTAGAAGCCCCGCTGCCCCGGTAAGGCAAATTCAAGAAAAAGTATAGAGGTTCATGACTGAGCGACTACACGAGTTCCAGCGCATTGAGACCACAGACGATGCCCTTTGCAGGGACGTGGTACACATTGGGAGATTATCTTTCATGGACAAGATCGAGCAGACGGAGCCCCCGTGTAAGTTTAATACGCCACATTTCACCTTATTTAAGGGAGACGGAGACCTGGAAAGGCACTTGAAGTACTACCGCAGCACAATGATCCTCTACAAAGCCAATGACACTTTAATATGCAAGATATTCGCCACTACTTTGCAGGACGAGGTGCATGATTGGTTCTATACCTTGTCTCCACAGTCTATTCGGAGTTTCGACGAGTTTTATGTAGTTTCCACTAAGGAATACTCATCCTACTGCTCGATCAAGAAAAAGTCCGATCATCTCTTTAACATGAAGAAGAATCTGAATGAGTCACTCCGTGACTATGTAAAAAGGTTCAAGGTGAAGAAGGCAAAGATAGCCGGCTGCAACGACTCGATTGCCAGCACAGCCTTCCAAAAGTGACTCCAGTAAATCATCATCTATTTGGAGAATTGATCATGAAAGAAGACCTAACTCTAGCATATTCGTTTGCTCTAGCAGAGAAGCATGTGCTTTGGGATGAGGCCCGACGAGCAAATAAGGCACATGAGCATCCTCAAAAGATGTCCGAGATAGCTCAGAATAAGGTGGATAAGAAGCAGTCCAACGACCAAAGCAGGCAGAGGGCCAAAGGAGGTCAGGCTACTAAGAACTATACCAAGTTCTCGATCCTAATCAATCAGATCCTCTGTGACCTCAAGAGTGAGTCTTGGTTCATGCTGCTAAAACAACTTAAATAAGACACCTCCAAGCTAAATCACACCAAGTACTGCGCATTCTACCGAGGTCATGGCCACACAATCGATAACTGCTATACTTGGAGGGACTACCTAAAAAAGCTGGTGAAGAAGAGTAAATGCAACAGAAACCTGGACAAGCCAACTACGCAGCCTAGAAGGAACATAGACGCAGATAAAGAGCCATCTACCAAGACCATCAGAATCAACGTCATGTTCTCTGAGTCTGAATATTTAAGGGCCACAAACAACTCCAAGAAAATGAAGATCCAGTAGGCTATATCAATCTCTTAGGTTCAGACAGTTAACGCCAAACTTGGACCTATCGTTGGTTTGACTGAGCAGGATGCCGAGAAAGTTAACTTCCCACACGATGATGTTCTGGTAATGTTCATTCAACTGGCATACGTTATAGTCGACAGAGTGATGGTGGACAACGGAAACATAGTAAATCTACTTTAGCTAATCTGTCATTCAGAAGATGAGTCTGGAAAACATGATAATACATTGAGCAGAGGTATTCACCGAATTCAACGAATACACCTTAACTGCTATTAGCTACATAATACTCGATGTGAGAACACTACCAGTAGTCTCAAAGCAAACGATCACAATTATTAGTGACCCGTCTCCCTATAACATGATTTTAGGAAGATTGTCGTAACCTCCATCGAGTACTAGATATTCTGATTCCGCATCTTGTGAGGAGAAGTTGGAGAGATCAAGTCTGATAGGCCACATCCTAATAATGCACGATACAAATGCTGAAGGAGTAAAAAACGAATTCATTCACCCTGGTACAAGCTATTGAGATTAAAAAGGACAAGCTTACTACAAAATAGCAACCACAACAGGCAGATCAAGATAATGACGTTCAGAATAACACGACGATAGAAGAAAAAAGATGGAGGCCAGAAGAGGATGTCGAATACCTTATTCTTGATCTCGAGCAGTTGAAGAAGACGTTTAGAACCGTCTCATGACTGAGCCCAGCCGCGCTCAACCGTTTCCTTTCATCTACTATCCAAGCCGAAAGTAGTCAAGGAATTATACATTTACTTGGCAGTAGTAAGCTATGCCCTCATACGAGAAGAGCTGGAGGCCTAACTTCCAGTATTCTACACTTTTAAAGCTTTCCTCGATGCGGAAACAAGATACACGAGGATTGAAAAGCTAATTTTGGCACTAATTGTTGCAGCTCGGAAGCTCAGACCATACTTTTAGGAGCATATGATTGTTGTCACAACTCAATATCCCCAATCTATCTTACATGGTCCAGATTCTTCTCAACAAGTGAGGTAGTGGGCATTGGAACTCGACCAATACAGCTTAATTTACCAACCCCACACGACGATGAAAGCTCAGGTATTGTCAGACTTCATAGCAGAGTTGACTCCCAGCCTAGAAGACATAACAACACAACCCAAAGGTGCCCCCGAAGCAGCCAAGCACACCTTGGCCGTGCTAACCCTTTCTGACTAGGACTTTTGGCATTTGTACATCTATGGTTTATCCAACTACAAGGGCTCTGAAGTAGGCTTGGTTCTCATTACCCCATACGACTCGGTGCTCGAGTAGGCAATCACTCAAGGCTTCAAGGCATCAAACAACAAAACAGAGTATAAGGCCTTATTGGCAGGCCTAGAAATGGCACAAGATCTAGCAATCAAGAAGTTCGTAATCCATTCTGATTCTTAGCTTATCACTAGCTAGATTACCGAGGAGTATGCAACAAAAGATCCAAGGATGGCACTTTACCTCAAGAAGGTACGAAAACAGCTTAAGGCGTTTTGGACTTACACACTTACACGGGTGCCATGGGCAGACAACGTTCATAAAGACGCCTTTGCAGCCTTAGGGTCTAATTTGGACTACTAATTCAGATGCTCTAACCCAATCGAGTATTTGGGAAAGTCGACATAGAAGAAAAATCGATAGCCGAGGTGTTACAAGTCAACGCAACCCCAAGTTGGCAAGGTCCTATCATTGACTACCTAGTCAATGAGACATTCTCTGCAGAAAGATCGAAAGCTAGAAAGTTTCAAATAAAGGCGATATGCTACTACATGTGGAACGACATTCCCGTCAGAAGATCTTTTTCAAGCCCATATCTCCGCTGCCTAGCGCCTCCAAATGACTTGAAAGTTCTGAGCTCGATCCACGAAGGAGTTTGTAGAAACCACTTAAGATTCTGATCCTTAACACAAAAAGGTCTTCAACGCCGGTTACTATTAGCCTATCATGCATCAAGATGCTAATGAATTTGTTTAAAAGTGTGACAGCTACCAATGCTTCAAGCTTGTACTTGCATTGCCTGCCAGTAAGCTCCACCCGCAGATAAGCTTGTTGCCATTCATGTAGTGGGCAATCAACCAGGTAGGGTCCATACCGCCCACTACTGGAGGTAGGGGCATGATGATCATGGCTATCAACTACTTCACCAAGTGGGTAGAAACCGAGCCCATGAGCACCACCACTCAATTAGACGTAGAGGCCGAGCCCATGACCACCACCACTAAATCAGACATAGAGCGCTACATATAGAGGAACATCATTTGCCGATTTGGCATCCCACAATCTATCATCACCAACAACAACCCGCAATTCGTGGGCAAAGACTTAGCGAAGTTCTTCCAGAAATAAGGCATCAAGCAGCACATGTTTACACCTAGATATCCCCAAGGTAACGGGCAGGTGGAGGCATCTAACAAGATAATCATAGACTAGCTTAAGAAATCCCTCACAAACAAACAGGGAAAGTGGCCAGACGAACTTCCCAGTGTCTTATAAGCGTATCGCACCACAAGACAATAAGCAACCGATAAAACTCTTTTCTCCTTGGCATTAGGTTTATAAGCAATCATCCTTCCCAATGTCATAGTGCCGAGCATCAGCACCATACTGTCGACTTTGGAGCATAACAGAAAGGAGATAGCCACAAATCTAGATCTGGCAAAAGAGGAACGCAAGAAGGTTATCACCTGCATTGTAGCCTACTAGTAGCAGCTCATCTCTAGCTACAACAAAAGGGTAAATATCAGACAATTTCAACCTAGAGATCTAGTTCTAAGAAAAGCATTCTTTGTTGTTTAAAGAGAAGGCTTCAAAAAGATGAATCATAGTTTGGGAAGGTCCATACAAAGTTAGCAGAGTAGGCGGCAAGGGTAGCTATACCCTCACCACTATGAATGACAAAAATCAACAAGTAGTGGAATGCCTACAACCTGTGGAAGTACTACGCATGACCTCCTACTTCACCATGAGCACTGCTCATACGAAATAAAGCTCAAAGACTCAAGTAGCTTGATAAGCACTACCTCGCAAGCTGAAGACTATCCAATTGTTACGCGATTTCTACCTTTTAGCTAAGTTCGATATCATTGCTCTCATTTTTAATGAAGATTTCTAAAGTTATTCATCATTTGGCTCGATTGCATATTTGCAACAACTATTTACTCATATTCTCATTTAAGATCACGTCCAATCAGGGACCTATCACATGAATTACCCCCCCTTGGGGACCAACCATGTTCTCATCCTAGGAGAGGGTAAACTGTGCACTCTGAATATCTAGACATGGATAGGTCGGACTGCCCTAGTGTAACTAGAGTACGATGGTCTGCACCGGCATCCCTAGAAGTAGCCATAATGGTATTTTCAAGGCTTAGCAAGACTGAAGTATTTTAGGCCTTTTGCATGATCTGCGAGGACCCAGGCTTCAGAGACAGAGGAGCACAACTCACCTTTTGGATGGCTACCCATAAAGGTGGACCACAGTTTAGCATCCTTGATATGATCGGTTGTTGGCAACCCCCGACTGAGCATCATGTATGTGACCAACTAGCAATCTTCGTGTTTATAAATATTATTCCATCTACCCGTTAGAGGGACATCCCTTTTGAGCATCCTACAGTTTCTGGAAGATCCCTGGGAACCTAAAGTCACTGGCAATTTAACAAACAACCTACGATTTCTGGAAGACTGCCTACGGTAGACCCAACAGTTAGCCGCATAAACCTATACAACTGCACAATCGTGTGAATTAACATGTTAGTTCACATATGCACTGCTTAGTGATAGGAGCATACTTATGCAACTTTGTTATCTTATTTCTTTGCATTTACTTAGTTAATTTCCATTTATTATAGTAATTTAAGTTATTTTCATATTATTGTAGGTCCAGTTGGTAAAGAGGACAATAAATAGTCAAATGGAGCAGTTTGGAGCAATTTTGGACTTGGATTGGATAGCATGCGTGGATAGCATATAGGCTGGACGTTTTGGTGTTTAAAAGGTGTTAAACATGTGCTAAAATCTGGAGAAATTAAAGTTGAGGCTCGGAAGGCAAGGAATTACACAAGAAAAAGGAATCCTAGTTGGAGAGAAGTTGTTACTTGTTTTGAAGTCCAAATAAAGAATCAAAGATGAATTTGGCTTGTTAGATGACCAGGAATAGAATGGGAAAGGAATTGGGATATCTAGCCTGATTTGGAGGTGCCAAATAAGGCAAAAACGAGCAAAATAAAGGCTAAGTTGCTGGGATCACTTTGGAATATCTTGCAGCCTCTTTCACCCCATAAAAAGTTGCCTTTTTGCCACTTTTACATGCCTTTTTTATTCTAGGTGAATTACCCAATTTTGATTACCTATTTTCCTCTGTTTTCATTCACTCTAAAGAAAACCCTAGCCATGCCATATATATATATATATGAAGTGTTCTACAACGTTGAAGGGTGTGCCGTGCCTACCATTCGTCCATTGAAGTTGCTGGAATTTTTAGAGTTCTTTATCTTTTTGTTTTAAGTTTCAATGTTTATTTTAGATTGCTTTCCAGTTATGATGAACATGTGTAACTAAGTTTCTTTTTAGCTAGAGGTGAATTCGAAGCCATGATCATATGTTTTATATAAATTGATTACATCCTGTTATTGTTTCATAAAACATGAATGCAATTTACTTGTCTACTTTATAGAGAACTTATTCTTGTATGTTTATTAAGGATGCATACTTAGTTTGCATGCAGGGATTTGATGCTAGAATATAAGGGCATTTCACCTAATCGTTATGAACTTATATTTGCAAGTAGTAAAAGTCACTAGTCATGATTGAGTTAAGTAAATTCTTGGCAGGAGTATCATGCTTTTCATAGTTACGAATGTTTTGTCAATGCTTATGATTTTCACAAAACTTAATGATCTTTGAGATGTATCTCTATCATGCTTTTCATAGTTAGGGAACTTGAGAAGAATAATTTGGTTGCGTCGCTGAGTCCAATTCAATGAACTTAGGAAAATCTTAGAGTTAATTGGTGTTGTTCATAGTTAATTTGGGGCATTGTCATTCATGGTTTATAGGAAGAATAACTGGAATCGATTTGTATGCATATGATTCATGTGTGAAAAAGAATCCTTTAGCTATCCCTTCATCCATATTTCAGTCACAACTTAATTTACTTGTTGCCATTTACTTTTGTTGTTATTAAATTCATCCAAAATCCCCCCAGCCATTGTTTTGTTGTTAGTTTAACTTAGTTTTCAGTTCTATAAGTTTAATTTGTGTTGATTAGCATCCATTTGAATCCCCGAAATAGAATGATCCCTACTTACTCGTACTATGATTGCATAATTTATAGGATTTAATTTGTGTGTTAGTTTCTACCACATCACCTAGTGCAAAACAACCCTTGGGTTCACACTGATTCCTAAAGTGACGTGCTACTTGTTACGCAACCTACGAAAATTGGTTACATAAAGTGCAAAGTGTTCTTTCGAATTGATAGGATTTTTACTACTCATGTGAACGGGCTTAAATCTCCTATTTTACTTGCAAGAATCACAAGGTTATTATAGTATAAACGAATCTCGCAAGGTCGTCTCCACAGTGATTATTAAATAATTCGAAACTAATCAAATTCCATTTAATTATTGTAAAGTAGAAGTTTAGGTGATTGATTTTATAACCTAATTAAAATAAAAACAAAATTAATGAATTAAAATAAACAATTGGCAATATTAGAGCTAGAGAGAAAAGAAAACAGTTTTGGGAGAATAAAATTAAGAAAGCACTAGGGTTCCACCATCACCTAGCAATCCTATGAATTTTTACCAATTACTTATGATCTACACATGCCACTTTGAATGTTAGATTTTCCTAATTCATATTCTACTTGGAACCTCCAACATAGAACGTATATCTAACATGCAACCCGTCCGGACGTTCGGATCAAATCTGAACATGAAAGACTCATTATGCTTTATGAAAATCCTTTGAAAAACCATGCAATCCTTAAGACGTGATATTCATCCTAAGTGAAATTACAATTATTAATCACAAGAAGCTAGCGTCAATTTCAGGGAACCTTCCGACCAAAATTGCATCTAATTACTTTTCTAAATATCCTAATGGTGATCAGGCATTAAGACAATTAGATAGTTTTTATCCCGGTGATTAACAATTCAAAGTATGCATGCAATCAATCATAAACAATTAAATAAAAATCACATATTCTTGCTAAGGCTCCAGGCTTTGTCCTAGTAAAAGAAATTAGTTCCGCATACTCATAATTAAAATCATAGAAAATATTATTAAGAAAATGATTGAAAACACCTTCAAGTCGAAAATCTCCAAAACCCTAGCAATTCTCTCTGTCTCCAAAATTGCATAAAATAAAGCGTTCCGACAAAAAAGGTAGACGGCCAAGCAATATATCTGCTAAGCCCCCACACAAAACCCTAGGAAACTAAAATTAATGAAAAACCCAAAAAACTTAGGAAACATAACCCTAAATTAAATGGTAAAATTCGTCTAAAATCTCAACAACCACGTTTTGGACCCATAAGCTGCTCCAAAACTGGCCCAATATAGCTGGATTTAATGTTTGGAATATTCTGAACACTTCTCCGGAAGGCCACGAGCCCATCCGAGGTCATCTTGAGCTCCAAAAACGCAATTTAAGCCCAAAAACGTCATTTTCCAACACTGCACACTGCTTCTTTATTTTATCGCCAGGAAATAACCGCTTGGTGGAAAAATCCCAAATTTGATACGATCAAGCTAAGTGACTCACGAACGTCCTCCAACTGGAATTACTCCAAAATTCATCCATTTGGTCCGGTTTTGCTTCAGAGGAAGTTGAAAGTCCTATATTAAAAATACAATTCAAAGTATCAAAATTCTTCAAATATATTAACCAAAATATACTAAGATTAGGGTAAAATATATAATATAAAATCTACTCATCACGAACCACTACCCACGAAATTCCATATAACCACATGCTTTTGATGTGAAAGGGTAGCAAATTTTGTGTCCCAGCAATTTTTAGTATGTTGTGATGCAGGCCACGCAGCTTAAAGGATTAGATAAGTGACGACCAGCTAAGCAACCTATGGTCAGGGGGCAACAACACGAGATAAAGCTTAGTAGTTTAACGCCTTAAAAGATCAATGTTAACAATCGAGCAGTCATGCAAACTCGTCTGCTTTTGTAAGTAAGGCGCTTGGTTGCTGACTCTCTGGTTAACAGCTTAGCAGAAGTCCTAAGCCTAGATCAACAGTCACATAGGTCATGCAAGCCCATTTGCTTATTAAAAAGAAGCGCACTTTGCCAACGACCTTGTGATTAAAGATCTAGTGAACCATCGATACAAAACATGCAACTATGAAGGTCATTCGGCCCTGCAAGTTAAAAGTTTCAAAAGACACCTCAAGCAAGCAAAGATTCGCACCTGACAACCCGAAGTTGGCGCCTAAAGCAATGGCGATGGGCTTGATTGCTTTGTTCAAAGCAACCTGCTTAATTGTTCATTCTACTTCAAAAGCTTGAACCAAGGCAAAAAGACAAATATGAAGTAAAGCGAAGAAAAATAGTTTATTAATTTCTAGCAAATTGGCAAACTAGCACGATGGCCAACACAATTCAAGCAAAGGAAAAAGCAAAGCAGAAAAGGAAAAGAAAGTAAATCCTAAAGTCTATTTAAAAAGACTACTCCTCAGAAGCTTGGACATCGTCAACAGCCGCATCACTCCCAGCAGCCTCAACCTCCCACGCTTTATCTACAACTACTCCATCAGGAGCAGCACTGTCACAAGCCATCCCTACTGGGCGGCATCACATTCGGTTGCACCTATCTGGGCAGCTTGATCTTTAGCTGTTCCACCTATGGTGTTCTCGAAGGAAAACTTAAGCAGATCCTCGGAATAAATAGTAAAAAGCTTGAAGTCCTTATTACAAAAGGCATAGTCAAACGACATGCTAAGGAAATGATCTATATAGTCAAGCTTGTAGAAGTTAGCTTAACCTTGGGCAAGAACAACCTAAAGACTGGACTTTTCACTCTTCAGTTGCTTATTCTCCTTAAACAGGTCAATACGAGCACTCTGTAACTCATTTAGTTCCTTATTCAGGTTCTCGTAGGCAGACAACACTCATTGTAGCTCAACTTCCTTGGACTCAAGTTTACTGGATGCCTTCTTGAGTCAAACCACGTCATTATGCATGGTGAATATCTTTACGTCCTTGGCATCACAGGCAAACTGAAGTTCTGAAATGGCACACTCGAGGTCTTGCACTAGCATCGCTTGGACATTAATCTTTTTCTCTACAATGCCTTACTTCCCCTGGATCGAGTCAAGTTGAGCCTTCAAGTCACTGATCTCTTGGCAAGCAGTCTCAAGCTACAGGGTAGTGGAGGCAGAGATATCAAATCCTTAAAAAAGGTAAGTTCAGACTCCAACTCTTTAATTTTCTCAAGAACCGAGCAAGCTTTAGATACCATGGCTATCACTATCTCCCTAGTAGCCTTGGCGTCATCCTGCTTTATACGAGTGTACTCGGCAGCCAATATCACATATTTATGCATCAGAGCAAGCAGGGAACCCCTCCACGGCTAAGCTTTACGCCGCATAGAGAAACTGGAGTCAATAACCTTGCTCACACCATCAACAAACTTGGCACATGCCTCTATGTTCTCAAGCAAATTGGGCTTCAATAGTGCATGGATCTTGAAAAACTCCTCTAAAAGCTAGTTTGGCGGGCTAATCATAACTGCTCACGCAAGCAGATGCTTCTTTCTCAGCAGGAGGGGTTGGCCCTAGCACTGCCTTGGCAGCGAAATCACCATCCTCGTTCTTCACCACTGCATACACCTTCAAAATCAGATCGGACTAGACATGGAAGGCTGCCTCGGAATAAAACTAGGTAGAGGTGGCACGACAGAACTTTTTCGCTGCACAATCCAGTTAATGACTGTTCTAGCAACCTTCAGAGCAGCAGGCTTCACAGGCTTAGATCTAGCAACCTTTTTCTTCCCATTAGAAAAAGTCAAATCAATCGCGAGTTTCCCAGTAGTAAACGGACCTTCGTGAGTAGCAGAGGAAGTCTTCGACTTCTTTTCCACTGACGACTTTTGAGCAGGTGACAATGATATTTTTCTCATGTTTTCACTAGCAACAGGCTCCACGGTAATGATCGGACAAGCGAGCGCCTCACCCTTGATCCTCATAATCTCCTCATGAGGGGGTAGTTCACATTTCTCCCTACAAAGAGGACTGAGCAGCCAATGCTGCTTACAATATTTAGCAGGGATCCCCAGAGCGATGTGCACATTCTTCATGTTTGGAGAAGTCTTGAAGTTGAACTGAATTCCGAATCTACATAAATAGAAAAGGACAAATCAGAAGGCGGCTCAACAAAAGTATAAAGTAGCTTAGAGACTAAGCAGCCTACTTACCATCGATGACAGTAGTTGAAATGCGTAGCCCAAACAATGAGTCAAATTCCTACTATCCGCTGATTTCTAGGGTCTCCTTGGCCAAGTCCTAATCCCCTTTGCTCGTGTGATCAAAGAGCTTATAGAGGGTCCTTAACTGCTTAACACCATCGGTGTGCCATATGTCAAAGAATTACCAAAACTCGTTAGCAGTCAGGTCCAAGTTAAAAACCTGCTTAAGTTGTGAAACTCTACCATAAAATGGACCACGTTCAGAGAACACTGAGCAGGAGCACACTTCATGGAGCAAATCACCTCTCGAAAGAATCAAGGCATGGGAAAGGTGAACCCTAACACAAAGTAGTAAGGGTGAAACTTGATAGCTTTCCTAGACCCACAATTTCACGGCTACTACCATCCTTGGCCTGCTTCACATGAACCCCAGATAGAATTACGTGCTTAAACATCTCAAGGAAGTATTTGAATTGCCTATCGGAACCTACCTTGATGTGAACAGCCTTAAAGTAATTTAGCTTACTCACAGATCCCCTATAACGATACAACGGCGGAATAAATTCATCGTTCTTGTGGCTTATGGAAGACATGTTCGAAAAAAAAATCCTACAACAGCATAAGAAGGTTGCTCGAAGAAGAAACAAAAAATAAATATAGGACTAAGACCGCAGGAGCCCAGTGTTGACCTCTCTCTCTCTCTCATTCTCACATGGGCCAAACGGCCCGCATGCCCAATCACAGAAGGAAGGCATGCGCCTCATTCCTGCACTCTCTCTTCTCCAGCGCACGGGCCCAGGGCCAGTGCCATAACCTAGAAGGCCTAGCTCGTATGGAACATAATTCTTTGCATAGGCAAGCAAATAATATAGCTAGAAGAGGGGGAACGAATATCCTCTTGCTTTCTCTCTTTCTTGTGGGGTTTTAGTTGCACTCCAAATTTGTTTAACCTTCTCCTTGACGCAAACTAAATAGGTTTTAATGGCAATTATATTCCCTTGCCTAGAAGAATTTAAATTCCAAATTAAAGAGGGAATCTACATCAAATTGAGACACAAACTCCATTTCAGCTTTGGATTCCTATACTTCTTGCCCTTTCCTACGAGCAGCCCAGCAGGTATGGGGGCATTTGTGGAGCAAAAAAAGTCCAAAAAATCATGAAGCTGACAAGTAGATTATTCCCCAAGAAAGACAAGACTACCCCTTTTAAATGGGCAAGAAGTAGTCTCATTCACCACGCGCATCTGAGGTAGAGTAGGCAGAGATCAACGGCTGCTCAAGACACCTCTACCTGTAGGAAAGTCAAAGGTATTTATGATAGGATAATTCCTTATTCTTATCATATATACATTCCTAATCAGGAGAATACTTCTTTCAAGTAAGTAATCCTAATCCCATTTATTTAGGATATTTACCAAATTACTCCAAGATATTTATTTACACAAATATCTTGGAATATTCCCATTTAAACACAAGCCTAGGGCCGGCCACCCCTAAACCCTACAGGGCCGGTCCATCTCCTCTATCTCTCCTATAAATACACCCATCTCTAAAATTCTGAAGGAGGCATTGAACTTGTAGAAGATTAAGTTTGTGTCAAGCCTGCATTACAAACAAAGAAAACATATTAATTAGTAGCAAAATGAAATAAAGTTGAAAACCATTTTATAACAAATTTACTAAAAAAATTAAAGCATATCTTTCTTGTTTCTTCTTCTTCCATTTCCTTGTAAAATTGAAGCATATCTTCCGTTGGTTCCTTATAGAGGTTTACTTCATCTGGCCTAAGCCAACCACTAGTACACACTAGTGCCTCTACTAATTTAGGAGTCAAGGATGCCCTAAAAGGGTCCACAACCCTCCCTAGGCTAAATACATTTTCACTAGCAACGGTAGAAGTGAGGGTTACAAAGGTATCTTTGCTATTTGTGAAAGAATTAGGAACTCTTTTGTGTTTGATTTCCACCATTTCAAGAGATCAAAGTTACCAACAACAATGCTAATATAAGTACGGTTTTATTTTCAAATTATTGGAATATTATAAATATGTGTTATATAATTATCTATTATATAATTTATGAATGATATATTATATTGTATTTTTGGTACGGTACGGTAATACCATGATAATGGTATCCATTACCAATACCGTACCATGAAATTTCAGTACGGTACAATATCATACCATTACCGATTGGCACAAAATTGGTATGACACGGTAATTTGGCAAAAAAATTCACCCCTAGTTTTGATCGTTAAAGTTCAATGTGGTATGAGGCCTACAACTAATCTCCATTTTTATAAAGAAAAAATGAGAAGCCCTTTATATATATATATAAAGGCGGATCCGTGGCACCACAAAAAAAACACAAGTCTTGCACCATTAGATGTATACATTTTTAATAGTTGAGATGTAATCTAATTAGTCCAATTAAATTATGAATTGGGAATAAAATTCTAAAAACCTAATTAAGATTTTTATATTTTCTTTCCTATCTCATTAATTGTTTTTCATTAATTTCCCTTTTCTCCTTTGACTTTTTCCTTCTCCCTCTTCATCGTTCATTCTATGAACAAATCTTTCCCCTCTTTCTTCTCCATTCATCCTCCCATGGCCATACTATCTTATTTTGTAATTTTTTTTGTTTTGTTTTTAAATTTCTTCTCCACCTTGGTGATCGAATCTTTCTGAACTACCTAAACTTTTGTTTTCTTTGTTGAAACTCGATTCCTTTATCCCTGGGAATGTTTTGAACACATATAGAATCGCAGTCCATATAAATGTTGCACAACTTAGCTAGCTAGCAACAGATTAGTGCGTCCAGGAATCATCCATTTATTGAAGAAATAATTGAAATTGTTGTAACCTATAAGCCTCGTGCATCCCATGATATTAATTGTTTGACTGCAGAACCCTAATTCAATGTGAAATCTATAGCCATATTAACCCTTGAAAATTCAAATTATTCGATTATTTATGTTTTGCTACTGAAGATGGGTTCATGCCCATGATATATATTAATTGTTTGACTGCGTCCAGGGAGCATCCATTCATTGTTTTACAAATCAAATTATTGGATTATCTATGTTTTGCCACTGAAGTTGGGTTCATGCCCTTATGGTTAGTCAATGAGACATGTGATTATAAGGATAGAGAAAAAAAAAATTGTAAAGGAAAAATGAAGTAGAGAAAAGAAAATATGCAGGGGAGAGATCACTACTGGAGAAGAAAGAAAGAGCGAAAAACATGCAGAGGACGGAAAGATAGGAAACAGAAGAAAGATCGGGGGAGAATAATTAATTTTTTTTAAGTAAAAAAACCTAATGCAAAAATATTTAAATAAAAGAAATTTATTAGACTAATATTACATCTCAACCATTAAATGTGTACAAATCTTTTATATATATATATATATATATATATATATATATATATATTCCCATTGATTTTGAAAGGGAATTGTTATTGGCACTTCAAATTTTTTATTCTAAACTTCAAACCTCTATATTTAAAAAGAAAAATATAATGGTGATGAGTGTATAATGAGATTTTTGGAATGCCAATAACACTTCATTTATGAAATGGTTTTGTAATGCCAAGTGAGATTCAATGGACCTTCGACAGATTTCACTCAAATGGTGGGACCATTTCAAGCATGACCAAATCATTGAGCAAATCAATACAGAATTCTCTGTGGCCAAGCCTGTCTATCAAAGGCTTGCTACTTTAGAAACCTCTACTTCTTCCATCTCAATCGATAAGAAATTCAAGTCAGAACTTAAAGAAATAGCCAGACAGTTAAAGGTACAAGTATCCCAAATGGGTGAAGATGAAAAAAATTTCCTCTTATGCATGATCCTCTAGTCAAAAGGCCAGTTCACATCCCCAGAAGTTACATTGGGCAGACTACCAGATGCCCAATGACCCATATGACCTTAATGAAGAGTAAAAATTCAATTCATTAAAGATAAATATTGTTGACTAATGTGGTAGCCAAAATCTACTGTCTTTAGTCTTGACGAATTTGTATTTTTGGCTCCACAACTACTATTCATTCAGAACAAAAGTTAAAAGGTAAATCCGACAAGTTGCTATTCATCTATAGTGTTGTCATGTAAAGTATCATTACGCATATAAGATCAATAGTAAAAGTTAATCATTCAAAGTAGCCTTTATTCACCCGCTCCTCCACAATAAAAGCTAATTCAAACCAGTCCCTATTCACTCATGCACCAACAGTAATTCCTTCAATTATTCAAATCTCAAGCTCCAGTCTATAAATATTGGGCTCCGTAGCCTTAGTCATCCAAGTGTCTCTGATTTTTACATGTGTTCTAGAGAAACCAGTGTAAATACACACAAAAAAGCGCATTATTTTCTGTCATAACTATTTATTTTTAGTTTGCATTACTTTTATGAAAACACACACACACACACACACGTGAAATAGTAAAACCTTTCCATCAAGGTTTCTGTAAGTTTAATTTTTGTTCTCATTTATTTACTTAGAGATAGGGAGAATATATGAAAGAGAAAGATGGGAAAAAGAGGAGGAGGATGAGGAAGAAGTTAGAAGTGAAAGCAAATCCATGAAACAAAAACTTGAAAAGAAAACTATTTGAAAAAATGGTTTAAAACTTTCGGTATCAATTTTTTTGTTTCCCCTACCTTGCTCTGTCATTTCGCCGGCATTCCTCTCATATGCGTCCCATTTAACTTTAACTAGAACACAAAAAACAAAAATTAAAATGGTTATTCAACGGTTTACATCATAAAATTGTAATTGTAATACACGACATACAAACAAAACAAGGGAATGGTAATAAAACAAAGTAATCATCACCGTAAGTAATACAATGCATGAGTCAATGCCAACCTTTAGGTTTAAGATAATACGCAAATACAAATTAATCTAACATAGTACTGCAACCAAACTCAAGATCTAGATCTAAACTAGCCAAAACCATCTTCCAAACAGTTCTCACTAATGGGGGAAAGACACAGAGATCAAAAATCTCACTATTTGGTCTTCCCCTATCCTACCCAACAAGGCCACATTAATCCCATGCTCCAATTCTCCAAGCTTTTACATCACAAAGGAGTCAAAATCACACTAGTCACAACCATTTTCGCCTACAACACAATACTGCACAAATCATCAAGATTATCTAGTAGCTACTTTGCCCTGGAGACCATTTCAGATGGTTACGACCAAGGCGACATCAAAGAGCTGAAAGTGTAGAGGCCTACTTGGAGAGCTTTAAGCAAGTCGGTTTGCGAACTCTAGCCAAACTCCTTGAGAAGCTTTCAAGCTCAGGCTGCCCAGCTGACTATATTGTTTATGACGCTTTCATTCCTTGTCCTTTGGATGTTGCCAAAAAGTTTGGAATAGTTGGAGTTGTTTTCTTTACTCAGCCTTGTGCAGTTGACTATATTTACTACCATGCCCACAAAGGATTGCTCAAGCTCCCTCTTACTAAATATGATCAGTCTAAGATTTTGCTTCCAGGATTGCCACCACTTGAACTTGGGGATATGCCATCCAGGTTATATGATTTTAGGTCTTACCCAGCTGTCTATGACATAGTTGTGGGTCAGTTCTCCAATGTTGACAAAGCTGATTGCGTTTTATGCAACTCATTTTATGAGTTGGAAGAACATGTAAGTACATTTGGAAGATGTTTTAATCATTAATTAGTTTCATTCCTTCGGTAATGATATTGTTTTAGTGCCAATTAAAGCTTTGATTTAAGTTTCAAACTGATGAAATGATTTTAGTATGTAGTGTTAGAAAGTAAATAACTCTGCTTGTGTAAGTTTATCTTACATTGCCAATCCCAAGCCCGGATAAAGGAGGGGAATGGCGTCAAGTAGTCGACAACCGGCACTCCTAGGTTACATCGAATCCTTATGAAAATGAATCCAGAACGAAATGGTGCAAGCTAGGGTGTCACCCGTAAGTGGCGCGCTGTGTGGCCTTAGCACAGTGATAAGTAAGCAAGGGTCGCTGTATCTCCATCGGCATCCGGATGCAGTGTTAAATGAGCAAGGAGGTCATAAAAACTTCTTTTTGAACGACTCCACTCAAAGTTGTTTGAAAGCATATGCTCCTATCAACTTTACACATGACACACAAAAAAAGTACTTTGATCCTATTAGACGGGGGAGGGTAAAGAAGATAGGACAGAAGGGTAGAGTTCAAGAGAATAGAATGGGTTTTGGAATGTGGAATATAGGAACCTTAATGGGAAAATCTATTGAAGTAATGGAAGTTATGGTGAGGAGAATGATAAGTATTATGTGCCTACAAGAAACTAAGTAGGTTGGTCTTAAGACAAAGGATCTAGAAAACTCAGGTTTTAAACTTTTATATTCGGGCACAAATAGAACAAGAAACGGTGTTGGCATCATCGTGGACAAGACCTTGACACAAGATGTTGTAGATGTCAAGAGGGTAGGAGATAGAATTATGGCAATCAAGATTGTAATAGGACAAGAACTCATCAATGTGAATAGTACGTACGCACCTCAAGTAGGGTTGGATACGAGTTTGAAGGAGAAATTTTGGGAAGATCTTGGAAACTTTGTCACGCCCCGACCTGCGAATAAAGGCTATCCATGAGGTAGGGTGTGAGCCATATCTTAGCTATAGAAAAAAATTCTACAACCAAGATATGGTGGAAAATAAAATAAAATTATAACAATTACACCATTCATCAACCAAATCTTACATAAAAATTTATTGAATAGGCAGCGGAATAACTATAGTGCACAAATTAATTCACAACAAAAACTACTAACAAAATAATAATTAAATTGTAACAAATATTAGTATACAAAATTAATTCATAACAAAAGTACCAACTAAAATAATAATTGAAATGAGTAGCTCTTGAAAATACATAAAATGTATGCAATGAGATGCATGAATGTACTCACTCCCTTCTAATCCCGTCAACACATACCTAAGGTACCCAAGCCTGCACGTCCCATATCATGCTTATACCACTTGGCTCTGAGTACGTTAGATTATGAGTTAACTCCCGTTCATCCCTTAACCCAATTTTTGTAATTAAACTTTCAGTTTCCACTTTATTAAACAGGTAATTCCCCTGACGCCCAAATGTATATTCAAGCCCTACACCCTACGCCTGACATATACAAGATTTCACCCTACGCTTGGCATATACACTGTTCATTATTATTCAAGGCAAACTTCAGCTCTTGAATATCCTCACAACTTAAACACTTTACACAAGCGAGCACTTGACACAACACATTTTCTAGCTTTGCAATGCATATGTATATGTCATGTTCACATAGATATCAATACTCACACTTTATCTTACAAGCCTGCAAGCTTCAACATAAAACAAATTGATTAGTAACAAGAGTAATATAATCATAATACTAATAACAAAGTAATAATTTATAATCCATCATATAGAGTGTTGCTCACTGACCACTCCATATATGTTTTTCCAACGTCTCGTCCATCTTGCTCGGGCAACCTATTTTTATTAGAAAAGAATAGACATCCATGTTAGAGAAAATAATTGTTAGAGTCCAATATATGTCTCCAAGGCCACAAGGCATAGAATCATGTTTCTAGCTTTTTCCTTTCCAAACATCATCTTTTATTTTTATTTTAGCCCACCACTTCTACTTCTTCTTCTTTAATATAGCTGAAACTAACAGCTGTTCGAACTGAGATATAAGTCAGCATATAGATTACATTGTCATGGTTTTTGGATATGTTATAGAGGAGATGATAAGGAATAACTTTTGTGAAGGAAGTGTTTCGATCCAAGGCTACGAAAAATAGGGTTTTGGTACTCATAACATGGCTGTCCAGTTTTCTACAGGATTAAAGATTGAGTTGGTATTTTAAACATATTGGAAGATTGCACCTTTGGAATTTCCTGAAATTTTGATATGTCATGGTAGAGAGATAGACGAACAACTCTCATGAAGAAAGTATTATAATATAATATATGTATGATGGTGTTTTGGTCTATTAAATAGGCTGGACGAATTTCTAGTTTTTGGATATCTTTCTTTTGATAGATGGAGTTTGGTGGAGATTTGTTGGGTAAGGTTTCATCTATTTTTCTGGGATTTGTCTAACACTTTTTATACATCATCCTCAACAGAGATGAATAGAGATTTCCGATAGTTTGGTGGAAGTGCTTCTCATGGCAATGATCTCCAAATGTAAATGCATAAACAACACAAGATTTAAGTGGTTCGCCAATTCGACTACATCCACTGAGGTTTGCTTTCATTGTATTTCACTATATATATAAGGGACTTACAAATACAAAGAAAGATGGCTTAAATCCTTAACAATATGTATATGAAAGATAAGGGGTAATAGGAAAAAGGAGAATAGCTTTGGAGTTGTTCTTTTTCTTTTTCTTTTTCTTCCTCTCTCTTCTCTCCCTTCTCTCCCTTCTCTCCCTTCTTTCTCTATGTCCCCCCGTTGTTTCTTTTCTCCTTCCTTTATGTAGATTGCATGCCATCTTCTTCTCCAAAGAATCTCCACAAGTGTGCCAATGGAAAGAAAGCAGTGTTGTGCTAATCATTACCATGAAATGTGTTCCAATCACAAAGCAAAAATTGTTGTCCTAATCAATAGCAATGAAATGTGTTCTAATGGAAAAACAACAAGTGTTAGATTAATCATGAATTAATGAATATCATGCAAGGTGATCCTTGCACCCAAAGGCCACGTCCAAACAATTTGGGGAATGAATCCTCACCAATTATCAACCATGATATGTGGTTCAATAGCAAAACAACAAATATGAAGTTAATTATGAACTAATGAATAATATGAAAGATGTTCCTTGCATCAAAGGCCGCATGAAATGTTCTAACCACAATAAGTTGTCATCTTCCTTTATTTAGAGTGGTGAATATCATGCAAAGTGGACAAAAGCTCAAAAGCCACATTCATCTCTAAGGGATATGAATCCCACCCATTCTCACCTTATTGGAAGATTTGGAATGATATATTTGAAGCATTGAAGAGAGAATATAAACAATTAATTGAGATTCCCCTAGGCTAGTGAGTAAGCACTCTAAAACAACAACAACAACATATTGCCACATGCATGCCAATACATACACATACCTAGTCTATGGCTCTATATAGACTCACACCTCTCAAATGTTTAGAGGTGAGTAATCTCTCTACATTAACTCAACTTGCCAACTCACTCCTACTTGGTAAAAATATCAAACCAAACTCAACACATAGCCACACATATAAGCCAAAGGCTTCCCACCTCCACACCCTAATAATTAGCTTCTATTAATTACCAACTTCCACCTTTACCTATCTAGAGTGGTGACTAACCCCTCCTCTTTATTCTCTAATGGTTGGCAAAACTCCACTTAGCCTTTGTGAGAAAATAAAGCCAAACTCATGCACTTAGACACATGCACATATGCTATATAGACTTCCACTCCACATTTAGAGTGGTGAGTAATCACCAAATCATTAACTCATAATGTTACAAACTCTCCACCTCATCTTTGAGAGAAAATAACAAGACATAACTACTCATTTAGTCCAACCTCAAACTCTCGGCCCTTTGTGAGGAAAATCAAACCAAATTCATTTAATTTCCCTTCTCCAATTCAAACTAAAAATATCTCTAATTACATATGAACATGAAATAGCTAGTTTTTGAAATAATTTGTAGGAAAAAGGATTTTACATTGAAACTATTTTACATACCGAAAATAGGTTCTTGTACGTAAAAATAATTACCCACATACACACACACACACACACACACACACACACACACACACACATATATAACCATTTTTTTATATAGGGTATTACAGACTTGGTGCAAGGAATTGCTCAGACGGAGAAAGTATTTATAGGAGGAAATTTAAATGGAGGTTTTCATGGTGGCCATGGTTTTGGGGAGAGAAACGAGGATGGGAAAGCCATCTTGGATTTTGCAATGGCATATGATCTCTTCTTAGCCAACACCTTCTTTAAAAAGAAATAAGAACATGTGATCACCTACAAAAGTGGCTTGGCAAAAACATGAATAGATTTTCTTCTAATGAGGAAAGGGGATCGGATAACTTGTAAGGATTGCAAAGTTATACCGGGAGAGAGCTTGGCTAATCAACATCGCTTGTTGGTGATGGATGTACATATCAAAAAAGAGAGAAAAAAGAACAAGACCTGGAAGTGCCTAAGGACTAGATGGTGGAATCTAAAAGGAGAAAAACAAGCCATTTTCAAAGAGAAAGTAGTCACCCAATGCGTGTGGGATAGAGAGGGGGAAGCTAGCCAAATGCAGGATTCCATGGCTAGTTGTATCCGAAAAGTAGCAAAAGAGGTATTAGGAGAGTCCAAGGGCTTTGCTCCACACCAAAAGGAATCTTGGTGGTGGAATGATGAGGTACAAACAAAGGTGAAGGCTAAGAATGAATGTTGTAAAGCCTTATACAAGGATAAGACCGATGAAAATGATGAAAGGTATAGAATAGCGAAGCAGGAGGCGAAGAAAGCTGTGAGAGAAGCTAAGCTAGCGGCTTATGTCGATATGTATAAGTGATTATATACCAAAGAATGAGAGTTTGATATCTATAAACTAGCTAGAGCAAGCTACAAGAAGACAAGGGACCTAAACTAAGTGAGGTGCATCAAGAATGAGGATGGAAATGTTCTTGCTACAAAGAACGTGGTCAAAGACAAATGGAAAGGTTATTTAAATAATCTTTTCAATGAAGGACATGAAATGAGTACTTCTTTGGGTGAGTTAAGTAACTCAGAAGAGTGTAGAAACTACTCCTTTTACTGCCGAATCAGGAAGGAAGAAGTGGTTGTAGCTTTGAAAAAGATGAAGCATAGAAAAGCAATGGGCCCAGATGATATACCGATCGAAGTATGGAAAGTCTTAGGAGAGACGGGTATAGCATGACTCACAAACTTTTTCAATATGATTTTGAAAATGAAGAAGATACCAAATGATTGGCGAAAGAGCACTTTGGTGCCTATTTACAAGAATAAGGGCGACGTACAAAATTGCATGAACTATAGGGGTATTAAGCTAATGAGTCATACAACGAAGCTTTGGGAGAAAGTCATTAAGCTAATGAGTCATACAACGAAGCTTTCGGACAATCAATTCGGGTTCATGCCAGGGCGCTCAACCATGGAGGCAATCTATCTTTTACAAAGATTGATGGAAAGATATAAAAATAGGAAAAAGAATTTACACATGGTCTTTATAGATTTGGAAAAAAACGTATGATAGGGTCCTATGAGACATTCTTCAGAGGATTTTATAGAAGAAAGTATTACAAGTAACATATATCCAAGTTATAAAGGATATGTATGATGGAGTAAAGACTACCGTAAGAACTCATGAAGGACAAACCGAAAGCTTCCCCATAACTGTAGGGTTACATCAAGGCTCATCCTTAAGTCCTTACCTTTTTACATTAGTAATGGATGAGTTAACGGGACATATTCAAGATGATATTCCTTGGTGTATGCTTTTCACAGACGATATAGTGTTGATAGATGAAACTCAGGAAGGGGTAAATGCGAAGCTTAATCTTTGGAGAGAAGTGTTGGAATCTAAAAGTCTTCGCCTAAGCCGATCAAAGACAGAATATATGGAGTGAAAGTTTAGTGCAAATGGAGACCAAAACGAGTTAGGGGTGAGGATCAGAGATCAAGAAGTACCAAAGAGTGACCGCTTTCGCTACCTAGGATCTATCTTGCAAAAGAACGGAGAATTAGATGGAAACCTCAACCATAGAATACAAGCTGGATAGATGAAGTGGAAGAGTGCACCTGGGGTGTTTTGTGACTACCGTATGCTACTGAAGCTCAAAGGAAAATTTTATAGGACGACAATAAGGCCAATGATGCTGTATGACACAGAATGTTGGGTGGTGAAGCATCAACACGTACATAAAATGGGTGTAGCGGAGATGAGGATGCTTCGTTGGATGTGTGTGCACACGAGAAAGGATAATATTAGGAATGAGGATATCTGAGGTAAAGTAGGAGTAGCCGAAATTGAAGGAAATATGAGAGAAAATCGTTTACCGTGGTTTGGACATGTGCAAAGAAGGCCTACTGAATCTCCGATTAGAATATGCGATTACGGGACAGAGGTCCAGGGCCGAAGGGGTAGAGGAAGAACTAGGAAAACTTTGGAAGAGACTTTAAGAAAAGACTTAGAATACTTGGATCTAACGGAGGATATGACACAGAACCGAGCGCAATGATGTTCTAAGATTCATATAGCCGACTCCACTTAGTGGGAAAAAACTTTGTTGTTATTTTTTTAGAAAGTAAATAATTCGATCTTTAAGCGGGGTTAGTCTAGTTGTGAGAGTGGGTAGAGTGATGGATAGAAGTAGGCTAGGTTCAGAATTCGAAACTCTTCGTAGTAACGGAACAAAAGAAATTACATAATTCTTTTATTGTATTAGTAGATAACATTACATGACAAGTAAAACTTACATTGGTTTATTGAATAATCGATACATGAATGCATATTAGTATGCAATTTACTAGGGCATGTGGTTTATATAAGAAATCAGACAAAAAAATTGTGATCGTTCATTAATTTTTTGTATAATTATTTTGCTTTTTGTTAGGTGGTGGATATGACAGAGAATATGGTGTCAACCTCTTCAAGCTCAACAACGATGTATGCATGAAATGGCTAGAACAACAACCAAAATGGTCTCTCACATACGTGGCATTCGGCAGTGCATCACAACTCGAAACTGAGCAAATGAAGGAATTGGCTTGGGGTTTGAGGAGGAGCAAATGCAAATTCTTGTGGGTGGTTAGGGAAGTAGAAGCAGCCAAGCTCCCAAAAGGATTTGCAGAGGAGACGTTTGAGAAGGGTTTGGTGGTTACATGGTGCCCACAACTGGAGGTTTTGGCTCACGAATCTGTTAAATCTTTCGTTACGCATTGATGAGTTTACTGACAATGTGGTTCAACAAGAGACAATTAAAGCTGAGATGTAACACCAAGTTTTCTAATAAAGCTTAATTTGGTTCATGTTATGCACTTGTCGCAACTTTTTATTCATCAATTAAAGCTGCATTTTATATAGGAAACTTTAACGAAAAACTCCCGGTACTGTTCACTTTAACGAAAAATCACATTTTACACTAAAAATTCAATCATAGTACTATTCACTTTACCCTTTATTTTGTCATTATCGTTAAAACTCAAAGTTTTCAAGTTCTTTTCATTAGTTTTCCTTTTTATATATCTAAGTTAGCAAGGTTAATTAAATGGGTGATGTAGTGGTGTAGAGTATTTTTTATGGCCGGAGTTCAAATTTCTATCCCTAATATTTTTTAGCCAAATGGTAGATATTTTAGTTTTTTTTATTTTTTTTATAGGGGGAGGGCGTCAGGTAGTCGACAGCCGGCACTCCAAGATCACGTCGAATCCTTATGAAAATGAATTCAGAACAAAATCGCGCTAAAGCTAGGGCGTCACCCGTAAGTGGCGCGCTGTGTGGCCCGAGCACAGTGATAAGTGAGCAAGGGTCGCTGTATCTCCATCGGCACCCGGATGCAGTGTTAAATGAGCAAGGGGGCCATAGAAACTTCTTTTCGAACGACTCCACTCAAAGTTGTTTGGGAGCATATGCTCCTATCAACTTTACCCGGGACACACAAAAGAAGTACTTTGATCATATTAGACGGGGGAGGGTGAAGAAGCTAGGACAGAAGGGTAGAGTTCAAGAGAGCAAAATGCGTTTAGGAACGTGGAATATAGGAACCTTAACGGGAAAATCTATGGAAGTAGTGGAAGTTATGGTGAGGAGAAGGATAAATATTATGTGCCTACAAGAAACTAAGTGGGTTGGTAGTAAGGCAAAGGATCTAGAAAACTCAGGGTTTAAACTTTGGTATTCGGGCACACATAGAACGAGAAACGGTGTTGGCATCATCGTGGACAAGACCTTGGTACAAGATGTTGTAGATGTCAAGAGGGTAGGAGATAGAATCATGGCAATCAAGATTGTAATAGGACAAGAACTTATCAATGTGATTAGTGCGTACGCACCTCAAGTAGGGTTGGATACGAGTTCGAAGGAGAAATTTTGGGAAGATCTTGGAGACTTGGTGCAAGGAATTGCTCAGACGGAGAAGTTATTTATAGGAGGAGATTTAAATGGACACGTGGGCAGGGAGACAGGCAACTATGGAGGTTTTCATGGTGGCCATGGTTTTGGGGAGAGAAACGAGGATGGGGAAGCTATCTTGGATTTTGCAATGGCATATGATCTCTTCTTAGCCAACACCTTCTTTAAGAAGAGAGAAGAACATGTGATCACCTACAAGAGTGGGTCGTCAAAAACACAAATAGATTTTCTTCTAATGAGGAAAGGGGATCGTATAACTTGTAAGGATTGCAAAGTTATACCAGGAGAGAGCGTGGCTAATCAACATCGCTTGTTGGTGATGGATGTACATATCAAAAGAGTGAGACAAAAGAACAAGACTTGGAAGTGCCCAAGGACTAGATGGTGGAATCTAAAAGAAGAAAAACAAGCCATTTTCAAAGAGAAAGTAATCACCCAGTGTGTGTGGGATAGAGAGGGGGAAGCTAGCCAAATGTGGGATTCCATGGCTAGTTGTATCCGAAAAGTAGCAAAAGAGGTATTAGGAGAGTCCAAGGGCTTTGCCCCACACCAAAAGGAATCTTGGTGGTGGAATGAGGAGGTACAAACAAAGGTGAAGGCTAAGAAGGAATGTTGTAAAGCCTTATACAAGGATAGGACCGATGAAAATGGTGAAAGGTATAGAAAAGCGAAACAAGAGGCGAAGAAAGCTGTGAGAGAAGCTAAGTTAGCGGCTTACGACGATATGTATAAACGACTAGATACCAAAGAAGGAGAGTTGGATATCTATAAACTAGCTAGAGCAAGGGAAAAGAAGACAAGGGACCTAAACCAAGTGAGGTGCATCAAGGATGAGGATGGAAAGGTTCTTGCTACAGAGAATGCGGTTAAAGACAGATGGAGAGGTTATTTTCATAATCTTTTCAATGAAGGACATGAAAGGAGTGCTTCTTTAGGGGAGTTGAGTAACTCAGAAGAGTGTAGAAACTACTCTTTTTATCGTCGAATCCGGAAGGAAGAAGTGGTTGTAGCTTTGAAGAAGATGAAGCATAGAAAAGCAATAGGCCCAGACGATATACCAATCGAAGTGTGGAAAGTTTTGGGAGAGACAGGTATAACATGGCTCACTGACCTTTTCAATAGGATTTTGAAAACGAAGAAGATGCCAAATGAGTGGCGAACGAGCACTTTGGTGCCTATCTACAAGAATAAGGGCGACGTACAAAATTGCATGAACTATAGGGGTATTAAGCTAATGAGTCATACAATGAAGCTCTGGGAGAGAGTCATTGAGCATAGATTGAGGCAAGAGACACGGGTTTCGGACAACCAATTCGGGTTCATGCCAGGACGCTCAACCATGGAGGCAATCTATCTCTTACGAAGATTGATGGAAAGATATAGAGATGGGAAAAAGGATTTACACATGGTCTTTATAGATTTGGAGAAAGCGTACGATAGGGTCCCAAGAGACATTCTTTGGAGGATTTTAGAGAAGAAAGGAGTACGAGTAGCATATATCCAAGCTATAAAGGATATGTATGAAGGAGCAAAGACTGCCGTAAGAACTCATGAAGGACAAACCGAAAGCTTTCCCATAACTGTAGGATTACATCAAGGCTCATCCTTAAGTCCTTACCTTTTTGCGTTGGTAATGGATGAGTTAACAGGACATATTCAAGATGATATTCCTTGGTGTATGCTTTTCGCAGACGATATAGTGTTGATAGATGAAACTCAGGAAGGAGTAAATGCAAAGCTTAACCTTTGGAGAGAAGTGTTGGAATCTAAAGGTCTTCGCCTAA
The DNA here is from genome assembly GCA_006547085.1 of Malus baccata. Taxonomy (NCBI): domain Eukaryota; kingdom Viridiplantae; phylum Streptophyta; class Magnoliopsida; order Rosales; family Rosaceae; genus Malus; species Malus baccata. The sequence goes on from VIEB01000138.1 coordinate 245,296, forward strand.
GCCGATCAAAGACAGAATATATGGAGTGCAAGTTCAGTGCAAATGGAGGCCAAAACGAGTTAGGGGTGAGGATCGGTGATCAAGAAATACCAAAGAGCGATCGTTTTCGTTACCTAGGATCTATCTTGCAAAAGAACGGAGAATTAGATGGAGATCTCAACCATAGAATACAAGCTGGATGGATGAAGTGGAAGAGTGCATCCGGCGTGTTGTGTGACCGCCGTATGCCACTGAAGCTCAAGGGAAAATTTTATAGGACGGCAATAAGGCCGGCGATGCTGTATGGCACAGAATGTTGGGCAGTGAAGCATCAACACGTACACAAAATGGGTGTAGCAGAGATGAGGATGCTTCGTTGGATGTGTGGGCACACGAGAAAGGATAAGATTAGGAATGAGGATATCCGGGGTAAAGTAGGAGTAGCCGAAATTGAAGGAAAGATGAGAGAAAATCGGTTACGGTGGTTTGGACATGTGCAAAGAAGGCCTACTGACGCTCCGATTAGAAGATGCGACTATGGGACAGAGGTTCAGGGCCGAAGGGGTAGAGGAAGACCTAGGAAAACTTTGGAAGAGACTCTAAGAAAAGACTTAGAGTACTTGGATCTAACGAAGGACATGACACAGGACCGAGCACAATGGCGTTCTAAGATTCATATAGCCGATCCCACTCAGTGACTTGGATTTTCCAAGTCTCCAACCGAGAAGTTTTCCTCACTCAGGAAATTAAGGGAACACTACCTCAACCTACATGCTCCACTCACAAAGCTCCAACAAAAGAAAATTCAAAGAACTTAGCGAAGAAGGCTTTGGTGTATTTAACTCAATACGTTGAAATGAAGGAAAGCTTATTTATTGATATCCCCGATAAGCTACAAATATGTACATATACATGAGTCAAAATAAACAAACAAGAGGGAGCCTTCACAAAGGTTGCTTAGGAGAAGTCTCAGCAGTCGGTAGAGCCCCAGAAAGAGAAGGCACCGGAGGGGGATCATTCGGAGCCTCAGTACTGGACAGAACCCTAGAAGGAGGAGGCATCAGAGGTTGATCATTTGGAGCTTCATTACGCGGTACAGCCCCAGAAGACGAAGGCAATAAATGCCTTTGGAACAAACCCACAAATCTCTGATGATCAAGTAAAACCTGACCATCAGATTCCTTCATCTGGTCCAGCTTCCTCTTCATGTTTGTAGCATAGTCATGTGCGAGACGGTGCAACTGTTTATTCTCATGCTTGAGCCCTCTAATCTCCTGTTTGAGACTCATCACTTCGGCCGCCAATGATTCAACTTGGCGGGTTCGAGCAAATAGGCGTTGGGCCATATTAGACACAGAACCTGCACACTGAACACTGAGAGCCAGAGAATCCTTAACAGCTAACTCATCAGATCGTTTGGAAAGTAGTCTGTTATCTTTGGGAGTGAGAAGGTTCCTGGCCACCACCGCAGCGGTCATATCATTCTTCATAACGGAATCCCCAACGGTAAGAGGACCAGTAGGGGAGACGAAGGATGGGCGCCATATGTTGTCTGGAGAAGGCGGGGCTGCCTCTTCAACAAGGTTCAAGTCAAAACGACGGTCGGAGGGGCCAGACATTTTCAAAGGTGTTGAAGAGAGAAGAGGTCGAACAAATCAAGATCTTAGAAGTGTAAGAATGGAGCTTCTACTGGTGGAGATTCAAGTGTGCTTTGGAACTTAATGCCAGCCCCTATAAAAATCTGCACTCGACGGAGCTTCAGAAATCGAAGAGGCGCCTGCTCAGAAATCGAAGAGAGCGTTTGCTTTCTCAAAAGCTGGGCTGCTCAGAGACCACGAGGGCCGATCTCAGAAATCGAAGAGGCACCTACTTTTCCAGCCTTGTCAGCACCTGTCACACGCACACTCAGCTTTGCGGAAATTATGGGCATTCTGTCGAAGACTTCTGGTGAAGTAGAAAGCACATGAGTCTTACTGTTCAATCACCCACTTCCCACACGCAATAGTAGCTCATGGGTATCACAGATAACTTTGCCAAAGTTCTCTGCCAAAGTTGAGCACGTGAAGCTTGCAGCTCCCACTACATCGCTCTGACCAAGAAGGGTAAAAGAATAGCAAAGAAACAACACTAACAAAGTTTAGACACATAAATTTTGAAGGTCTAGCTACCATATTATTACCCACAAGGGTAAAGGAACAGTACCACTGCTGGATAATTGGAAAGTCCCTGTGTGTCAACCTCTGTGCTTCGTGGCAAGGTAGACTAGCAAACATGCCCAACCTTTACTCACATTTCGAGAAACACTCCCAACAAGATTGCTTGCTCCAAAATCGAAGAGGCACCGCCCTCCGAATCTCGAGAGCCAGACTCCCAACATGATTACTTTCTCAAAAATCGAAGAGACACCGCTCTCCGAATCTCGAGAGCCAGACCCCCAGCATGATTGCTTTCTCAAAAATCGAAGAGGCATCGTTCTCCGAATCAATCGAAGAGGCGCTCGCTTTCTCAAAAGCTGGGCTGCTCAGAGACCACGAGGGCCGATCTCAGAAATCGAAGAGGCACCTACTTTTCCAGCCTTGTCAGCACCTGTCACACGCACACTCAGCTTAGCGGAAATTATGGGCATTCTGTCGAAGACTTCTGGTGAAGTAGAAAGCACATGAGTCTTACTGTTCAATCACCCACTTCCCACACGCAACAATAGCTCATGGGTACCACAGATAACTTTGCCAAAGTCTCTGCCAAAGTTGAGCACGTGAAGCTTGCAGCTCCCACTACATCGCTCTGACCAAGACGGGTAAAAGAATAGCAAAGAAACAGCACTAACAAAGTTTAGACACATAAATTTTGAAGGTCTAGCTACCATATTATTACCCACAAGGGTAAAGGAACAGTATCACTGCTGGATAATTGGAAAGTCCCTGTGTGTCAACCTCTGTGCTTCGTGGCAAGGTAGACTAGCAAACATGCCCAACCTTTACTCACATTCGAGAAAACACTCCCAACAAGATTGCTTGCTCCAAAATCGAAGAGGCACCGCCCTCCGAATCTCGAGAGCCAGACTCCCAACATGACTACTTTCTCAAAAATCGAAGAGAGGGTAAAGGAACAGTACCATTGCTGGATAATTGGAAAGTCCCTGTGTGTCAACCTCTGTGCTTCGTGGCAAGGTAGACTAGCAAACATGCCCAACCTTTACTCACATTCGAGAAAACACTCCCAACAAGATTGCTTGCTCCAAAATCGAAGAGGCACCGCCCTCCGAATCTCGAGAGCCAGACTCCCAACATGACTACTTTCTCAAAAATCGAAGAGAGGGTAAAGGAACAGTACCATTGCTGGATAATTGGAAAGTCCCTGTGTGTCAACCTCTGTGCTTCGTGGCAAGGTAGACTAGCAAACATGCCCAACCTTTACTCACATCCGAGAAAACACTCCCAACAAGATTGCTTACTCCAAAATCGAAGAGGCACCGCCCTCCGAATCTCGAGAGCCAGACTCCCAACATGATTACTTTCTCAAAAATCGAAGAGACACTGCTCCCCGAATCTCAAGAGCCAGATCCCCAGCATGATTGCTTTCTCAAAAATCGAAGAGGCATCGTCCCCAAATCTCGAGAGCCAGATCCCCGATAGGATTGCTTGTTCGAAAACCGAAGAGGCATCACTTTCCCAACTGCAAGAGCTGGATCTCCTTGGATAAAGCTGTCTGTAATCTTCACACGCAACATCAGCTTTCTAGATACCACAGAACACTTTTTCAAAGTGCTCTGACAGAGTTAAAACATGTGAAGCTGACAGCTCCCACTACCGTGCTATGACCAAGCAAGGTAAAGGAATAACATTACTACTTGTTAAGGAGACTCCTAAATATGTCGACCTCCATCCCCAACGGACAGGCAGACCTGCAAAAATGCTCAACCCTTACTCATATCTGAGAGGGCACTCCCAACGAAGCCTTTCGAAATATTCAGCTTTCTTTCCCCCCGATAATACCTCTGCAAACAAGCTATACTAGAGCAAGAATATCTCATATCATCAGGGTTAAAAGCAAGAGTATCCCATATCATGCTTTTTCCCTGTCTTTTCCTTTGGCCTTGTTCTTACCTGCAAGACAAGGAGAAAGAGAGCAATCAGTCAGCACTTGAAATCAAGCTTCCAGCCAGGAACTGACTGCTTGGAACTTACTTACTTGGCATTGCTCTCGAGTACTCATCTTCAACATCTTATGCTTCCAGGGAAGATACCGCATCTGCCTGAGGAACAGATAAGGCAAGTGAGAAGGATACAAGGAAGCAGGTAGAGACAAGCGTCACAGCACACGTGCCGATACATCCATTACTCTATCAAAGAAAAAGTATCCCATATCAGCAGGGTCGAACGTACTCTAGATTTGATGGACTTGTTTTGACCCTCAAATTCTTCAGTCGGCCTTATACTCTGGAGGAAACCAGAAAATCCTCCAGCTCAGTTCAAGAATAAACCTGTGGAAGTTACTTCTTCAAAAGCAAAAGTATCCCATATCATCTCTTCTCATTTTTCTTCTCTTTATCCTTCATGCTGCTGCAAGATGGGGAGAAGGTGAACAATCAGCCGGAGCTCTGATTGCTTACCTTGTCTGTCACCTCTTTCAGCAGATCCCCTAGCTCGGCGACTTGGGGGACTCCTACTACATGGTTTGTATCGCGCTTGACCAAGCCTGAAACTACAAGTAAGCTTCAAGTGAAATTGATACATTACCTTGTGCATCTCCACCAGTTAAAGATACCACCCCTGGATGGAGGAAGAGTACTTCCAGAGAAGCTGCCACATCTACCTATGCGACAGATAAGGCAAGTCAAGATGATACCACACTCCGATACTTAGAAGTTTCGTGATTACGAGATCATTCTCCCACAATATTTCCTAATGTCATTTGTACTCTAATGTCATTTGTACTAAATCATTCACTTGTACTCACTAAAGGAGAGCTTGAACCTATGTACTTGTGTAAACCCTTCACAATTAATGAGAACTCTTCTATTCCGTGGACGTAGCCAATCTGGGTGAACCACGTACATCTTGTGTTTGCTTTCCTATCTCTATCCATTTATATACTTATCCACACTAATGACCGGAGCAATCTAGCGAAGATCACAAAAAGCGACCGTTTTCGCTACCTAGGATCTATCTTGCAAGAGAACGGAGAATTAGATGGAGATCTCAACCATAGAATACGAGCTGGATGGATGAAGTGTAAGAGTGCATCCGGCGTGTTGTGTGACCGTCGTAGGCCACTGAAGCTCAAGGGAAAATTTTATAGGACGGCAATAAGGCCAGCGATGTTGTATGTCACATAATGTTGGGCGATGAAGCATCAACACGTACACAAAATGGGTGTGGCGGAGATGAGGATGCTTCGTGGGATGTGTGGGCACACGAGAAAGGATAAGATTGGGAATGAGGACATCCGAGGTAAAGTAGGAGTAGCCGAAATTGAGGGAAAGATGAGAGAAAATCGGTTCCGGTGATTTGGACATGTGCAAAGAAGGCCTATTGATGCTTCGGTTTGAAGATGTGACTACGAGACAGAGGTTTAGGGCCGAAGGGGTAGAGGAAGACCTAGGAAAACTTTGGAAGAGACTCTAAGAAAAGACTTAGAGTACTTGGATCTAACGGAGGACATGACACAAAACCGAGCGCAATGGCGTTCTAGGATTCATATAGCCGACCCCACTTAGTGGGAAAAGGCTTTGTTGTTGTTATTGTTGTTGTTGATTTTTTTTAAGAACTATATTCGCCTATTTTTTGCAAGAATAATATATATATATTATTTATACAATGATACACATACACTAAAAGATGGAGAAATAAATTATTGGCGACCTAGTCACTTCCAAGTTATAAACTATTCAAATTCTTGGAAACAAAATGAGTAATAGACAAGCCAACGAGGGTTGACTCAACTAGTAAGGTCATTACCTTGTGTGTCAGCTCACAAAGTTTGAGTTCCCCAATAATTCCCCTTAGTGCACAATCTGTAAACTCCTACATAAGTTCATATTGTGACCGTTTAGTTTACATACCATGCATAAATCCTTCATGCTTGAGATTTAGATATGTCTTGACGCTGGTAGTTGAATAATCAATGTCCCCACAAACTTGGTAATGATTAAAAGTTCGAAATTGACACCACCACAAGGTGTCCGTCAAATAATCCCTCAAAAAGGTGTCACTCGAGGGAAGGGCAGGAAAATGAATTGGGCGAGCGAATATGAAAAACATAAAGTTAAAACCGTGGACGACGAGAAATACATACCATCACTTTGAAAGCAGGCAAATTCGCCACTGGATGTGTACATTCATTAGTTACCGTCTAGTTCTTCGTAATTCCAATGGAGGCCTCAAATCCGGCCTCCCGTTCGGACTTCTACGCATATCAGCTGCAAGCAAGCCTCAGAAAGCGAGACTTACTTGCCGGCAAATCAATCCATGCCCAGATCATCAAATCCGGCCTTCACCTCTGCAGTGTGTTTTTGATGAACAACCTCATGACCGTGTACCTCAAAACCGACTCTGCTTCCGATGCCCACCGCGTGTTCGACGAAATGCCCCTAAGGAATACACTCTCATGGAACACTATTATTTCCGCTTATGCAAAGCAGGGAAGGTTTGACGAGGCACTGAGCGTTTTCAACGCAATGCCGCAACGGGACTCCGTTTCCTGGACCGCAATGATCGTGGGTTACAATCAGATGGGTCGTTACGGGAATGCCATTCAGATGTTTGTGCAGATGATTGCGGACGGAGTTCCGGTGACCCAGTTCACCCTTACTAACATTCTTTCCGCATGTGGTGCTGTTAAGGCTTTGGAGATTGGTAGGAAGGTTCATTCGTTTGTTGTTAAACTTGCGGTTGGCAGTTATGTTTCTGTTGCCAACTGTCTTTTAAACATGTATGCAAAATCTGGTGATCCCATGACCGTGAAGATTGTTTTCGATAGGATGAGGTTGAAAAACACATCGAGCTGGAATGCTATGATTTCTTTGCATATGCAATGTGGTTGCGCTGACCTTGCTCTTGCTCAGTTTAAGCAAATGAAGGAGCGCGACATTGTTTCTTGGAATTCGTTGATTGCAGGATACAATCAGCATGGCCTTGACATGGAAACACTGACTACCTTCTCATGTATGCTTCAGGATTCTGTTCTACAGCCCGACAAGTTCACCTTAGCAAGCATTCTGTCAGCTTGTGCTAACCTTGAGAAGTTGGAACTTGGGAAGCAAATCCATGCCCATATTGTAAGAGCTGAGCTGGGCACATATGATGCAGTGAAAAATGCTTTGATCACAATGTATGCTAAATCTGGTGGGTTGGCAATTGCTCAAAAGATTTTAGAGCAATGCGTGACTTCCGATCTCAATGTTATAGCTTTTACGGCCCTATTGCATGGGTACATAAAGCTTGGGGATATAATGCCAGCCAGGCAGATATTTGACGCGTTGAGAGACCGTGACGTGGTTGCATGGACAGTAATGATTGTTGGTTATGTACAGAATGGGTTGAATAATGATGCTTTGGAGCTCTTCATGTCAATGATAAAACTAGGCCCCAAGCCGAACAGCTACACCTTAGCAGCTATGTTAAGTGTCAGTTCGAGCTTGGCTTCTTTAGACCATGGAAAACAAATTCATGCAAGTGCCATGAGGTCGGGGGAAGTCCATTCAGTTTCTGTAAGCAATGCTCTAATTTCAATGTATTCCAAAGCTGGAAGCATCAGTGGTGCAAAGAAAGTATTCAATTTGATTTACTCGAATAGAGATACGGTTTCTTGGACTTCCATGATCATAGCCCTAGTTCAACATGGTCATGGGGAAGATGCCATTGAACTGTTTGAGAAGATGCTGTCACATGGTATTAAGCCTGACCATATAACTTATGTCGGCGTGCTCTCTGCCTGTATATATGTGGGATTGGTAGAACAGGGCAGGAGCTACTATAATTTAATGAGGAACGTCCACAAAATCGAACCCACCCATAGCCATTATGCATGCATGATTGCTCTGCTTCGGCGCGCTGGATTGCTTCAAGAAGCATTCAATTTTATACAAAGTTTGCCAGTTGAACCAGATGTTATAGCTTGGGGTTCACTTTTATCTTGTTGTAAGGTTCATAAAAATGTAGATCTAGCAAAGGTTGCAGCTGAAAGATTGCTGCTTATTGATCCAGACAACAGTGGGGCCCACTCAGCCCTAGCTAATCTGTATTCAGCTTGTGGAAGATGGGAAGAAGCTGCACAAGTTAGAAGGTCAATGAAGAATAAGGGAGTGAAGAAAGAACAAGGATTTAGTTGGATTCAGATTCAAAACAAAGTTCATGTGTTTGGGGTTGATGATGGAGTTCACATGCAGAAAGAGGCAATCTACAAGATGATGGAAAAGATATGGAAAGAGATTAAAAATATGGGTTTTGTTACCGACAATGACTCAGTATTGCATGATGTTGGTGAAGAAGTGAAGGAGAAGATGCTTAAACATCACAGTGAGAAACTTGCCATTGCATTTGGGCTAATAAATACTCCAGAGAACACGACGTTGAGGATCATGAAGAACCTTAGAGTTTGTAATGATTGTCATTCTGCCATCAAATTTATTTCCAAGCTTGTGGGCAGAGAAATCATTTTGAGAGACGCTACTCGTTTTCACCATTTTAAGAACGGGCAGTGTTCTTGTCGGGACTATTGGTAGACACGACAGTGAGGACTTAAAGATAGTTTGATGCTCAAGTGGACAGAAAATGATTCTGGTATTTCTCGTAAAAAGATGGTTAACCATTTGGCAAAGAGATTGGTAGCTCCATACTGCTATTAGTGCCACTTGGATTGAGTTAACCTTTGAAACACTGTTCATTCAGGTATAATCTGCTGATAAGATTCTTGAACTCTTAAACTTGGGAATAGCTGTCGGAAAACTGAAAGGACATAGGCTAATGGAACATCTTCTCGGTAAGTTGAATTCATTTGTGTGCTGCAGATGGAAAGTAGGCTGTACTTAGAAACCACAATCCTTAAGAGTTCATTTCTATAAACCATCTATTAGAGATTCTACCATACCTTAAATACCAAAGGCCGTATAGCTTTTCTAGATTTAGGTGCATGTTCAACAGCTTCCATGAATATCTTTCCGTGGTCAGGTGTTTGATTATACTTGCCATTGATTCGTTTTCCCATTAACCATATCACATGCAGTGCTGGAAATAAAAGTAAAAAGAAGAGAAAGGAACAAGTACCGGAATCAAGAAATGCTAATGCAAGGCAAACTTGCACTTCTGGATCTTGCTAGCAGTGAACAAGCATTGGAAACAAACAGTGGAGGCCAAAAATTAAGGGATGGAGCATATATTAACCATGCACTTCTTGCCAAACTGCATAAATGCACCGGGCGAACAGCAAAAGAATGGTCTTGCTTATGTTCCTCACCGTATTAGGCATGTGATTGTAATTGTTATCCTGAAGTCCTCCCTGGCGCTGTGCCTTCCTGCGACTGTACTTAATGTGATTAGTTTTGCAGAAAATTGACATGAATACTCAAAGATGGTTTGAGTTGCAATTGTCAAACGATCATGGTTGCTATCCCCTGTGGACAGTTAGCATCATCACACTGAATACTTTGAAGCATGCTGATCAAGCAAAGGAAATAAAGACACACATCCAGGTAAGCGCCAAATATGCATCTAAACCTATTCAATTGGTTCATCAAACTGTTACTCATTCTACGATCGCTTGCTCAATTTGTTAATCTGTTATGATCTCATTTGCAGTTGGCCATTGAGAAGTTTTAAAATTAACATTGTGGTTATCTTTCCATTTATGTTGCATAGGAGCATTGTGGTTGGAACTCGGCTTGGTAAGCTTTTAGTTTGGGGGTTCCGATGGTGGGGTTGCCGCAATGGACCGATCAATGCACAAACGCCAAGTACGTTATGGATGTGGAGAAAATTGGGATTGAGACTGGCTGATGAGAAAGGACAAGGGCTATTCACCACTTGCATTAGAGCTGCAATTTTAACATCCATTTAGCAAGGTGAATAAAACGGGTGGGTGAAGCAGCGATGTTGATTGTTTTTCATGGCCAGAGTTCGAATCCTTCTCCATATGCATGGGATGCGACATCTCTTTAGTTACCTTACATAGGTACTAAAGATAACTATAATGAAACCTCACTAAAGAAAATAATCCAGAGTTCGTGTATTGGAAAACCCTGAACCTTAAATCCAAAATTGTTTTGATATTTGATTCTGAGTCTGGCTATAATAGAACCCAGCACTCAGTCGTACGAATTTTATTAAAATCCCGTTGCAAAACTTCTGGATAACACTTGTGTTCTCGGAAATCAGCTCATTCTCCCACTTTAAGAATGTATCATCACCCAAAAAATTTCATAATCAGAACCATTTAATTTCTTAATCTTAATTTGAAGATTATTCCTACAAAAACTCATTCGAACTGGAGTTCGTTTAGTCATGTAAATGTATCAAATACATAGTGGTTTAACATGAATATGTAACTTGGTACCTACAATGTTGATTTATTTGATACATTTGGATGTAAACAAACTCCGATCCAAATTATTTTTTGTAGGGATGATCTACAAATGAATCTTAAGAAATTGAATGGTTTCGATTAAGAAATTTTTTCAATGAAGATATGTTATTTGCACGTGGGGAATGAGTTCATTCCCAAAGGAATAATGCAAGTATTATTCTTAGGTTTTTATGTGCAAATTCTAACCGTTAAATTTTTAAATCCTCAATGATACGTATCATGGAAGAAAAATTAATTTTTCTCATTGATTTTAAAATTTAGTTCCTAAAGAAAATAAAAGGTGACCTCCTACTTGTTCCTTTCTCTCTCTCACGCACCTATCCTCTCTCGGCAAGAGCCATCTCTCCTTTCAAAAAACCCTAGCATGTTACCTTCAGAGCAACTCCACCCATGGAGCCCTTCCCCCTGACAATCCACTATTGAATCCACCCTATTGAACAGTAACTGCCTTTAATGAATAGTGACTGCCCTTAATGAACAGTAATTGCCATTTGCATCTCCACCCTTGGAGCCCTCCCCACTGGTAATAGGCAATAAAATATTTTTTTTTTGTTTGTTTAAATAATACAAAATAAAATTATTTGTAATTTCAGATAAGATTTTTTAAATCGTTCTCGTTGTGCCACGTGTCATTTTATAAAAAAAAACAATTATTTAGCGATGGATTTCAGATTTTTTACAAATTTTTTTTCAGATTTTTTACAATTTTTTCGGATTTTTTATAATTTTTTTAAATTTTTATTCAAATAATTAATCTCTACCGTTGGATTTTAAAAAGAATTGAATTCCAACACTCTAGATTGTGCCACGTGTCACAACGGTAACTTTCTTAATTTTAAACTATTTTTTCTTTTTTTTTTTAAATTTGAAATCAGTTGCATCGGACGGCTCCTATTTAAACCCCTTCAGATCGAACGGACCGTGGGAAGCCACGTGGCTTCCCAACGGTCACCTGCCAATTCTCTACGCCCAGGCCCTAGCGCCTGAAATCCGGTCGAGCGACACGCGCCTGACAAAAAAAAAATTAAATAATGCCTGGCCCTCGGGCTGCAGGCTAGTGGATTCCTCACGGGCCTTGTGCTCGGGCTCCCACCCTCACTGAGCCTCTCCATGGTTGGAGCACTGTCCACCGGGCCTCAGGCCCTTTCTTCTCCCCTGTCCCCCGAGCAATCCACATGGGTGGAGTTGCTCTCATAGCCGCCGGCCTCTGGCTATGGCCGAGGGCCGATGGTAGCTTCTCCCTTCTTGTCCTAGCCCTTTTTCCGTTTCTATCTCCCCCTCCCCCCCCATCCCAGCCTTTTCTCCCTTCCCCTCCCCTCCCCTCCCATCCACGACTCAGCCCCCTAACCACGAGCTTACCCCCTTTTTCGGCCTTCACGTACCTCCTCTCCCCTCTCTACATTTCTCTCCCACAATTGTGAGCAGTTTGTTAATGGAATTCAGTTTTAAACCCAGATCCAATCATTCCCTCTCAAGGTTGTTCTTTGATTTGGCTCTTGATTTCGGGGTGTGGGGTTGGATTTGGGGGTGCAAGTGGGTTGGATCCACCATCGTCAACTCGTTTTCCATGGTGGTGACACTTTCTTTGACTGATTTTGTGTTTGTGCCGACTAATGCACTTAGATTCGCACGACTTTGCTTTGTTTGGGCGTCTGGTACTTGACGGTTCCGCTGCCTTATGCGACTTGATCTTGTGGTGTTTGATTTTTCGATGCCTGAATCCCACTCACCAGTCAATATGCAGGTGGCCTTGGCAAGAATGTCCTGGTCCCCCACTATGATGAGTTGACCAATGGTTCCCTTCTTGGAGTAGTGTAGTTGTGTTTCACTCGCAAGTCTTGTAGCCTTGCTATTCTGATGGATAGATTGGTGTTCGCCTTTGAGCGATGAGTTATGTAGTCTTGTTTGTCAACAATGATTTGATGTGGGTCTTGCTCTAGTGCAATGACTTCATGTTGCCTCGCTATCAACAATGACCAATGTGGCTACCCATTTAACTCTTGTTGTATATATCGTTTATTGTAAAAGATCAATACTAGTGGCAATTGTGCGCTTGTTGATTGTGTGTTTGTGCTTGTGTTAACCTTCTAGGGGCTTACTCTTATTTATCTAATTGTGCAAACTCACTCCGCATCAATTGATTGGTCATTAAACCTATTTACCCAATAACATTCTTGTATTTTGTGATAATTAATGAAATATCACTCTATCCTTTTTTTGTAAGAAAAAAAAAAAGGAGCTGAAAAGACACGAAAAAGAAAAAGAAGAATATGAATCTTCTTATATGTACAGCTGGGCTTGTCTTGGAAACATTAGGACATTATGCACACGCCCAATGAGATATGTCTTCAACATTCTTTGGTTAGCGTGTAGAAGAAGAAAAAACATCCCCTATAATAAACTCCTCAGATGATGACACTCGTCATATTTCATAGAATTAGTTAGGCTCATTATAGAGGATAGCCTGTTAAGGGTGATGCTATTCATATATCTCTTTTTATTTTATTTTACATAATGTTAATTTTTGTTATTTGATTCTTTTTAATTTATTTGATCTAACAGCCGAAAATTGAAAAGAGTGTAGAAAATAAAAATCATTTGTGGATAGCATCACCTCTTTTTTTTTTTTTTTTTTTTGCGTACATCAACATTTTACACTAAAAAAAAAAAAGAAGTTTCTCTAAGCCACACAATAAGTAACATAAAAGGCTCTGTTTGTGTTTTGTACGGATAACTTTTCTGTTAGTGAAATAAAAGCTTCTTTTTTACCATAAAAAAATAAAATAAAAGCCTTCTTGTGTATTATTTCTTCAACTAATTATGTTATCTTAACATTAAATTCGCTTTGAATCCCAAATCTTTTCACTTTTCACTTTTCACTTTTCACCTTTCACCTTTCACCGAAAGTAGGATGAAGACACCATACCAAGCAGGCAAACAATATCCATTTAATTAATAAATTTTGGCTTCTTGGAAACCCACTCAACTAACTTAAGTTCAATACAATGCAGAATGCACTGTCTTTATCCAGAACGTATTAAAATGAGAGATTACAGTAGTGGTCCCTCAGTCTCGATTACTATTTCATTTTTTGTCCATTTACAATCGTAGTTGTCATTATGGTCCCTATATCTTGAATCATTTCCATCGTAGTCATTTTTTCCAATCTATTCATACTTGTTATTGTTTTTTGGGGGGTGATTTTGATCCTTACATATTTGGAGTTATTTTTATTCATATGCCTCTACCGACCAGTTTTTAAAATGGCCGAAAACGTTTTAGGTGAAAGTTTTTTAGATTTTAAAAGCACTTGAAGTGCATTTCAAAAGAATCATCAATTATGTATTTCTTGCAGGAAACACTTCAAGTGTTTTTTCAAAATAAACTTACATTTTTATTAAGTAATGGTTCTAAAAACCCTTTAAGTGGTTTCAATCATTTGGTTTTGAATTCATATCTAAAAGCCTCTAAAGAAAATGACATTCTAATTCTTTTTTTTTTTTTTGTTATAGAATTCCCTTAACAATGACTACACACCTTGCACATTTTACTGAATCAGTGGCATCCATTTTTAATAGATGATAGTATATGAGTGCATTTTCTTGACCAACTGTAATAATCTATATTTGCTAACATATGCTCTCTATGATAGCAAACTAATAATCCTTCTCATGCAACCCTAATATCACGAGGGGGTAGTATACCGGTGATCCCAAGAAATACATTCGTGAGAATTCGAGCTCGAGTTAGAGATTTCAAATCTTTTCTCGCTTTTCACTAAACCAATTCTTTAAAGTTGACATTCTGCCTCTTTAGGTTATTATAAAAAAAAATATATATATATATATATAATTAAAATTTAAATAATTAAACAAGGAGTATCAAAATTACCATGTTGAAAAGAAAAAAAACAGAAAAAAATATCCCTCAAGAAGCTTTCAGTAACATGAAACTTTAGAGAAAAACATTTAAAATCAAATTTGATTTTTTTTTTTAAAGTTCCATTCGAGGCATCGATTCATTAACTTTTCCAAACACACGTGCATGCAACTCAAGCCAATATCATCTCCTTCACATGGCTTTCCTTCTTTTTAGTTTGGTCTACTCCAAACACGGCTTTAAAACCCTCCTTTCCCAATCATAATAACAAGAGAAATTTTTTATTGTGCCCAAAACGCATGTGATACTTGTGATCACATATTTAAAGGAAATTTCATAAGGAGTTGTTTTTTTTTCTTTGAGAAAAATGAAAACAACTGGTGGCAAGTCACGGTTATACACCCCTTTCAAGCTCGAAGATGCTATGGGAAATTCACTTTGCATGTGGTCATAATCAAACAGACTCACCAGCTTAGAGCATTGAACTTGAGACCTCCTATATTTTTAGTTTATTGGGGAGCCGCAGTTTGCGCCTTTCTCATTGAGCCACTTGATGTAGTTATGAGGAATTGTTTGATTGATCGGACTAAGATTGAGGCTAGGGGTAGACACTTAGAACCAAAAACCGAAACCGAAACACGAACCAAATTGGACTGCACCGAACGGTTTGGTTTTGTTGTTTTGAAACCAAAACGAAATGTAGGGAAACAGTTTGGTTTCGATTTTGGCTTTTGAAAACCACACCACAAATACTAATAAACATTTAATTAGATGTCCATATTAGATGTTATGTTTAACTGGTTGTTTATTAGAGTTCCATGCATTTAGTATCTACTCAACCACACTAGAATTAGTAGAATATCATCATTCATCATTTGCTGCAGGTTTGCTTGCTGCATATTTGTAGGGCTGGAAAAAAATCTCGAAAATCCCAAACCAAAACAAAACAAATCCTGATCCCAAACCAAAATTCCCAAAATTTTCGAGATGAAATTCTGAACCGATCCCGAAATTTTGGTACGGAATTCGGTATTGTCTACTCAATCTTTTGATAATCCCATACCCAACCAAAAATTATATATATAACTTTTTATCACCGCATCTGCCGCTACGAACCTCCCACAAATGTGTCTAGTTTTTCAACACGAAATCAAAAAATTGTATTGTTAGTTTTCAAATATATTAGGTTTGTAACTTATTTTTTTGCTTCTGGTTTTGTTACTTATTTTATTTTGGTTGCATGTTAATTGAACTTGGTATGAATGATTGCTATTTCGATTTGTATGAAATTTGGGAATACCAAACCATCCCAAAATACATAAAATATTTTGGGAATCCCGAAAATTGGGAATACTGAAATTTTGGTTTGGGATTAGTCTTCAAATTCTCGTCCAGAAAATTTTCAGTTTGGAATTCGGGATCCCATGTTCGGTTTGGGATCCAATACCGAACGAGCCCTACAAGTTTGTTTACTGCATATATTGTTGCTACAGGTTTGTTTGCTGCATATATTGTCCTAATTTTAGATAGAAATAGATTATCAAAACATCCTCACATAATGTACTGATTGTTAACATGGGTTCATTAATTAATATATTGTGTAAAAAATGAGACCGGCTTATGCGTAGATAGATGTATATTTTAAAATGTATATTTTTTTCTTAAAAACCAAACCGAAACGGTTGAAACCGCACCGAACCGAATCAAATGGTATGGTTTCATTTCGATTTTAACTTTAAAACCATACCTAACCAAACCGCAAAAAATTTTGATTTTGATTTCAATTTCACTCAAAACCTCACCGTACCAAACCGTGGCCATCTCTAATTGGGGATGTTTAACACTAGTCTCCCCCCTCAAAGCAGTTCTAGCTTGGGAACCCTTCCCCCAAGCAATACATTATACTATCCACTCATTGAACAGTAACTACCTTTAATGAACAGTAACCATCTTTTGCATCTCCACCGTTGCAGTTCAATAGCCCTGACAATAGACAATAAAACATTAGTATTTTTTTTATTTATAAAATAATACAAAATAATTTTATTTGTAATTTCGGATAAGATTTTTAATCGTTCTCGTTGCGCTACGTGTCATAAAATCCGAAAAGATAATTATTGGTGATGGATTTCCGATAAGATTTTTAATCCTACTCGTTGCGCCACGTGTTATTATCCAGAAATACAATTATTGGTGATGGATTTCCGATAAGATTATTAACCAATCACGTCGCGCCACATGTCACAATCTTTGAGGATAGATTTACATCAGATTTTTAACGAATGACGGCATGCCACGTGGCATTATCTACAACCTAATCATTTTTGAACCTCTATATAATCCACCATCCATCCTCACAAATCTCACACCAATTTTCTCAAGATCTCTATCATTATTCATAGTTTTTGCTTCATTCTTCACCAAAATCTCTATCATTATTCATAGTTTCTGCTTCATTTTTACAATGTCTTCTTCTTCAAGGATAATGTGGGAAATCGATCAGCAAGAGGAAAATTTGTTTAACCAATCAGAAGGAATGTTCAATCTCCAGGTGGCCCGAAATGAGAGGAAAGAGGATGAGGAGCGTAGAAGGAGAGTTGACGAAGCAAGAATAGGCAGAGCCTCACATTCCCATCGAGTCATCCAAATTGTGGGTCAGATCTGCAAGCCCAGCCATTCCGGAAACCTTGATAGAAGCAGGCAACTACGAGCTACGGAACTCTTGGACGATTATTTTATCCGTAATAGTGCATTCCCTGATACGTACTTTAGACATCGTTTTAGAATGGAACGACATTTGTTTAACAAAATCATGATTACTATTTGTAACCATGATTCTTACTTTGTGTAAAAGAATGATGCTTTTGGTGCTATGGGTCTCCTTCCTCAGCAAAAAATTAATGCTGCCTTGCGAATGCTTGCATATGTAGCATCTGCAGACCAAGTGGATGAGATAACGAGGATGAGAAAATCAACCATTCTTGAGTCCCTGATGAGGTTTTGCAGAGCAATCGAATCTATCTACACCACAAAGTACCTCCGGAAACCTACTGACATGGACTTGCAAAGGCTTCTAAAGAATGGCGAGATGCGATGTTTTCCTGGGATGATTGGAAGCATCGATTGTATGCACTGGACGTGGAAAAATTGTCCAAGTGCATGGCAAGATGCTTATGGGGATAAAAAAGAAGCAAAAAGTATCATTTTGGAGGCGGTGGCATCTTTTGATACATGGATTTAGCATGCCTTTTTCGGGGTTCCGGGAGCTCAAAATGACCTCAACGTCTTTACCCAATCCCCAGTGTTCAACAATGTCCTACAAGGAAGGGCACCAAAAATCACGTACTACGTCAACGGACGTATGTACGACAGACCATTCTACCTAGCAGACGACATTTACCCAAGGTGGTCAACATTTGTCAAAACAGTGCCACGTTTACGAAGTGCAAAGGAAAAACACTTTGCAAGCTGTCAAGAGGCATGCATGAAGGATGTGGAGCGTTGTTTTGGTACCCTCCAAGCTCGCTGGGTGATCATCAAGGGTGCTGCCAGATTGGTTGATGTAGAGTCGCTTCGATCCATCATGATGACGTGCATCATTCTTCACAACATGATTGTGGAAGATGAGTACGATTATGATGCCGTTGATGAATATGAGCCAGACACGATGAACAATTTAAGAACACGTATATATTATGCTCATGACGCCACCGAAGAACCCGCGCAACATGAGCCATTAGAAAGGGATGAACGTTACAATGAATTGATCATTCAACAATATGCTGCACCTCAAAGGCCATATATGCACAATGCCCGGCAAATTAATTTGATAGAGTACCTGTGGGAATTGAAACAAGCTCAAGATACTTAAGTTCATTTAGTGTGTTTTTTTTTTTTTTTGGTGTGTTTATTTAATTTTATTTGGTGTGTTTATTTAATTTTATTTAGTGTGTTTTTTTAGTTCATTTAGTGAGTTTTTTTTTATTTGGTATGTTTATGTAATTTTATTTGTTTAAATGTCTTTTGAATAAAGATTCTCTTAGTATAAATAAATTACCAAATTAAATAAATATACTCTCAGTTTAAATAAAGTACTAAAATCAATAAATTGGAAACAACATAAAGTACTCTATTCAATAAATAAGAAATTACAACCTAAAGTGATTGGAAAATTATGGGCTCCGATTACAAAAAGTACTCTATTCATCATCATTTAACCAATTTGTGGTGCTAAGATGATCTTCTTTTGTCGTGCTAGGATCATCTCCTCTTGCTCTCGCTTCTCTTGCACGCCTCATTCGCACCACTTTCGCTTTCTTCGACTTCCAAAAATATTTAGAATTTGGAGACTTCCCTTCTAAAGGCGTGTTCATAATGTCACGATCTCGTTGAACCATTCTTTCTTCTCTAACATGTTCCTTTTCTTGCCTAAGTAGCGCTCTTTCTTTCTCATTAGCTTGAAATGCTCTCTCAACAGCTGCAGCTTTTACTTCCTCTCTAGCCTTATCAGCCTCAAATTTCGCCATTTCCCACGCCAAAGTCAATTCACCTTGGCGAGCAAGTTCTTCCATATACTTTGCATAATCATTCTTGGAAGCACTCCCTTTTCTCTTTGAAGTCTTCTTACCTTAAGGCCTAATTGGATAACGAGTCAATCCTGACGCTTGTTCAGGGGGCGTTTCAGGCACTTCTTCTGCTTCATCTTCATGAACATGCGAGGCATGATCGGGTGCAGAGTGTAGAGGGGTGCTGTTAATGAAAACTTCTGGACCGATAGATACAACTTTGAATTTAGGACAATCTTTGACAATATTCCAACATTCCCACCGATTGAATGATTTATTTTTGTTTTTGGTTTTGGCACCATACCAAGCTTGTTCTTGAAGTTGCTACATAATGCGGGATAAGAAATAATTATAATGAAAGTAGGTAACAAATAAATAATACAAACAAATAATTAAAATGTAAATTTGGGTATAGTACAAACAAATAAATAATATATTGTTACCTGATCCACGTAATTTTCCCCAGTTCGAAAATTAGTAGCTTGCGCCAAGGCGTTTCTCCACATACTAAATGATTGGCTAAGTAATTTCTAACGACTCGACATCGATTCTTTGGTTCTTTTCCCAACCATTTTCTCAAGATAATTGGTATGAATAAGACACTACATTTCTCTCAACTACATCTCATTACCCGTAAGTGAACTATGAGTAACTTCAACCCAGCTAGTCTACAACGCAATATCTTCAAGAAGCGTCCAATTCGTACCTGCATCAGTAGTCATTTTGTTGAAAAAAAAATTGGATTGAAACTTTGAGAGAAAGATAAGAATGTGGTTGAAAGTAGTTGAGAAAATATGAAATTGTGGTGTAAGATAGATGATGATGAGAAGGTATTTATAGAAAAGTAAAACTATTTTTTAAGAAAAAAATTCAAATTTGTTTTCGGATTTTTATTCATTTTTAAATTTTTTTTATTCAAGTAATTAATCTCTGCCGTTGGATTTAAAAAAAATTGAATTCCAACACTCCAGATTGTGCAACGTGGCACAACTGTGATAGCCCGTCCCGAAATATATCCTTGATAGTGTGAAATTCCTATCTTACCCTTGGACGTTGTGTGGTGTGATGAATTTAGGTTGTGGACCAATTCAATTTTTCCTAAGTTCTTGGACCCAATTAGAACTTAGGTTTTATTTTTCTTTTGTTATGTTTAGTGACCAACTAGGACCACACACACACACCACTCCCGTTGACTCTCTCTCTCTCCTCCCTCTCTATTTTTCTTCATTTTTCGTACAATTGTACGGTCAACTGGTGAACCAACCATTTCATGCATGGATCGAGGCTGTGAAGGTGATATTCATGTTCATTGCGAGTGCAGGAACTCATTTATACCTTTGGTTGGACGTGAAGATTACGAAAACTCGGGAACCAGGAAACCCCAATGTGGTGCATAGTGACTCTATCGTGATCGCAGAGGTTTCGTTGAATTTTAAGGTTCTAGTGAGCCTTAGGATTGCTTCACAAAGCTTAGGGAAAGATTTTGAAAGGTTTTGGACTCCAGGAAGCTCAGTTTTGGCGAGTGCAGAGGTGGCCGGATTATCAAGATTTTTCCAGCAAGACTTCGTGAGTTTTAGGGCATAAAAGTGGTAAGGATGTGTTCCTTTCATCCTAAGCTTCATTTTGGTTTAAATTTCGTGAAGTTTGGTGTTGGAATGAGTGAGATATGATGATTAGATTTTTTTTCTAGAAGCCGGCAATTGCAGAGGTCACCGGCGCCGGACTCCAACGAGCTAAGGTTGAAGGAAGGGAATATTCCGTCAAAGTTGACGAAATATGCTAACGGCGTCAGGTATATTTAACAACATGTTCTATTATTCATTGGAAATTTTTTCTAAAAATATGGGGATGTTCATGGGGTTGAGTAGATCACGTTTGTATATTCAAACACCCCAATTGAGTAATGTATGAGAAGTTATTACCTAATTTTGAGTATGTGCTTAAAATAACGTTAAAATAGTTGTTTCGAAAATTGGTGAGGCGTTTCCAGAGGACGAGTACAGTCAAGCGAGACTCGGGGGCTACAACCCTTCTACATATTAGTGAGTGGGTCTTTTCCTTTATATCGTGTATATATATATACATATGATTGATAATTCCACAAACGTGTTTAAGTTGATTTATGCATATTACCTACATATAATTACTGTGAATGCTTTGAAGTACTAGTGCGAATTACAAGTGGCTTGATCCCTGTTTAGGGTACGTAGATAGTTTAACGAGACGTTAGATGCAGCCATACAATAATTGAGACAATAGTCTTGTTTGGGGAATTGAGCAATGTGAGGGACATTGGTGGAAAATGTGAGATTTAACCTTATGATTTGGTCCTTAAATGTTGGTCATAAATCAATGTGTGAAGAATCAAGAAATTGAAGTACGGAAACGTAAGTAATGATAGTTAATTAAACTAATGTCTAGTTGGGCTTATCACTAATAATTATGCCTAAAAATAAATAGTTCGGGAGTAGGGCGTTACAACTTATGCATTTTATTCCATATTATATATATGTATATATTTGGAAATACTATGATATGGTTGAGTTTTAGATTACATCATGGCATATCCAAAGGTACATTACCTGCACATAATTATTGTGAGTGCATTGAAGTGCGAAGGTGAATGCAGGACGCACAGGTAAGTTCAGGTGAGTTTATGGTATTAGTTGAAATGATTGAGTCATCGTATGACTACATTTATGTTTTAGGCAACTCCGACCTTGTTGTACAGGTTGCAATAATAGGCAACTCCGATACTGTCGTACAAGTTGCCCATGAGTCGTATATGTTATATTAAATACAGTTAGAGCTCATATATATGCACCTCAGTGTTAGTGCTCCCGCTCGTGGCCAGGGCACAGTCTTTCATGTGATGTTCACCTCTCGCACCTTATGCTCACCTTGGATCCAAGGTAGGTGCACAATCCTGTCGTACAGACCACTATAGGTGGTTCCAACTCGTAGGTGACCCGCGATTATTCACACAGTCTTCACATGATTGTAGCACTTGAGCGTACTTATTTACACCCAGTTCTGTCATACAGACCACTATAGGTGGTTCCGACTCATGTGCAGGGATATGTGATAAGCTATGGGTTCAGCCGTACAGGCCACAAGAGGTGGATTCGTCTGACATATTACTTGGATATGTGATGAGTTATGAGTTCAGCCGTACAGGCCACAAGAGCTGATGAGTTATGGGTTCAGTCGTACATGCCACATGAGGTGGATTCGGCTAACATATTACCGAGATATGTGATGAGCTATGAGTTCAGTTGTACAAGCCACAAGAGGTGGATTCGGTTGACATATTACTTAGATATGTGATGGGCTATGGGTTCAGTCGTACAGGTCACAAGAGGTGGATCCAGCTGACATATTACTTGGATATGTGATGAGTTATGGGTTCAGTCGTACATGCCACAAGAGGTGGATCCGGCTGACATATTACTTGGACATTGGATGAACTAGGTTCAATTGTACAGACCACAATAGGTGGATCCGGCTGACATATTACTTTTCATGGATTTATTTCACATGGGTTACTTATTTTATTACGTTGATATATTAGGCATGGCGTACATTTGGATTCTGCTATTTCGGGTATGGTTCAATATTGATATGTATTCTTTTTTTTTTTTTTGAGAAATTATTCTGGTTTTACTGTGAAAGGTTATTACTTTGATAAATGAAGCTTGTTTTCGCCCACTCACATTTTTCTGTTTTGCGCCCCTCCAGGTTCTAGTAGCAAAGTTTCCGTATCGACGAGGATTCGTGGCACTTCTCAGTACAGGTGGCTTCTTATGAGTGTATAATCATTATCTTACTTTGATATACTTTACTTATGCTCAGTATCACGTGTGAATGAGTCCATATCCGCTCACCGCGCACTCGTATATTGAGCCACTTTTAGGTTTAAATTTATTCATTGTTTACGCATTATCACATTTTATGACTTCGTTGCCTTCCAGGTGTCGGCTAGCACAACTTGATTCATAGTCCTAGCAGACATTCCAGGTCGGGGTGTGTTAACAACGGTAACATTTCTGAATTTTAAAACTTTTTTTTATTTATAAAGGAGAATAATATCAACCGTTGATCTCAGATCCAACGGTTGATATTAAATAAGATTTTTTATATTTTTTTTACTGTTACAAATCTGACGGTCCACATTTTCTTGCTGTTGAGATCCAACGAACCACGGGAAGCTTCCCAACGGTAACAATTTGAAACTGCGCCGCGAGCCCCATTCGTTGAAAACATGTCGAGTGACGCGCCCCACAGGCAGATGCAGTGCACGTGCCTGACAGAAAAAAATAAAAAAAGGAACAGATGCCTGGCTGACGTCAGCCTTGCGTCAGATAGCCTTCAGGCTCCGGGCTAGCAATTCGTGACAGGCCTGATGCTCAGACCTGTCTTGTCCCTCGGGCTCCCACACGCAGGAGTCAATAGGCCTGGCTCTCGGGCCCTGTATGCTGGCCTGTCCCCCGAGCTCCAGCCAGCTGGAAGTGCTCTCAAGTCTCATCTCATTTACCCGCGTTAATTGCCCTGACCGGTAACCAGCTGGTCCCATTTGTTACAATACGTTACATTACTAAGATACGTGGAGAGCAGCGAATCATTTCCCGTCTCATCTGACAGAGATTTTGTCATTTTCTCTCTCCTGCCCTCTCGACTGCCGAAACGAGCCTTTGAGTCGTTCGTCCCACGTCTTCTCGCTCTTGGATTCTGCTTCGATTTCCGAAGAAAATGTCGTTTCCCTGAAATGTAGAGGAATTTTGAAGGAATCCGGAGCAAATGCGATTTCAAAAGCTTAATGAATTTTTTTAATTTTTTGAATTGTGGAAAACTAACACTCAGAAATTCAGCTGCGTTGACCTGCTCCGACTGTTAGGGTTTAGGGTTTTGGTGGTGGTGGTGGTGGCGGAAGATGAACCGATGTTGATCAAACATGCCTACCATTAGAGCTCCGGCGACGAAGAAAACTACGACACTCACGGTTAGTATTTGCTGCTGTGTAGATTTCACAGCATCACAGAAATTGCATTTGCCTTGTTTCAGCCTTCAGGTAATTGATTTCGAGCTCGCATTGCTGCAGGTTGCTGTGAAATGCAGGCCGTTGAGGCTGAGGGAGCGCGGTCGCGACATTGTTCGCGTGGTTGACAATAAGGTTTGGGCTGGCGTATACTTTGATTTGAATTTTATGTGAATTTGTGGAATCCGAATGATATTATTCGGAATTTGAAATTTTATTTGTAGGAGGTGCTTGTGTTAGATCCTGATCTGTCAAAGGACTACCTTGAACGAATACAGAACCGGACAAAGGAAAAAAAGTATTCTTTTGATCATGTGTTCGATCCGGTTTCTTCTAATTTGGTACATCAAATACCGAATCTTATGCTTTTTTATTCCTCATGA
The DNA here is from genome assembly GCA_006547085.1 of Malus baccata. Taxonomy (NCBI): domain Eukaryota; kingdom Viridiplantae; phylum Streptophyta; class Magnoliopsida; order Rosales; family Rosaceae; genus Malus; species Malus baccata. The sequence continues at coordinate 269,718 of VIEB01000138.1, forward strand.
TTTGTTATGGTGTATATATCTGCTTGAAACACTTGATTCGGTATGGTTTCTTATATTTTTTTTGGTTGCTTGTATTTAAAGTATATGTCTTGACAATGTTTGAATATATCCAGGATGTCTACACAAAATGCATATCTTCCGTGATATCTGGGGTTGTACATTTACAGTGTATGATCTCACCATTCATAATTTGCATTGTCCATTACTTAATATTCTCGAGAATGTCTTGAACTTTGTCACTTTACTTTTTCAGTGGTAAAACTTATACGATGGTTGGGACACAAGATGATCCAGGACTTATGGTTCTCAGTCTGCATACGATTTTTGATCTAATAAAGAAGGACAAGAACTCTGCTGAATTTGAAGTTACCTGTTCATATCTTGAAGTCTACAATGAGGTGGGACATGCAATTTATTAAGAAATTAAATTCATTAACAGTGCCTGTGTTCTTTTTGTAAAAATTGTTTCGTATTTTATTTCCACAATATTTAGGTCATCTATGATTTGCTTGAAAAGTCATCTGGCCATTTGGAACTCAGAGAGGACCCAGAGCAAGGAGTAATTGTTGCTGGGCTGAGGTGTATCAAGGTTGATACTTAGCCATCTGTTTGCATCTGGTTTGACTATCTGTGAATAATTGTCAATCTCTTTCTGTATTTTTATTTTTCCATTTTGTTAAAAGTAATTTGTTAGTTCTTTTTGAGTCTCTTTCTAGCACTAATATGAAAGTGATTCTTGAATTGGTCGAACCAATTATGTACTTTGGGAAGGGTTCTTACTCATCCTTTGTGACGTGTTTTACTTATTCAGGTACAATCAGCAGATAAGATTCTTGAACTCTTAAACTTGGGGAATAGCCGACGGAAAACTGAAAGCACAGAGGCTAATGCAACATCTTCTCGGTAGGTTGAGTTCATTTGTGTGCTGTGGACATACCATTATCGTTGTTGTCCATTTGAGTTTTAAACTTTTAATCATGCTTAGGACAATAGGCTGTACATAGAAACCACTCATTTTCCAATTTCATATGCCTAAACCTTCTATTACAGATTCTACCATACCTTAGATACCAACAACTGTATAGCTTTATTAGGTTTAGGTGCCTGTTCAATAGGTTCTGTGAATTCTTCTGTTGTCAGATGTCTTGGTTATACTTGTGTATGATTCGTTTCAAACAGAAATTCACAATTCAACTATTAAAATGTACTACATCAAATAGAAAAATTCTGTGTGGAGTTTATTTTCAAAAGTTGAGAATATTTTACAATTGAATGCAGATCACAGAAGTTACAATACTAGTAACAATCATTTAAAGTAATAGGTGCTATCATTTTTTTCATAGTTCCACCAAAATCAGCAAAACCACACTACATTTTGAAAGTAAAGTGTAACCGTGTAACCTTAATTTTCATACAAAGTTTTTCCTGTTTACCAGATCACATGCAGTGCTGGAAATAAAAGTAAAAAGGAAACAGAGAAACAAGTATCGTAATCAAGTAATGCGAGGAAAACTCGCACTTGTGGATCTTGCTGGTAGCGAACGAGCTTCGGAAACAAACAGTGGAGGCCAAAAGTTAAGGGATGGAGCAAATATTAACCGATCACTTCTTGCTTTAGCAAACTGCATAAATGCACTTGGGAAACAGAAAAAGAAGGGTCTTGCTTATGTTCCTTACCGTAATAGGTATATGATTGTAATTTTTATCCTGAAGTCCTCCCTGCTGCTGTAGTTAGCTTCCTGCTACTGTAGTTAATGTTATTAGTTTTGCAGCAAATTGACACGAATACTCAAAGATGGTTTGAGTGGCAATTCTCAAACTATCATGGTTGCTACTGTAACCCCTTTGGACAGTCAATATCATCACACTGTGAATACCTTGAAATATGCTGATCGAGCAAAGGAGATAAAGACACACATCCAGGTGAGAGCCAAATATGCATGAAGGCATTCAATTTGGATCATCAAAACATGATTAAGTAGTAGTCCATTTCGACATTGAAGACAATTAATATTCAGTTTTCATTCTGAGATTGATTAATCTACTAATCCGTCATGATCTCAATTGTAGTACGCTATTAAGAAATTAAGAACTTCATAAAGGCATTGTGGTTTAGCTTTCCACTTATGTTGCATACTAGCATGTGGTTCTTTGTTGAGTGATTTGTCTATGCTGCATATTGCCTTTGTCGAACTACCAATTTTGTCTTTCATATGGGTTTCTTCTATGCACGAATTTGTCAGATTTGCAGAAAATTTCTTTTCTTGTACTCGTGTATCACTGGCTAGACTTGTACTTTTATATATGCACTGAAATTCTAAGAACAATCATGTTTAATTCACAGAAAAACATTGGCACTATTGATACCCATGTATCAGACTACCAACAAATGATTGACCGTCTTCAGGTAAGTGGTTGAATTGGTTTCATCTATAAGATTTTATTTACAACTTTTATTTTCTTGGAAGATAACCTATTTCGGACTGCAGATTGAGGTTTGTCAATTGAGAGAAGAACTAGCTGAAAAGGAATCGCAGCTAAGTGTCAAACCTGTTGAAAAGGCTGCAGACGATGAACTTTCGTGGTTGAATATTTTGAGCCATGAAACCAGTGAAAATGTTCAGGAAAGGATAAACTTACAGAAGGCATCATTTGAGCTTGAGGAAACCAATCTTCGTAACCGGATTGAACTCCAACATCTTGATGATGCTATAGCAAAACAACAGGTTAGAAGGTCCCGCATACAATGCAGTTTTATTGAAAAGAGTTTGCATTCTGCACATTGTCTTGTAGCACCCACAATTCATCTCAATTAAATTAGTTCAGATTTTTTGCTCAGAATAAAAGCCATGACATTCCCGAGAAACGACTTTGTTATGGACTATAATTCCTTTTCGTTCCCACTTTTCTTGTTTTGTAAAGAGGTTTTGTAGCTTCAACCAGATCTGGAGATGAAATAATGTTAACTTTCTTGCGTTTATTTACTTTATTGGGGAACTGAATATGATATGATTATTGAAAATTTTTGAGATAAATTTTTTTCTGATAACATAAACTAATTCTTGAGTACCTTTACTGTGTTACAGGCTATTGGAAACGATGGTGAAATTTTAGATGCCATGAGAACGAGGCGACAAGTTATTTTGGATAACATCCGGGACAATGATGAAGCTGGTGTTAATTACCATATGGTAATATCTCAGCTGTAATCAAACTCACAAAAAAAAAATACAACTTTTATCAGCTTTTGATTTTATTGCCAAGTTGCCAACTCTACTTTTTGTAGGAAATCGAAGCAAATGAGAAGCATCGATGCAATCTTCAAAATATGATTGAGGAGGCCATTGGTAACAATGGAAATAAAACGTACTTGCGTATTCTTAGTCAATACAGGCTCTTGGTGAGTTGATTAAACCCAGACTGAATATACATATACTGGACAAAATAAATTAGGAAATGACTGTTTTGAGTTGAATATGCATTTATTTGAAACTCTTGACCAAAAAAGAACTTGAGCAAGATCATTGGCATACATTTTATGTTCTCTCGAGAAAAATGCTTATCTAATGCCAATGACAGAAGTTTTCATAAGATATTACCATATTTAATATATTCTACAGCTCAATTTCTTATTTTTGCATATTTGTGGTAAACTTTCTGTTAGGCGTAACAGTTTTACTTCGATTAATATAGGGAATGGCGAATACTGAGCTTCAGTTTGAAATGGCAATGAGGGATCAAGTGATTAACAACCAACGGGAAGCACTGCTAAACATGTGGGACTTGCTTATGGGGTTAGGACTTGATGAGAGACAGATCATGGACCTTGCATCTAAGAAGGGAATAACAATAGAAGAAGACTCTACAATGACACCCCATCTGGGGCTTTCTGCTAAGGAGCAATCACCAGATTTGGAATCTGGAAAATATTCTTCTTTAGGTCCTTGTCGTGGCATGGGGCATATGTATTCTAGATCGTCTTCCACCTTTCAGCACTCTCAAGAGTTAGGTCCGAGATCATTGCCCCAGGGGCATTTGGATTTGACTCAGTCTTTTTGCAGAGAGGAACACCACAGTTCGTATTACTTACTGTCACATGATCAGTTTCCTTCAGCCTGTATGAGTATGAGGACAAGTAGTGAGCACTGGGTTGGTGGAAGGTCAAGTCCGTGGTTTGGAACTATCAATAAACATCCTCAAGATTTGCGAAAATCATATCCAGTGACAGAGAACTCAAGCTTCAGCAGATGGTAAAATCTGTATATCAGCATCTTCTTTCGGTGTTGATTTTACCAAGCAGAACAAGGTATTTGCAATGATTGTACTGGTGGAGTGCTCGTTTTGAGGCTACATCTGTACAGCGGTCCTCCTGATGTAACGAGTAGCAGCCAAGTAGATTTATATGTAGGCCACAGTGGTACAATTCAAGGTACGCGTATAACCCATTCAACTGCTCAGATTTATCCCACGTTCTGTACAGGGCCAATTTCTTTTGGTTCCAGATAACCCTGATGCACAGGCCTCCCTTCTAATCTTCGGTAGCATTGTTGTAATTAGTTTTTACCCCTTCTCTAACCTTATCGTTCTTTGTTCACTATCTTGCTCCCCGCATGTAAGTGTGTTGTAGTGTTACGGTCTCTGTGAGGTTAACTTGGCAAGTAGTTTTACCGACTGTATGCAAAGAGGGGGGTTTTTGGATAGGAGGAAGAAGAGAAATGCAAGGGGTTGGTTAAAAGAGGTACGCCTGGTCTTCTGAAACTCCGCCTCGCGGAATATAGTGCTAGTGCTGTGTACATATGTTATCAAACTTATTACAACTTTCCTGTGTGTTAATTGTTTCATTTCTTTGAAGTTGTAAGTATTTGTCTCTTTCGCTTCTAGCACCAACCTAGAACTAAAAGAACAAAGCAACAAATTCTTAAACAAAAGCAAGGCAAAAAAACGAGTTTATAACTCAAATTTCAATATGATAATTCAAATAACTTTCACATGTGCTCTTTCGTTATTTGTTGTAGAAAATTTCGAGTTTATGGTAACGATACAAAATTAACAATATAATAATCAAACTTTGGCAGCACAACTATTCAAATTGATGATGTCGCGATCGTATAATTGATAACATACGAAAAATATGATCATTATGAACAATTTTTTCCAACATAAAATGTGTAAAAGTATTTACATATCTTCACTTTTATAAGTAGAACTGTTTAATTTCTTATTCTTATAATGAGTTGTTCGTTTATTTTATTCATTCAGATAACTAATCGATTTTCAATTCGAGTAACTTTTTTTAATGGTGCTAATCTTCAAATACAACTGAAAAAAAAATTAAACGGTTTGAAGATGAAACCACACACATATACACTGTAAAAATATATTTAATACATATATGGAAGATTGAAGTTTGAGAGAGATGTGAAAACCAGAGAGAAAGAACATGAAATAGGTTTAAATTTTTAATCTTTAAAATTTAAAAATGAGAGAAATGTTATGATGACATGTGAATGAGCAAAGAAGAAAAAACAACAAAATTTGTCTTTTGCGAAATTACATTACAGCTCATAATTTTATTTCGTAATAGAAGATGAAATTGTTTTTTCAGCCCTCTTTGTTTGTTAAGAGAGTTTTGTTAATAGATAGTTTACAAATTTGCATTCCCTTTCGCCCTTAGAACATATTTAAAAGAAATGTCAAATTTTAAAAATCAAAATGATATTTGATGGCTTATATGACAATTTGACATTTTGTGCAATTTTTTATTTTTATTTATTTTTTCTTAAAAAAGGGGACGATTGATGTCAAGCCACGATTATCTACCTCTTCAGGGCCCAAAGAGGCTATGGAGAATTTCACCATGACCTGGCCACAATCAAGTAAACTTACTAGCTCGAAGCATCTAGAACCTCCAAATATATTAAATACTAAGATAATGCTAGAGAGACTAAATTCATAAACATATACTTAAAGTACTACTTACAATTAGTCTTGGGAAACGAATCTCCTCCGGATCCATATATATTAAGCCTGCTGAGCAGGCGATCATAGCCGTTGAAATTTGATCCAAAGGCTATAATTATTATAATTTTTAGAGGGTTTTCTATTTGTAATTATTGGATCAAATTTCAACGATTCAGATCGCTTGCTCAACATGCTCAATTTTATTGGATCCGAAGGGATCCGGTTCCTTACTCTTGGATTTGTAATTCACTGTAGGAAAAGGACCCGTAACTCACTCTTGACAGATTTGATGACTTGGAGAAAATTCCAAAATGTAAAAGTATTTAAAAAGCTAAACTTCCAAGAGAGGTTGTCTCGCAGAAAAGGAAAACTTCCGAGAGGTGTTGATCAAAAGGACAAAATATAATAAATTAAAGAGAATAAAAATGCGTGGCACGCCAGCAGACTTGTTTAGAAGAAATTTTTACCTTCGACAGGAACCATCCGAATGAGCACTTGAGCTATATATATATGCTGTTATCCCTCCGAAAATCCTAAAACCCCGGAAAACCCAAACCCCGCAAAATCAGCAACCTAAACCAAATCAAATCGCCAATGTCGAAGGAACCATCCAAGACCTTCAAACCCTACACCCTCTGCGAAACCTTAACGGGCCACAAGAGCGCCATCTCCGGTGTCAAATTCTCCTCCGACGGCCGCCTCCTCGGTTCCGCTTCCGCCGACAAGACCATCCGCACCTACTCCCTTTCCTTCCCCGATGACTCCTCCACTCCCACCCTCTCCGCCGCCCAGACCTTCGAAGGCCACTCCCAGGGCGTCTCCGATCTCGCCTTCTCCGCCGACTCTCGCTTCATGGTCTCCGCCTCCGACGACAAGACCCTCCGCCTCTGGGACGTCGCCACCGGCCAAACCATCAAGACCCTCCATGGCCACACCAACTACGTCTTCTGCGCCAACTTCAACCCTCAGTCCAATATGGTCGTCTCCGGTTCCTTCGACGAAACGGTGCGTATTTGGGATGTCAAGACCGGGAAATGCTTGAAGGTTTTGCCGGCTCACTCCGACCCTGTAACCGCCGTTGATTTCAATCGGGATGGCTCGGTTATCGTTTCGAGCAGCTACGATGGGTTGTGCAGGACCTGGGATGCCTCCACTGGCCACTGCACCAAGACATTGATTGACGATGAGAATCCTCCGGTTTCGTTTGTTAAGTTTGCGCCTAATGGAAAGTACATTCTTGTTGGCACTTTGGATGACACTCTGGTAAAATCCCAATCCCCATTTCTTCTTGTTTTTCGTAATTTATGATTATCGTGTTTAATTTGAATGGCTTTGTTTGAATTCGCTATCGATGCTCATTGAGAGCTTCAAAATTCATGGTGGTGGAGGCTAAATACTGATTAGAACTCTGTTAATTGGGTAGTGGAAAGTAGACGTTAGGAGGGGACTCATGACAAAATATTAATTCCGTCCTACTTGTTCTTACTCAAGTTTCCAACCTTTTCGTATGATGTTATTTATTTATAGGTGAAATGCCTGATAATTGGTTCTGAAACATCTGAACTAGTTCTTTCGGCCAGGTTTATTTGTTGATGCCACATTTGACACATTGCTTTCAGCATCCGACAGATTGGGCTTTACTGCTTTTTGCGTGCTTTTTTGAACAATGCAGCTTGAACTAGATTGTAGGTTCAATAAATTTTCCTTGGAAAACTGATTTAGGGCATATGGGTATTTCCTGTGGTAAATTGGTAAAGCTCCCTCTTTTTTTGACATGCTTCGCCACATTTCTGGTACTTTTTGGTTTTCTGTCCATTTCCTTTTGCAATTTTTGGTATGTTCCCTGTGCATGATTTGAACACAAACAAGTGGGTTTATCCTTTGGTTATGATGTTGTATGCATGAAAGTACAATAGGGAGAACAATTGACTATGTTAAATCAATTTGATAGACTGGAACGGTTATTATTACATGCACATTCACCAACCTTTTTACTTTTTAGAGAGGGAGCGAGGAAGGGGGAGGCAAATATTCCCGTCTCATGTCATCTCTTTCTTCTCTACCCTTTTACTTTTTCGAGAGGGAGTGAGGAAGGGATAGGCAAATATTCCCATCTCATGTCATCTCTTTCTTCTCTACCCTTCCGGGCCTTCCCTCTCTCCTATATCTTCATTTTCTTTTATGAAACAAAAAAATAAAGAAGAAAAACGTGAGCAACTGAGCACTATATTCATTTTCCGGAAGTAATTATTGCATGCTGTTGATCTGGAATTTCTATCTTGTGTCTGCAGAGGCTCTGGAACTTTTCAACTGGGAAATGTCTAAAGACTTACACTGGTCACAAGAGCTCGAGATTCTGCATTTCTTCTGCATTTTCTGTGACAAATGGGATATACATTGTAAGTGGTTCTGAAGATAATTGTTTGTACTTGTGGGAATTGCAAAGCAGGAAGGTAGTTCAGAAATTGGAAGGTCACATTGACACTGTTATATCAGTATCATGTCACCCAACTAAGAACATAATTGCTTCTGGTGCACTTGGGAATGACAAGACAGTGAAGATCTGGACTCAGGAGAACTGATTCATTTCGGTTGATGTAAATGATTGCATCTGTGGCACAGAGATTTGGACTTGAGGAGGGAGACTGATTTGTTGTATTATGAAGTTTGTCTGATTCCCCATGTTGCTCGACTCTTACATTCTTAACCTTTTTTAGTAGTTATCTCATTGTATTTTAGAACTTTGCTTCTTAGATATCAGTTTAAGGTCAATTCTCTTAATTATAATTTAGGCATGTCTTGTAGTTGGTTGTTGTCTGGAGGACAAAAAGCTTTGTAACTCAAAACGACTCTCCTTCAATGCAGTCAGTGATGTTTCAAAATTGTTCATGTATGGTTTATCAGGGCTCTTGGGAGCAGCCTCTCTATAAATGGGGGTAAGGCTAGCCGACATTCACCTCTCCCAAACCCTGCGTAAAGCGGGAGCCTTGTGCACTGGGTACGATCTTTATGGTTTATCAGGGCTGGGCGAAATTGTGAAGCAGAGTATATACTCCAAGTCGTTGTGGTAAACAGAGATCAAAGTTTGGTCCAGACTCTTTTTGTGAGATGTCCAGGGTGTGCTGAATCTGAAAACTGTTGACGTAAGAGTGGTCTGCTTGGTGCTTGTGGACAGACAGAGATGTGTGGTATGAAAATACATGTTGGTTTCTCAATGCAGGTTTGTGAGCTTTTCTCCGAACTCTGAAAATGTCTCCGTCATCTTTAATGGTCTGATTTATATGTTCTTTAGTGTTGCATGTTAGCGCATGTTGCATATTGTACAGTAGTTTTCGGTTAATAGATGTCTGTTTGAATGCTATGTGGTGAACAGCATTGAATTGATTGATTAGCTTGATGCAAGTCCTGAATGTCTTGAGCAGCATCAACGTGGTTCCTTCCGATTTATTGATCTTCATTTTTGTCATGATAATGGTGGAAGATTGAACACTTTGTCGCGGACAGGGTTTCTGCTATAGTGCTGCATTGTGTCTATAATCATGCAGGGTCCAAAGACCTGGGGATATAGTAATGTCTTTTTAAAATGCGATCCTTTCTGTTGATCTTCTAACTCATGGGACACCGGCCATTTCCTTGTCTTTCGATCAATACGGCATTTTTGTGGCCAACACACTTTTTCTTGTGTTTTCGGTGACTTTTCTTTCTTAACGGAGCTCTGTACCAGAAGGCAAAAAGGAAGAGTGCAGAACGGAAGTGCGTTTAAGTAAGCATGTTGTTCAGCTACTTGTTCCCAAAAACATAAACAGATTAAACTTTATGAATTTACGAAACGATCCTCCGAACATGCCTACGCATCTTCAGTATATGGGTGATACACACAGATGCAGATCCATAGAAGGACAAGGTGGTCCCAAAGACCTCTGGAGGCCGGAAAACACCTATGGAGGTTCTTCAGGGACCCTCCAAATGTTTCGATGGAGAGTCCGACCTACGTCTAGGGTTATATACGGGTTCCGTCCAACACTCTGTTTATTTTGTTAGACGACACATGGTTTAGTCAAGGTTCTGGTGCATGATGCATCCATGGAGGAGACGTGAGGTTGCATAACCTTTCCCGCAAGGAAGAAGGCCCATGTTGACACTCTTGTTTTCTTGGTTCTTCCTCGTTGTTTCTTACTTCATCTTATTAATATTAGCATTTGCTTACACACTTTGTGTGTGTGTATGAATATATTATTTTAGAAAATGAGGAGAGGGGGAGAGAGATAATGTGAGAGGTTTTGTTTTTGGTTTTTTTTTTTTTTTTAAATATTGGAGGTATTTTAACATTACCTGTCGGCGATGTTTTAATAAAAAACTGTAAAATTTGGACTTGTGAAATTTCATTATTGCCCATCATTTTTTTTTTGTGTGATAGAAAATTAAGTAGTTTTTTCATCATCTTTTGGTTGACAAAGAATGTTTCATTAATTAATTGGTTGACAAAGAAGGTTTCATTAATTAATAGAGGTTAAATGGAATGGACCGTTTCACATAACATGACCCTCACCTAATATGGGCTAGCATTCCCAATGGGCATTCCCAATGGACTTAAAAGTGATAAAGCCCAAGAAGTTGACCTTTTATTTAGATAAGATAATAGAGAATTTCTTATCATTATTGTAAGAACAACCAGTTTTATTTTCTTTCTCCATAAGTATAGTAAAGCTTTATGACTTGGCTAAAAAAGACATTTAGGTAGACTTTGTAATAGGTAATGTTGTTTTTACCATGATTTATAAATAAAGAGTGTAATTTTTTAATTTCTCAATGTTCTTTTCGTCCAATTTTTTTTTTAACTTTTTACATTAGGATCTCCGATGTCAAAATTCTGAATCAGCTACTGTATACACACATGCAATTGGGAAGGATACATTCATTGAATTCATGGCATACTGACACTGAGCTTTTGCACATGCATTTGGGAGATTAATGAATCATGACATACTATGTATTTGATTTGTTGTTCATGCTTATTTTTATATATTGATTCTTCTGCCTTTTGATTTTTATACATTGATTCTTATGTCATTTGATTTTATTGATTGATGATACACTTAACTTAATGGATCAGTATGCTTACTGCCATGAAATTGTGCACAAAGATTCTTAAATTATGCCATAAATTTCGCTCCATTGTGCTTTTGTTTTTGGATTCAATAGAAAAAGGAAATTTTGAAACATGTGACTGAACAAGAGCTAGTTGGCACTAGTACTACATTTTAATCGTTTTTTTTTTCTACTTATAAGTAAGAGATTTTAGCTCAAAACCACAATACTAGCGGATAAAAAAATATTAAGAGTTGGTTTGTAACTCTACTACAATATTGTTTTGAGGAGCCTTCAGTGTAGTAACTAAAGAGAGGCTTATTATTGTTCAATATATATTTTCTCAGTTATAGTCATAGTCATATAGCTCAATTTCATATAGGAAAGTGATTTCCGTGCATTTTTTAAATCTTGTATTGTATAAATCACAATAAAATTAAGTTAGAAATAAAGAGAGTATTCGAGAAGTAGAAAAACGAGTGTGTATAAATCGCTTCACATTACAAATATATGTATTATGTTCGTGATAATGCGAGACATTTACTTGTTGTACCAACTGAGAGTTGTATTGTAACATTTCACATCGCCCAGGAGAGTGATCCTTAAATGTATATTCTCATCCCTACCTAGCACGAGGCTTTTTGGGAGCTCACTGGCTTCGGGTTCCGTAGGAACTCCGAAGTTAAGCGAGAAGGAGGCTAGAGCACTCCCAGGATGGGTGACCCATTAGGAAGTTGCTCGTGAGTTCCCAGAAACAAAACCGTGAGGGCATGGTCGAGGCTTAAAGCGGACAATATCGTGCTACGATGGTGGAGCGGGCCCAGGAAGTGGTCCGTCCCAGGCCGGGATATGACAATCCACCACTACCATTTCTCCTACACTCTCCATGATGTCTAAAATTACAACGGAGCACCAGAACCACCAGCACCACCAAAATCTCTCTGTCTCTGAAACCTGGGTCCACCAACAAATCTTTCACCTCTCCTCAGGCCTGTGACACTAAATCCTCCACTGGAAGAACTTGAGCTCGCTCCACTTTTCTTGAAATTCTACGTCTTACGGGGTCCTGACCACGCCCTCACGGTTTTGTTTATGAGAACTTACGAGCAACTTCCCAGTGGATCACCCATCCTGGGAGTGCTCTAGCCTCCTTCTCGCTTAACTTCGGAGTTCCTACGGAATCCGAAGCCAGTGAGCTTCCAAAAGGCCTCATGCTAGGAAGGGATGAGAATATACATTTAAGGATCACTCCCCTGAGCGATGTGAGATGTTACATGTATACACATCAAACTGTAATACATCTTAGAAAGAATAACTACTCATCTCAAAAACTCATTTATAGAGAAAAAGAATGACTACAATTTTAAATGATTACAAATGACTACTTATTCACAGTGAAGAATGAATGTTATTTATATGGGAATCTAGATTTTTGGTTTATAAATGTGAACCCTTTCGCATTAATTAGTAGTTTCGAATCCTAAAAGCTAGCTAATATATTTCCTAATTTCAAATACATGATTTCAACGGATAGGCTCCATTATTTTCAACGGATAGATTTTTTTTTTTTTTGTTATTCTTTTTTTCTTCACATATAAATTAAGGCTAACGCTAGAGACACTAAATTTGTAAATAAGACTTTGTAAACTAAATGATATGGAAGTTGATGATTGAATTATTACTTAACCATTGATAAACGTGCTTATTTTTATTGGTGACACATCATTTAGTTTGCAAATTTTATCTACAAATTTAGTCTCTCTAGCATTACCCTTAATATAAATATGACATAATTTTTCTTAAAGAACGTGTATCATTCACAAACTTCTCAATTTTTGTTTCATTTGCCAAATTTGTTATTTGTAACTATTTTTTTTGTCTATTTCATCCTTTTCCACCAATGGTGGAAAAATCATAAAAAGACACAAATTACTCAATCGAGGAAGATGTAGCACTACGTCGAGCATGGATTGTGATTAGTGAAGATCCAATTGTTGGGAAAAATCAAGCTGGGACAACAATATTACTTTGTGTCGTTGTTTAAGAAAAAAATGTTGTACTTTGTGTTTAATTTTTTTAGGTTGCAAAGTTTATAAAAAAAAAGTGATGAAATTTAACATTGGTAGTTTAGACATAAACAAAAAACATAAATAAACCAATGGATGAGATTGAGATGAGATAACCTAATCCAACGATGCATAAATGATGCAATCTAACGTTGTTAGAATTTGGATTTTTTTTATGTTGAAAAGCTCATAATTTTTTTTAAGATAACACGTCTAAAATCAACTTAAGAAAAGTTAAAACAAAAATAAATTTAACGTGTAATCAAATTACTACATAAAGAAATATATAGCCCTTGAGTCCAAAAGATATATAGACCTTCATTGAAAAATATATTTTTTTAGAGTTTTAAAGATTCATCGAAACTCTAAAATGAGTTTTTTTTTTATTTTTTTATTTTTTTAATACATCGATATTTTTATACTTGAGGAAATGGGAGTTTGACTAAACCACACAATGGGCAACCTAATTTGGTATCAAATTCTCTATTCACGAGATTCGAACATAAGACCTCTTACTTCGAAGCGAAGAGGAATACTATCAGACTGTAATACTGAATAATAACTTTAAAATGAGTTATATCTACCATTTTTTCAGCATCATATAAAACCTGTCATTGGGATGCTCTAAGAATCAAGGGGCCACAGTAACCTTAGCATATAAGGCACATCCCTAGTCGTGTAGTATGCATGTAGGGTTAGGTTGATTGAAGGACACCCCAATTAACCCAGCAACACAGCAAAGTTGTCACCAAAGGATAAGGGTGATGGTGGGCTCTCAGACACCTAATAAAACACCCAACAGGATGCTCTCCGGATCTTTCGGTGAGAATCCTAGCTATTCGTAAATTTTATCTGTTCATCGTATATTATGCGATCAGTTTTTGTTAAAATGTTTTTTTTTTCAAAAAATAAAAATATTTAAAATAATTTTTAACTGCACGATATACGATGAATGAACACAATTCATGAATTTCCAGAATCCTCGTAAAGAAGATACGATAATCTGGACCCATAAAACACGTTGGCCAAAAATGTAATGCCAAATAGTCATGCACCCAGATAACGACAAATCCGTACTTGCTTCGATCTCCTGCATTTGTTTATTGGATTTGCCAGGTTGCCCTGGCATTTCTTCAACGTCGACATGGAACCCTGAAAAAAGAACGAGGATCTTTTTCAGATCGTTTTTGTGATGATTATTTCTAGATCATTTTTGTGAGGATTCTAGAAATTTTTAAATCGTAATCGTTTATCGTACATCGTATGATCAGAAATCATTTTAAATATTTTTATTTAAAATTAAATATGAATAGTACATGACGAAAACTAACCGTACGATGTACGATAAACACACAAGATTCGAGAATTCTCAGAATTCTCACAAAAAGAATCCGAAGAAGACCCTCATTCTTGAAAAAATGATGAAAATAAATGGACAAATGGCATGTAGCCTTGTAGGTAGCTTAATTCTCCCATTCGTGGGAATTAGAGCTATTAATAATTTTGTAATTTTCATTAAACAAAAAGATACGGATCTCAACCATTCAATTTTATCGGTATTATTCAGATGGATCGTGTTTCAAATTTCCAGGACCTACTCAACTTATTATGCATCAGCTGATTTAAGAAAAATGTTCATGTTTCCTGCACGTGTTGGAATTGAGCTATATATATATACACACACACACATGATTATAATTTGTATCGTAGCTGTGCTGTCAACGTTCGTTTTTCTTACTGGTCTGCTGGAGTTTTTAAGATTTTTAGGCTAATGGCTACTAGGTTTACAGGAGGATATATAGGGATATGACTATAAACCTTTGGTTGTCGTTACCCTGTGTTTGTTTGACCTTCAAGATGTTAGAGATATGTAGGATTCTTAGCAAATTAAAAATAAGTCCAAAGATCACGTACAGCTCATTTGATAATTACTGCATTTGCTTATGGACAGAGAAATGCTATCTTGACTTACTTTTACATACTCTCCCCTATACGTGAGGGATGAGTCTGTTTGGACTTCTTTCTAGTTCTCCGATGAATACGTCCTGAGATAATATGATTTGCAAGTGACTTGTAAATTAATTGGTTAAGAAAATTTATCTTTGTATTTGAGGTCTTGTAGTGTTTGAATATCTTTCTTTGTAATTTAAATAAATTAAATCCATCCAATTTGATACGTAAAATATTTAAAGTTGCATTCTTAAATATATTATGAATAAACGAAACTAAACTTATAACTAAATTAGTTTGCAAAAGAGTTTCCCAATGCATTTGTCCTATGAGAAAGAACAGGTGTCTTGCAAATAAAATTTCACCATACACAGACACCAACACTTACACAGAAATATAGGAAGCCTTTAAAGGTAATGTTAAAGAGATTAAATTCTTAAACTAAATTTTGAAAGTTAAAGAACATGAAAGTTGATAATTGGTTTATTACCTAAGCATTGATTAACGTGATCAATCTTGTTAGTGACACATTATTTAGTTTGCAAATTTAGTCTTGGAATTTAGTCTCTCTAGCATTATCCAGTCTTTAAAGGAGGGGATCCCCATTTATCAATAAAAATGGGAATTAGTTGTTAAACCCATACCATATTGAACTTTAACAATCTGAATCGTCAATTTTTCAAGTTGCACATCATATATCACCCTTGCAAAATATTAGTCAAATGAGAAATATTTGAGACATTAATCGAGTTAAAAAAAATTGACAAATACTTTGTTTTCTAAAAAATATTGAAATTTCATTCTGATAATTAAATAGGCTAATGGTTTCCAATTGAATTGAATTTTTATAAGAATGATCTATGAATCGAGACTTACAAAATAGACAGTTCGGATCGTTGAAGTTCGATGTGGAGTGAATTTCACAACTAATCTCCATTATTTAAAAAAAAATGAGAATCTTTTCTTTTAAAGGGCATGATATAAAATATATGATATATATATATAGTAGCAATATAATAAGGTGCATTAATTTAGGGGTTTTCCAGTGTACTGTGCTTGTATGATACCTTCATAACAATTTATATATGTTCGAGTGGGGGAAAGCAAGCGTGACTGTGTGAGTTAAAAAAAAAACTTGGTATAAATAAGAATCGATTAGCTTATCATCCGCTTGGCGCCAGGTGTAATCACTATTATTATTCTTGCCGGTCAAAAGGGCAGAAAGCAGTGTCTAATTTTGACCATTTCATTAATTAGCTAATCATGTAAGATGTGAATAAATGAGATAATTTGAAGCTTGCTGGGCTCTGCCAAGTGATTACTTTATTCCAACTAAGACAAAGATAAACTGACCACAGATAATATCATTATAGCACATGCTTAGAGGGCCCAAAGCAAGCTGTTAAACCACAGAAATAAAAAAGATAGCTGTAAATTAAAGACTGTAAGCATGCATCGTAAATTGATGCATGTAAGCATGAATGTTAGTTTTGACCAAAAAAAAAAAGCATGAATGTTAGTAATTAATTATTTTTCTTCTAATTAAAGCCAAAATTGATTGCTATATAACTCATAATTCTCAAAATTTGAACATAAGATCTTTTACTTACAAATGAAGAAAAATACTACTATATTGTAATACTAAATAGCTCTCACTTGAGTTACAAGCCGGAGACATTTGGCTCGACAACTATGGGTTTAAAACTTAGGGTTAAAGTAATTAATAAACAAATTAAATAAAGTTCTCTATATAAAGTTCGGTAGGGAGACTATTCCGCTCATCAGTCTGTCGCCCTAGCCTAGCAGATGACTGATGGACTTCTCCTTTATAAATAGTCAAGTTGTTTAAGGATGCTGGTAATTACGACCTCTCTACAAGCTTTTTAGTTTCTCTAAAATCTTTCAATGACTTGGGCAACGAAAGTTCTTTGCGGACACCACACCGACATTAGACGACTTTCGGTGTTATCTTTTTTGTAGGTTTTATGGTCAATCCCATTGGACAAAAATTTACATCCATATGGTGAGTAGATGTTGCCTGATTAAAACCAAACGACAAAAACATTAAACAAAAAGGGTATGGTACAAGCGGGTTAAAAATAACCCGTTACAATACACTGAGCAACTAGAATGAACTAGTACCAAATATCAATGCCATACTATCAACATTATATTGACATATTGGTATCAAATGCCACGCCACATTAATAAAATCTATCACGTATCTTTGACATATCAACGACATCCAATGAATATGGACCTTTCCTTCAACATGATTGACACTTTGAGGAACATGGTGAGAAATAAAAATAAAATAAAATGAATAGATAGGATAGATAGGTAGGATCTACTATCTTAAAGTGTAAGGAGAGACTTGAAAACCTTAAAAACTTCGCTTCTAGCACTATCCTGCAAAGTACAGAACTAGAAGAACAAAACAACATATTGTTTGTCACATCCCAGACCGACTCCGCCGTAGCACGATATTGTCCGCTTTGGACTCCGACCACGTCCTCACGGTTTTGTTTCTGGGAACTCAGACGAGAACTTCCCAGTGGATCACCCATTCTAAGATTACTCTCGCCCGAACTCGCTTAACTTCGGAGTTCCAATGGAACTCGAAGTCAGTGAGTTCTCAAAAGGCCTCGTGCTATATGGAGGTTGGCATGTACATATAAGGCACACCATCCCCTCTTCGTTGGTTGATGTGGGATTTACAATCCACCTCCCTTAGGGGCCCGACGTCCTCGTCGGCACACTCGCACCGAACGGCAGAATGGCTCTGATACCATTATGTCACATCCCAGACCAGCTTAGCCATAACACGATATTTTCCGCTTTGGGCCCCGACCACGCCCTCACGGTTTTGTTTTTGGGTACTTAGATGAGAACTTCCCAATGAATCACCCATTCTAGGACTGCTCTCGCTCGAGTTCGCTTAACTTCAGAGTTCCAATGGAACCCAAAGCCAGTGAGTTTCCAAAAGGCCTCGTGCTATATGGAGGTGGGCATGTACATATAAGGCACATCACCCCCCTCCGTTGGTCGATATGGGATGTTACACCGTTAAACAAGAACAAGGCAAGAAACGAGTTTATAACTCAAATTTCAATATAATAATTCAAACAACTTCTACCATCTTTTTGCCTTACAAATAAAAGTATTTATAGGCTTACAACCTAAAGTGAGAAATATGAAAAGACAAATGAAATAATAGCTTACTAGAAACTATTCCAAAAACTGAAAAGACATAAGTAATCTGATACTGCAAGTAATCAGATCAACTAGAACCACCAATGTATTAAAACACCTTCTTTATTCCAGCAGATAAATTCATCTTTTGGTAATTAATTTCATGGCTCCATGCCAAATGCTACTTTTTATTTCATGTCATCACATCACACTTGCAACCTTTTTATTATCCTATTCTCACTGTCTCTCTTCCCATCCATTCAGCCCAGTGCTTTAAAGAAGTCAAAGACATAAGAGGTATGATGACGATGACGAACAAGGCATATATGGTGGCGTTGGTGGCAAAACTCGGACGAAGCCTAATTGGGTTCAAGTTTAACACGTATTTGGTTTGAGTGTTGCTTTCGGTCTCAGTGCCACGAAATGGCTCGAGAAAAAAAGAAAACAAGCGTTCCATTGTTGGAGGCAGCCAATAAACAGTAATGTGTGTAGAGTTGTGTTGTGTTTTTGCTTAGATTTGATTTCTTAACCAAAAGATTGTGCACCGAATGTAACACTAATTTAGTTAAGTTCATTTTTATGTGTTGAGCGAACGAGGGCTTGAAATCGAGTGTCAGTACCTGCCTAAGTTATAAATGAAAAAGAAAGTAGAAATGGAAATAAAAGTAGGAAACCTTCATGACTTGAAAAGTAATATTTGGGTTGATGAGCCAATCCACATAACTTGAAAAGTAATAAACTTTAAAATGTAAAGAAAGCAGTCAACTCTAGCAAGATTACTGCCATGTAGGGCCAGATAATATTAGAGGAGTTCAATGAGGTCATTGGTATGGATTGGATTGAGTAAGAAGCATTGCGCCGAATAGGTGATCATGGTGGTTGGAATTGTCTGTCAACCAAATCATACTATCGAGTGGAAGAGCTATTAAGGTTTAAGATCTCATGCATCGTAGGCACATTTGCTTCGAAGGAAGGCTTTGTATTGTAGCTGAAGAGCTAAAAGGTTTTGCTGAAGAGTAATTTGCTCGTGCTGAAGAGCAATTTGGTTGAATGAATAATCACTTGAGCTTTGTATAATCGTGGAGATTGAATTTAACAAAAGCCCCGAGCTTGAAGGCATCTCGTCCTATTTATAGGTAGCTGGGGAAGAGTAACCTCGATCATATTGCTAAGTTGAAGTGGGGATATCATTCGTTTTACACTGACAAGAACTATAATTCCTAGTTAGTGACCATTTATTGATCCTTGTGGCGTTTTACACGATTGTTGTGGTGACCTCAGTATGTTTAGTGATGCATCCCTCATCATTTAAGGAGGTAAGGGGTTCCCGGGTATGGTCTTCCATGTGGCGTACATGCTTCCGGAGGGTCGAGTCCTAGCCCTAAAACAGTTGCAGAATAACAAGAGGTAATTGTTTGAGCCGTAGGATAATATCCTAAGTTGGGCTATGAATTTGGTGGACAGTTGTTGCACGACTTTGAGTAATAAAAATAGTTTGGCCCCATAAAGATTAATTTTTATTAGGGCCTAAACATATGGAGGAGAACATCTACCTAAGGGAGGGCATGGGCTGGGCCAGGTTCAAATTTGGAGTGACCGAATTGGACACGTTTAAAAGGCAATGAGGCGGGTAATTGATTTTTTGAATTTGGAACCGGACCTAACTCGGCCTGTTTTAAACAAGCTAGTTCGGACCTGGTCTAGGGGTCCATAGATGGGAACAACATCATTCAAGTCGAGGATGTTTTTTCCGAGACCGGTATCCCTTCGTCGTCGTGCTTATAAACCACCGTTAATTCTTCTGTTGAGTCGGGTCCACACGTTCCTCTTCAAGTTAGGTCCATGGGTCAAAAACCACATATTTCTCTTCAAGTTCATAGGTCCAAAAACCCACTTTCAACATTGCCTTCTCCGAGACCGTCGCTGGAAAACACGTCTTTCGCACCATCTTCGTCGATCTGGAGCCCACCACCATCGACGAGCTCGCTATTGTCATCACGCCATCATCGTCCATCTTCGATCTTTGATCTCTACTATCCCTCAAGTCCCTCAGAGCATCTTTGATCTGGAGCCTTATGTCATCGTCGATGCCATCTTCTACGACTGGAGTCGGGAGACAAAGACATCGAGTTGGGATTGGGAGAGATGAGCAAGAGAGATGGGGACAAATGATGAGCTTGAGCTGCTGCTTGCTATGAGTATGAGATTGAGACTTAGAGTGAGAGATAGTGTTGTCATAGGGTTGAGAAATGGGACTCAACGGTATTGATTTAAGTGATATTAAATCAAAGGTGGAAACAGTCTGGATCGGAGGCCTGCTTCCTTAAAATTTTGGATTCGCCCTGCCCCATTTTCTATTTAGAATTTTTGAACCCGCCTTGAACCGCTTAGGCTGCCCTGACTCGTGGGTCCAAGGCCCATTGCCCACCCCTACATCTACCCAAGTAGCATATATAATGTTAAAAGCTGAAAAATTTATCGAAATAGAAATATTTTTCAAGCATTACTTCCTTCTGTAGACTTATTGCTTAAATTTAATTCAAAAATAATGCTCATCTTTTAATTGCCACGTTCGTCACTAGAAATTAACCATGTGGGCTTATGACCCCAAATGAATAAACAACTTGGAACTTTTAATTGCTTAACTATGACTGCCAGCTCATTGTTTTTAAAAGGTCAAAAGGACTTTGGGGTTACTTTGTAGTAGGAGTTAATGATGATCATCTTTAATTACAGGTGTTAAGTTTTAAGTTTAACTCTTTTTAAACAATGTATTATGACTAGTCCATTGTAGAATTTAGCATAAATTCTTTTCCAGTTGATGTAAATATACTCTTCCAAATTTTGATAGAAAAATTTAAAATGATTTTAGTGCATGATGGAGAAACACTCCTCTTTATGATCACTCTTGCTTGATGTAAATATATTCGTTTCCAGTTTTAAGACCACTCTGCATGTCCCCATCGTTGCATTATGATTTAATCAGTGCTTCCATGAAGTGTTGAACTTTTATAATTGTTCTGGCCGGTGAGTAAATTCTTATGCCAAATCATTTTTCTTACTTCTCTCTTTGGGTTACAAGTTGTACAATGGCCTAAACGAAACAAACAAACAAACAGCAACCCAACAACCCGTCCCCTGGTGAAAATCCTGACCAATAAAAAACAGATTTGGTGAAGGCAAACAAATAATACTCTATGTTTATGATTACTAGAACTGGTTATATTATAAATTATTCTATAAAAATCATATATGCGCAAAAATTCAATGAAACTAAGGTAGTTTAGTTATCGAACTATATAAAAGCATATAAAAAGAAATGGTAAAAGTATTAGAACTTGTCTATTTATTTGCCACAATTGATTGATTATACGACTTTAGTTTATTTATTTTTTTGAAGTGATAATCTTTATAGAATGATTTATAATAAAAACAGTTCTTACTACCAGCACGAAATTTTGTGAACGCATACGAAAAATTTGAAGTAAAAGTTACTTATCCTTAAGCAGCCGAGCATTGTTCAACATAAATAGAGCAATTCTCCAATGAAAAATTAACAAAAGCAGAATAAGATATCAGATCACTGTTTAGGTACCTAGTTGGCAAGGTATTTACAAAATTAAAATAATGAATAAATCTAATATTTAGGTACATAGTCGGCATCATCAGACTTGAGAAAGACAATAATAGTGTTTTGATTTATAATTCCTGTAGATCCGGTATCTCTTATTACCGGTCAATTTGAAGCTGCCAATTTATTTATTTATATGCACAATGATTTAACCATACGTCAACGACTATGTAGTATGAAAGAAGGTAGCCAGCTTTTTTTTTTTTTCTTTTTCAAATTTCATTAGTAGTAATAATATAATACTAAGTACCATTATAATGATAAATAATAATATAAATAAATGAATAAGACGATAACTACAGAATTTTCACACGAGGGTATAGGAGGAGGACAACTAGTATAAAAGTGCAGTAGCAACATCACTTTCTGCAACTCAAAGGAGAAGGGTAAGCTTCCATATTTCTCTCCCAGTGAATTAATCAATAGGATTTCCTTAATTAAGTTCCATTCCTCAAGTTTCATGGTTAACATTCGGCTGCAACTTCTTGTTTCTTTTTTTATTACATAAATTGTAAACTGATACCTGACGGTGATTCTCTTGCTCTCCAGGATTATCTTGTCACTAGATTTGATTAAACAGGGGGAACTAGCTGAGCTGCATTAATATGGACGTATCATCAGCCAAATGGTTTTCTGAATTGGTAATTTTCTGACTTCTAAGTTCTGAGAATACATATGGTGTAATAACAAAATACAGTTTAATTATTAGCAATCAAATATTGTAGCTTTTGTTATCTGCGAAGTATTTATATAAATTTATTGTAATATTTTTTTTGGTTCCAATTTGCAGGGAATGGACTACAGTTTCATTCCTCAATGTCACTTGAACAGTCTAGATGAAGGGTTTAATGCACATGATATTGGCACTGCCCTTGGGGAGAATTTCAAACAATCTTTCTCTTCCGAGAGCTATTCCTCTTACTCAACTTTGACAACCAAAAACACCCCCACCACGACGACCATTGCATCAAGTGGTGGTTCATCCATTAATGAGACTTCTCATGGCACCAGCTTTGAGAGGCCAGCCAAACTACTCAAGACTAGCAGCTGGAACTCTATCATCACAGAAAATGTTTCACCAAAACCTTGCTCTTCCTCCTCCCAGATTCTTTCTTTTGAGAACTTGAACTCGCCACTGCCTTCCAAGCCTCAAAAGTTTTGTAATAAATTTGAGCCTGCGTTGAAGCCAAAGGATGAGGCACCTTCCCAAATTAATATGCGGTTTTCACATGCTCAAGACTATGAAGCAAAAGGCCGTAGCCAGGGCACTAAGAGGCCTTGCCCAACAAGTAGAACACCTTCACATGCTCAAGACCACATAATGGCTGAAAGAAAGCGGAGAGAAAAGCTCAGCCAGCGGTTCATAGCTCTTTCTGCGATCGTTCCTGGCCTAAAGAAGGTACTGTATTTTTCTTGACAAAGATGATCAAAACCCCAATTCTTATACAAATTAGTACATGGTTTATTTAACACTTTGACGACAAAGCATATAAATATATATGTCTGGTAAACATTAGCCATTAGCCCGTTATCTTATACTTTCAACGAATCATAGAATGGACTCTAATTATATAAATTATGTATGTTTATTAACACTGTAATATTTCAATTTCTTGGGTATAGATGGACAAAGCTTCTGTTCTTGGAGATGCTATAAAGCATGTGAAGGAGCTTCAAGAAAGGGTGAAAGAGCTTGAGGAACGATCCAAGAAAAGAACTGTGGAATCCGTGGTATTTGTGAAAAAGTCTCAACTCTCCGCTGATGATGACACCTCTTCATGTGATGAAAACTTTGATGGTTGCGGCCCCGACGAAGCTGCACTCCCAGAAATTGAAGCAAGAGTTTCAGAAAAGGATGTATTGATTCGAATCCACTGCGAGAAACAGAAAGGAGTTGTGGTGAAAATACTAAGCGAAATTGAAAAGCTTCAATTATCTGTGGTTAATAGCAGCGTCTTGCCATTTGGGGCCTCCACTCTAGACATAACCATTATGTCTCAGGTACAACTTGTCGCTTATAACATCATCGAGTTATTAATGCTCTTTTGCTAGACTTTTATGTGGCTAGATTGTAAATCTCAATGATTGGTCATGTTGATATTTTGCTTTTGTGCGACACATATTTACAGTAGCATCACAAACATATGTCAGAGTCTGACAAGAGATGTTATCCAAACAAAATGCATATGTCCTTTTTATAATTGATTAAATAAAAGTTTGCATCTCACCTGCAGATGGATGATGGATTCAATATGACAGTGAAGGATCTAGCAAGAAAGTTGCGAGGGGCTCTGTTGACGTTCATGTGAGATGCCATATGGGGCAGATATTCTAAGGATTCTGTTTCTGCAACCTGTACATTATCCGAATTACCTAAAAGTTATCTTTTCCCAACCCTTTGCTACTAGCTACTTTTTTCCATTCCTGTGATGTGAGTCTCCCTTATTTTCTGACATCCCCCATTTGGGTCTTTATTTTGCCGTGAGGGTTCTTGCTATATGTATTTTCTGGAGGGTTTTTTTGTTCTTATTTTTGCGTGGTTGGCTGGTTGCTGCCACGTTGAGTTTACCCGCCTGCTGTGACAAATAAGGAACCCCATGGCCTGGTTTTTAATATAGTTTTTTAAGAGGTTAGAGTTTCATTTTTGAATGAAATATCTTTCTTCTATGTTTTTGGGCTTAGCAAAGGAAACTCAAACTTGGTCTATTTTCTTGTATTCAGAGAAACAAACTTGGTCTATTTTCTTGTAATCAGTCATCCTTGTTATGCACTATAACTACTTGTTTCATCTTCGTATCTTTTTACCACTATTTAGTTTATTTTACTCTTTTATCTGTGAGATCTACTAATAAAATTTAACATTATCTCATTAAATTATTAAATAGAGAAAGACTTGGCTCCTCGAGAATTTAGGAGGAATTCCTCCTTAAATTATCTCCAGGGCTATTCACAATATTTTGTGTTTATAATCGAAATCATTTATATTATAAATTACTATGTAAAGATCATCTCAACAAAAAATCAATTAGAACTAAGATTAGTTAGTCATCAAACTTTACAAAAACATACGGACGGATTCGATAAAGGCATTATGAACCGTCTGAAGGGAAATTTATGAGATTTCATGTGGGATTTCTAGTGACTAACATGCATAAACAATTCAAAATTTATATACGAAAGCAACGGAAGCAAGTAATCAAATAATATCAAAGCTCTAGTCATGAAAATCTCCTTCAAGATGCATAGGTTTATTTAAAATGCATCAAAAACAAATTAATATAAGAACAAAGTTTAGGAGTAGTTTTATACCTCTTGATCTAGATCTTAGACCAAGGATTAGGGGTGAAATTTTTTCCCGAAAATCCCGAACTGTCCCGAAATTTGACCGAAAAAAATCCCGAACCGAATTTCCCGAAACCTTCGGTACCCGAAATCGAACCCGTCTCGAAAGTTTCGGGTTGGGATTCGGCCACAGCTTTGAAAGCTTTCGGTAATCCCGAACCGACCTGATTATTATATATATATATTTATTTATTTATTTATTTTTAATTAGAAATTACTTGAATCGTTGGATTTGTTAAAATCAAATCCAACCGTCCATTGAGTTAGGTTAGGTCATTTGTTAGGTGGATGTTCTCTCTCTCTCAGACTCACTCTTGCTCTCGTTCACAGTCTCTCGGTCTCTCCGCTCTCGCTCACAGTCCCTCTCTCACAGACTCACAGTTAGTCGGAGCAAACCCTCTCACTGTCTCCTTCCTCTCCAGACGTAGTGTCCTTTCACACTCGGTCATGGTCATCTCCAGATGCTATCCTCTCGCACTTGCTCTCCCGGCTGAAGTCCAGGTTCGTCTTCGTCTTCTTCTTCGTTTGAATCCCACCAGTTTTCTTTTCTCTCTCTCTCTCACAGTCTCACAGTCTCACTCACAGTCCCGCCGCCCGTGCTCCCGTCGCTCCACGCCTCCGTCGAATCCACGCCGACTCACACTCTCACTCAGAGTCCCGCCGCTCCACTCCTCCGTCAAATCCACGCCGCTCCTCATCCTCCACAACTCACGCAGACGCAGGACAAGAAGGAACCAATTGAGTCCTAAAATCCAGGTTAGGGTTTTTTATTTTCACTGGGTTTTGTTCTTTAGCATTTTCGGATATCGAATGCCTCTTTAATGGAGTGTGAACATATTCAAAATTAGGGAATGCCTCTGTAATGGAGCAATTTCGGATATCGAATTCTGAACTATTTGCGTATTTTGTTGAGTTATTGCAAATTGGTTCAACTGATGAACCAAAAATTAACTTGATTATATTAACTTGATTATATTAAATTAACCTGATTATATTAAATTAACTTGATTATATTCTGAGATAAATATGTGTTTGACTTTGATATAATATATGTGTTTATGGATCAGTTTATGGAATGTGTGTGATATATTATGGAATGGATCAGTTTATGGATCAATTAACTTGCTTTAATCTTATATGAATATTATATATATTCTGAAGTGTGTTGTGATATATTATTGTGCATTATCAGGATGGACGGGTTTGGTAGTGGTAGTGGTAGCCAATCACAATCTACTAGTACACCTAGGACCCTGGATTCGAAACAACCATTGTTGTCACAAGGGGTGATGGGGGATCAAGTTGTTGCTCACACTTTCAATAAAAAAAGACTTGATATGAAATGTGTGAAGTGGATAATAAAAGCGGAGATGCCTTTTAGGGTGGTTGATCAAGAGGACTTTAAAGATTGGATCCATGACTTGAATCCAAAGTACAAGCTTCTAAACAGGCACAAGGTGGCGGCGGCGGTTTTAGAATTGTATTTTACAGAGAATGGAAAAATCAAGAGTGTGGTTGATTCATCAACAAGGGGAAGGGGCCGAAGGGGCAAAAAGGAATGAACTTACTTAAGCTTCATTTTGGTTGCATGCACTTTCTTGCTTATAAACTATGTTTTGCTTTTGGTTTGTAACTTAATCTAAATTCATTCGGAAGTTTGGTTTGTAAAACTTAACTTATTTCATTGTGGTTGCATGCACTTTTAATTAACTAGTTTGGTAGACAATTGTGAACTTAAGCTTAACTTGTTAGTTGTTGCTTCCTTGGTATGAAAATTGAAACAGATGGTAATGTGAAACTAAAATTGTGATATTGTGAAACTGAAACAGGCAAGCTGCCTGCAATTGTTAAGCTTTTTTTTTTTTCTGAAAAATGGGTGGGTTTACTTGTTCAAGAGCTTAAAATTGTAAAAAGTTTTAAAAGTCCAACATTTTGGGCTTCAAGGCCCAATCCCGAAGTGACCCGAAAATCCCGAAACACTTTCGGGATATAAAATTCCATCCCGAAATGTTTTGGTTTGGGATTCGAGTTAGGGGTTTCGGTTCGGGATCCCGACCCGAACCACCCCTACCAAGGATGGACCACATCCAAGCCCTTTGCTCCTTGAACTCCTTGAGCCTAGCCTCCTTCCTTGCCTCCTCCACTTTGTTTAGTATGAGTGCTCCTAGGTTCTCTTCAAGTTTCCAAAATTGAAAACCTCTAAAGATCCTCACCCACTAGTGTAGTGAAAAGGATGAAGGAATAACCAAAAGGGTGAGAAGATGATTAGCTAAATCACCCCTATGGTGGCCGGCCTTGTGTGAGTTTTTGAGAGAGAGAGATGGTTTCTTCTTTTGTGAAAAACAACACACAAAAACCCTAATTAACTTTTCACTATAAAGTTCCTTTTATAACACAAAGAAACCTAGCCACCAACTTGACTTCCTATCTCTCCTTTTCACTCTATATGGCCGGCCCCCTTAGTGTTGTTTGGGCTTTGGGCTTTTATTTATTTCAAGTCATCCAATGCTTGAATAAAAGCCCAATGGGTTTAGGCCCAATGGGCCCAATTAAACCCAAACGTTTCTTTAAGCCCAAAACGATCTTATATCGCTTTTATGATTTCTTTAGACTTTCTAATTAATCACAACACTTAATTAATCCAATTAATTATTTCCATCATCCATTAATTACTCACTACAAGAGTGTATTGGTGAACAATCGTTTTAGGTTCTAATTAGCAAGGCAGTGAGGTGATTGGCACCAATCCAATTGATTATATTTAATCCAATCACTTAGTGAATTAAAACTTACTTTTAATTCACCTTCTTCTTTGATGACTACATTTAATCATCTAGAAGAACTCACAAGCCATGAGTGACATCTAACCATATATCATGGCTACCCAAGCTAATGTAGAAGTTGTTCGGAGAACCTATTCAGTTGGAATTACAATGTAATTCGATCATTCTCTAAACAATACTCTCAATCACACTACTAGGGTATGGATATAATATGTCAAACCCCTAATGTGATTATTCCATGTTATATGATTCAATTGAGTAGTATAGGAACGCTTTCCTTTATTACGCTCGATACTTCGACCGAAGATTCCCGAATCATATCTTAGAGTATTATCTCTTAACGAGGATTAGAGATTCCTTGTTGCGCGTTCACTTGCCTTCATGACTAAGTGGCTTAATCCCGACTATGCCGTGGACACCCTCGGATGGAGTGACTTTGACATAATCAAAGATCAAGTACTTAACCACAAGACAACGATGATGCCTCAGGTCAAAGGATTACTTACATTATTCCAACTATTAGAGTTACTTGCTTGACATGTGTGTAGATCTCCATGCAAGTACTCTCGTTCGATTGTGTTCAGTGAACTCATTCCCTTAATGAGCACCTACATACTTGTCTTAGTGTCACTACACGAATGGGATGAGACTTTCTATCCTTCTAATTGAAGCGGACATAGTATGTACCGGTCTATGCATTGTCAGTATCCCTCCGACAATCTTATGACTAGGAACCTTTTGGACATGATGGTTATGTGAAGAAGGTCTCTGTAGTCTAACATCATTAGATTACTTTTTCCATCAATCCATTGTCCATGGATTCACTATTTAGGACATATATCGTTTATAGAGATAGTCCTAATTAGTATCTTTGCCATTTGATGTATAAGAATCATCCATACATCCATTCATTGTCCTGAAAGGTTTCTTCCAAAGATTGACTTTCAGGGCATATCTCCAACAATCTCCCACTTGCACTAAAGTCAATCACTAGTATATCTTATATATGCTAGTTGAGTGAGCTTATGCTCGTAGGTTAACTTGGTTATGCATTAATCCTTTTAATTTATAAAAGGAATTTACTTATCAAATGTTTCTAAAACATTTGATGATGTCTCTTTCTTGTGTTCGAATACTTTGATGAGACCTTGATTCCATGGCTTGAGCTATCGTCCCATTACGTCATAGTATCCTACTAACGACCTTTTGGTTTGGATTCAATCATTGGTTCTAAAAGAACCCCTTCCATTCAAAACACCTTTTGAAGCAATTTCTAAAACAATATATCGTCATATATTTCGTTTGTATACTTTATACAAACTTTGCTCCAACCTTGAGACCATTGTAGTACAATACTATCAATTCATTCATATGATTAGTATTTCATTCATTATGAAGTTCCATTTGTTAAAATGGGTTATTTTTCACTTTGGTTAATAACCTAAGTGAATGCACGCTTCCAGAGTCCCACTCTGTTGTTCATTTCTTAAAGGCAATAATACTTTATCAGTTGCTTTGGTTCTGATCCTGGGATATAGTAATATCTTAAAGTGACAACCCCTGTGGTTCTTCACTTTTGGATATCTACTCACAAGTCCATACATGTGTCCCTTTTGTGATTTTGTGACACATTCATTATAAGGGTTACGAAAGTGATTTTCTATCATATAGGAAAATGCTTTCTTAAATCTTCAACATTTGAGATTTAATTTCCCCAAATAACATCCTTGAGATAGCCTTGCTATATCAATAAGTCAAATTTCAAGTCTATACTTCAAAATTGACCGTGTCAGGTTTTGTCAATTTTCGAGTAACATCTATATTCTATCAAGTCTATCAAATAGACTTTATTCATATTTTGTTGCTCAAATTATGACATCATTCTCATTGGCCTTGTTGTAACTTATCATTCATTCAAAAAACTTAAGAATTATATTTTCTTGATTTGAATGCATATTACTCCCACTAACTTGTCTTGGATCTATTGCCAATCATTAAGATCCATTAACTTATTGATGATGTCTCAACTATTTTGAGATTATCAACAACTCTAGCTAACACAAGTTATTTAAACGAATTATACACAAAAGAATTCCTTCTCAAGTAATTCCATTTGATATGTGTGACTTGTATCATCAAGTCTATTCATTTAAATCATATGGTGTCATACACCATACTCCAAGTTTTAGTCATACGAAGACCTTTAATGTAGTCATATAAGAATTATCCAAGTCTTTAGTGGAAACATGGCTCCTACTAAGGATATAGAAACTCAACCATTCCTTCTAGGTGGTTGATATAATTCTTTATCAAAACTACATAGAGCGTTATAGTTACATGAGATGTTGAATTTGGATTGTCTTGTTGTTAAACCATATGATGTGACTCATTTTGAAACTATTCCCTTTTGTTTCATCAAATTTGTCCATTCGATTTGGTATTAGCTTGTTCTCATAAAAGAGAATGATGGACAACTTCCAACATATAACCATTTTATGTTAGGTTGACGAAACCAACATTCAAAGACTATTCTTTAGAATGTTACACAACATAGAATTTTAACTTTTGAAGAGCTTGAGTCTTTTAACAATTAAAATTACAAACTCTTAATAATGGTCAAGTACTATTATTCTTTAGACAACTATAAACCAATCATATTTAAGTTTATATCCATTTTCACACCTCCCACTATTTCTCATGACTTTAATGAGAAATCACTTCATACATTCAAAATGTATAAACGTGGAGTATACGGGTAGAGGACATTGTGTAGTAGCTTTAAAACCTTTCAAGCTCGTTTGTTTCAATCTTCACTAAGTTAATGTCTCGTTATGAAGTGACTAAAGTCTTTAAACATTTTATAGATTTAGACACTTCTTTCTTGGTTTGATCACTAACATAATTGACATTTTAAAACAATTTAAAGAATGCCCAATTAGTTGTTCAAAACTACTAATTGAATCAAGAGTGATCTTTATTATTGTGTTCTAAGTGATAACCATATAAGAAACGTTTTTCTTATTACTTATATCATTATAATATGATCCTCCCTTTTCTACAAGAAAGGAATCTCTAGACTTTTATCAATTCATATAGAACTCATAGGTAGACAATTGGAACCAAATCCAAAGATTCATTGTATACTTCTATGTCCTACATGTGAGATCTATCCATAATTGATAAGTCTAAAATTTAGTTATCACATTACAATAAGTGATATAAGTCTTGTATCTCAACTAGGATACAATAAGACAATATTCAATTCATAACACTACTTTAAGGAAATAGAATAGTAGAAGGCATTCATCACATTACATTGATATGATAATTCAAACATTCATAATGTTTAATACAAAAGGAATTAGCTCTATACATTTAAAGACTAATTAAATACCTTCTTACATTTAGGCACTAATAGTGGTCTTCCATCATATGAAGCCACTTAATAAGTTCTTAACAAAATAAGAAAGTTTAAAGACTATCTTTAAATGCCTAACAAACTTCCTAAGTAGTAAGCAAAAAACATAGTGGCCGAACCCTTCTCCACATTTTTCCTTGCTTGTTCCTCTTCTACTTGGCTCCTCCACCTATATACAATTATATAAGTGATTAGCACTTTATATCAAATATAAATATTTAGAAGATCTAACAATTAGAATTGAAGATAAGAACATAAACCATACCTTGTGGCTTGTCCTTAAGAGTTGCAAGGTATAACCTGCAATTCCTCTTCCAATGCCCTTCCTTTCCACAGTGGTGGCAAGTCCCCTTGGGCTCCTTTGCCTTCTTTTTCCTCACTCCTCCTTGCGGCTTAGGAGTGGGAGACTTCTTCTCCTTCCCTTTGCCTTTGCCTTGCGACTTAGACTTGGAAGATGATGACTTGCTGTAGGCTACTGCAGAAGTCCCTACAACGTTCTCTTTCTTCATAGTCTTCTCGGCAGTTACTAACATATTTAGTAACTCAGAGAGAGTACTATCCATCTTATTCATATTGTAGTTCATTACGAACTGGGAGAATGAATCAGAAAGAGAAGCCAATATGAAGTCCTGGGCCAATTCCCCGTCAAGTGGAGTCCCTAGGTTCTCCAATTGTTCAATGAGTCTAATCATCTTCAGTACATGTTGATGCACTGGAGCTCCCTTGACCATCTTGGTCTTCACAAGTTCACTGACAGTGCTAAAGCGACGGTTGCGGTCCCTTCACCATATAACTCCGTAAGATGGAGTATTATGGAAGATGCACTGTCTATGCCCTCGTGCTGTCTCTGTAGCTCCTCATTCATGGAAGCCAATAGATAGCATTTGACTTGTGTATCATCCTCAACGTGCTTGTCATACTTAGCACGTTCATCCTTAGTGGTGTCGAGGCCAAGAGGTATGTGAGGTGGAGCCTTGTCTAGCACGTAAACAATCTTCTCTAAGGTTAGGAGAATCTTGACATTACAAAACCATGATGGGAAATTGTGCCCCTTTAGGCAATGTTTGTCGAGTATTTTCGCGAGTGTGCTCCCAACCATATCTAAATACATAAACAATAAAATAATTAGTTTGATTGTTGATTAAGTCAAACGATTCGGGTCTTTAAACCGAATGACACCACCCACCATTTTTGGCAAATTCCATATCCCTCTAGATGGAATCCGGGAGATTTCAAAGAAAGCTCCTAGCAGGTTACAGGAGGCTCACTATTACCAAGCCCACCTCACGATGATACGATGTCGGCTAGCAAAAATAATAATGAGAGGGTACAAGTACCCATTCACAACAACCTCTTGTGATTACCCATCTTTTTGGCCTCTAGAGAAAAATGCCTCACGATGATACGATGTTGGCACCTTTTCTCTTAGTTAAGTTTTGACCCACCATGCCGGTTTAGATAGGCGTTCAAGTATGACCTCACGATGATACGATGTTGGCCACAGTCGTTGCCTACCTTAACCTCATCAAATGTTTTAAATAAACTCCTCCTGAATATAAGCATGCACTTTGCACTCCTCCATGATAGGGTGAAGGCGGTGTACAAGTCATAAACGATTGGAGCCTACCACGGTGGAAGGCCACGAAAAAGTGTTCAAAGCACTTTTACGCTTTCAACTTAATATTGTATGTTGGTTGAGGGATTTTAAGGTCTCATCAATTTTATTTATTTAATCACATTCAAATAAATTGTGTCCTATTATAACTACTAGTCCAAAGTTAATCAAATTAGTAGCATATGATATCCCCACTATTCGTTTTCATAAAACAAATCAATATCAAAACATTTTTCAAAATATTGGAGATATATATAACTACTAATTGTATTCATTATAGTTTAGTAGCGTATGGTACTCCCACTATTTGTTTTGAGAAAAACAAATCAATATCAAAAACGAATTTTTCAAATATTGGAAGTAACTACTACTACTATGGTTTTTGCATTCCTTTGAATTTGGACTTTATAGTTATCTTAGGCTCTTGGATGACCATGGACTTATTAGGTTATTGCAACAACGAGCCAACATTGTTGAATAAGAACTCGGGGAGGTTGTGTCAATTTAATTACGTGCTTTTCAATCCAATTAAAACATTTTCATTGAGCCATTAGAAATGAAAGACGATCATTCATTGCTAATTAGGGCGTTGGACCCATTTAATCTTTAATCTCATGTCAAAACCCTCTTTTAGTTATGTCTCCTTACCAATAGTTAAAGAAACTCTAGTCTAGCACTAGAGGGAATCAACTAACTAAAATAGATTAAGAAGTAATAAGAATTACAAACCGATTTGTACAAATTCCTACAAATTACACATACTAAGAGGGAGAGATAGATTAATGTCCAACGTGACAAGGTCCAATTGAAATAGTAATTAAAACACATTCCCAAGGTTCAAACAATTTGATTTTAGCGCCTTATCTCATAGCTCAATTATCGTTTAAGACATAAGTCCATAGTCACCCATTTTTCTTACTACTTAATCACATTAAATAATCATATGGAATGCAACATAAACATTTAGATTTAGTGCATATGGGCATAATATTATCATGAGTTTAAAAAACTAATAAAATTAAAATCATATATTTTAACTTTTCAATTAGTAGGGGCCTAAATGCAAATATGAAAAGTTAAGGGGTAAAACCGTAAATACTCAAAAGTAAAAACAACCTTTTTCCAAATTACAAAAAGCCCCACAAGTGGATAAATCCACTAGGGAGGCCGGCCACATAAATGGGGATGGGAGGTTTCTTACACAAAGCATTAAATCAACATAATGTAGAAAAAATCTAAATTTTACTTGTCACTTGGTTTTGCTTTAAGGATTTTTATGAAAAAGGGTGATGGAAATTAACCTAGTAAAGTCTTAGGAAGGAATTAAATTTTGGGAAAGCTATGGATGGTAAGTTTACCATCCAAAACCAAATAATGAAGTAAGAACACAAAACAAAACCATTTTCACCAAAACCAAAACCATGAACACCAAGAACAAAACCATAAACACTATTTCAAGATTTGTACATTCTTGGTGATTTTTCAAACCCAAAACCAAAAGTAACAAGATCTCTAATTTCTAGCTTTAAAAGGATGTGTGAGTGGTTTACTACAGAACACAAACACAAGCCAAAACCACCCCCAAAACCGTGCCCTCCCCTTTTGGAACAAAACCCCAAATTTTTGTTCTAAACTCAATCTTCATTCATGCATCCAAAACACTTTTGCATACATATCTTTTCAACTATTGATTCACATTTTTCAACCATTGAAAAACAAAAGATAAACATACTTTGAATGAAGCAATAATATGTCATACATAAAATTAAAACCCATATGCATAAAATCCAAAAGGACACATCATACATAAACCTTTGGCTCTGATACCACTTGAAGGGAAATTTATGAGATTTCATGTGGGATTTCTAGTGACTAGCATGCATATACAATTCAAAATTTATATACGAAAGCAACGGAAGCAAGTAATCAAATAATATCAAAGCTCTAGTCATGAAAATCCCTTTCAAGATGTATAGGTTTATTTAAGATGCATAAAAAACAAATTAATATAAGAACAAAGTTTAGGAGTAGTTTTATACCTCTTGATCTAGATCTTAGACCAAGGATGGACCACCTCCAAGCCCTTTGCTCCTTGAACTCCTTGAGCCTAGCCTCCTACCTTCCCTCCTCCACTTTGTTTACTATGAGTGCTCCTAGGTTCTCTTCAAGTTTCCAAAATTGAAAACCTCTAAAGATCCTCACCCACTAGTGTAGTGAGAAGGATGAAGGAATAACCAAAAGGATGAGAAGATGATTAGCTAAATCACCCCTATGGTGGCCGGCCTTGTGTGAGTTTTTGAGAGAGAGAGATGGTTTCTTCTTTTGTGAAAAACAACACACAAAAACCCTAATTAACTTTTCACTATAAAGTTCCTTTTATAACACAAAGAAACCTAGCCAACAACTTGACTTCCTATCTCTCATTTTCACTCTATATGGCCGGCCCCCTTAGTGTTGTTTGGGCTTTGGGCTTTTATTTATTTCAAGTCATCCAATGCTTGAATAAAAGCCCAATGGGTTTAGGCCCAATGGGCCCAATTAAACCCAAACGTTTCTTTAAGCCCAAAACGATCTTATATCACTTTTATGATTCCTTTAGACTTTCTAATTAATCACAACACTTAATTAATCCAATTAATTATTTCCATCATCCATTAATTACTCACTACAAGAGTGTATTGGTGAACAATCGTTTTAGGTTCTAATTAGCAAGGCAGTGAGGTGATTGACACCAATCCAATTGATTATATTTAATCCAATCACTTAGTGAATTAAAACTTACTTTTAATTCACCTTCTTCTTTGACGACTACATTTAATCATCTAGAAGAACTCACAAGCCATGAGTGACATCTAACCATATATCATGGCTACCCAAGCTAATGTAGAAGTTGTTCGGAGAACCTATTCAGTTGGAATTACAATGTAATTCGATCCTTCTCTAAACAATACTCTCAATTACACTACTAGGGTATGGATATAATATGTCAAACCCCTAATGTGATTATTCCATATTATATGATTCAATTGAGTCGTATAGGAACACTTTCCTTTATTACGCTTGATACTTCGGTCGAATATTCCCGAATCATGTCTTAGAGTATTCATCATCTCTTAACGAGGATTAGAGATTCCTTGTTGCGCATTCACTTGCCTTCATGACTAAGTGGCTTAATCCCGACTATGCCGTGGACACCCTCGGATGGAGTGACTTTGACATAATCAAAGATCGAGTACTTAACCACAAGACAACGATGATGCCTCAGGTCAAAGGACTACTTACATTATTCCAACTATTAGAGTTACTTGCTTGACATGTGTGTAGATCTCCATGCAAGTACTCTCGTTCGATTGTGTTCAGTGAACTCATTCCCTTAATGAGCACCTACATACTTGTCTTAGTGTCACTACATGAATGAGATGAGACTTTCCATCCTTCTAATTGAAGCGGACATAATATGTACCGGTCTATGCATTGTCAGTATCCCTCTGACAATCTTATGACCAGGAACCTTTTGGACATGATGGTTATGTGAAGAAGATCTCTGTAGTCTAACATCATTAGATTACTTCTTCCATCAATCCATTGTCCATGGATCCACTAGTTAGGACATATATCGTTTATAGAGATAGTCCTAATTAGTATCTTTGCCATTTGATGTATAAGAATCATCCATACATCCATTCATTGTCCTGAAAGGTTTCTTCCAAAGGTTGACTTTCAGGGCATATCTCCAACACCGTCTATCTATTTGCTACAATTGAGTGATTAAACAATCTTAGTTTTAATTGTATCTTTACAGAGACGATGTTTATAGACTGATTTATAAATGGTGAAGCAATAAAGGTAAAGTGTAAATAAACTTCAAATAGTTCACAATATATTTTTCAGAAATAAATAGAAATCAATGCACATTCCTCTCTCCTATTAGAGGTGTAAACCATGTGGACTCGAAGCAAAACCTACATGTTAACTCATCATGTACAATCGAGACACAAATTCAAATCCACTGAGTTGACTATATATGAGCTCATCACTACTCGTTAATGTGGATGTAAATTTCCACTAAAGATAGACTGACAAAAATTACACCTGAGAAACAATATCGCTAGACTAATTGACAAACACCTGAGAAAAAAGAAAATGGTGCTGGCCCAAGGGTCTCCAATGCATAAGTTAGAAAAAATTTAAAGAAACTAAACATGAGAGAGTTATGAGTGGTAAATGGCAATTACCGATCTCTTTGTTTGTTGGCTATTTGTGGGAGAGACTCATCATAGGTAGCCAGCTAGCAGTGCCTTAGTTTTCTGCTAGTATGGTGTATACCTCACTGAAGAAACTACTAGGGCACCTCTATGGTGGTAGGCGTAGTTTTTGCCTAATAGATCCGCAGAAGCAGAGGACACCCAAAGGAGACGTTGAAGAGTCGACTTCTGCCTCCTTGAGCTCAGTAAAAGATACGGTTGCAACAGTAGGGATATCATGGGCCTAGCAAGGAGACCTTGATATGTACTCAAAGCCGAAGGCCCAAAACCTATAGGGTAGGCATATGCTTAGCCAACTAGGATTTTGTGTGTTATCTGCTCATGAGTTTAAGGGTAAATCTGTCACATTGAGCTAATAGTCCACGTGACATTCTCCTTGAATGTGGCTAATTTATGTCTCAAGAGTTATGATTTTAGACACACTTCCTAAATTAATCCATCCTTTATGATTGAGGCACACCAATCGGGGTTTATTGAGTTGAATATACACGAGCTCAGTCATAACTTGTTATGATTTAAGACCAGTGTTTTAAAATATATATATATATATTTGTTACTTAAAATACAATATCTAAAAGTATTAGATGTTTTCTTTAGTAATTTAGTGAACTTGATGAAATGAGATGAAAATTTAAGTGGTTAAGAGTCTGTAGCACTTTACAAAATATTTTTCATAGGTCATATTAATTTATAGTGAATTTTATGAGCAATAACGGCATGAAACACGTGGTGTAAAAAAGTATTGTCTAAGAGTACACATGGAAGGCAGCTGACCCTTTTGTTAAATAGAATGCTAAGTGGCGGAGCCTCATTGGCCAATGGTCAAAACAAAGAAAAAGGAGAAAAGGGTGAGAGTTTGTCAAGTTGGAATTGGAGTTAGGGGGGGCACTTGGAACCTAAAACTGAAACACAAACCAAATAGGACTGCATGAAACGGTTTGGTTTTGCGATTTTCAAATGGTAATCATACTCTGGTTTTCACATAATTTTCAACCACGCCCAGACCGCCTAGGTTAGTTAGGCACCTGCTTATGCTTCCTAGGCACCCGCCTTATCTTTTCCGTGATTTTTCTCCCGACTTAACTAGGCTTAATCCCGGCAGCTGGTCCTAGCCTAACTCCTAGGCGGCCACCTAGATTTTTAGAATACTGTTTTGGACACACTCATGTTAGACTCCACCCAAACCCAACACCAACCTATTTTACAATTTCTTCCAATTATTGGGTTCTATTAAGTTGAATATATACGAGCTCAATCACAACACCTTGTAATCTTAGACACACTCAGGTTGTAATCCACCCAAACCTGCACCAACCTATTGGTTGACTCATAATTGTGGTTTGACTTAATTTCCCACCCCTTAGTGTAAATATATTATTGTGTTAAAATAATAGTAGTAATGGTAACATGTTAAATAAATTTGAAAATAAAGACTTTGAGTTGCAAGTGGTTGATTTCTCTGGTGGTTAGGACCTTCCTCTTTAGCATACAATATCACTTGTAATAAAAAACAAAGACTTGGAGCTATGAACCAGTTTAGACTCTGGCAAGAGAAAGGAAGAAAAATAAAGGTCCAAAAGTGGGAAAGGTTGTGAGAATGTGAGAACAAAGTCCCACATCGATGAGGGATCAAACCAAGCAAGGGCTTATAAGGTGTTCGGCTACTCCACATATTTCCAATTGGTTTTATGATGAAACCTCAACTTTCTTCATGATATTAGAGCAAGTGGGCCCACGTGTGATGCCTAACGGCCTCACGTGTGGTGCCTAACAGCCTCATATGCTCCATGTCTAGTAATTTGTGTTGTCCATAAGTTAGGATTGAAAATTTGCCACACATGGAGGGGTGTGTGAGAATGTGAGGAAAAAGTCTACAACAGTGAGGAGCAAACCATGCAATCTCTTATAAGCATTTAGGTTATCTTTAATTGTCAATTAGTTTTAAGGTTGAACCTCAATTTGTTTGAAGATTTAGGCTAAGGAATGAAGAGTCACTACTACCACCACCTCTTTATTAAGGCCATGTAGAAATTATGTATCCTACCACCACCTTACCAAGGTCATCACCACTATTACAACCATCACTGCCGCTGCCACCACTTGCACTGTTACCCACTCCACCCTCGTCATTTCCACAACCATCAACACCAATACCATCGGTAGCATAGCATCACCTCCACATAACCCAGCCCCACCATTATTATTGCCATCACCTTCCCAGCTCTACCATCATTTCCATTACCTCTATCTGCCTCCCCTCTATTGCCGCCGCTACCACCCCTATTTAATCTACAATTTTTACTCAAATATCTAGATAATAATGATTATAAGATCTTTGATGAAATGCCTTTTGAAAAATACCAAAGTTAAGGCTAATAAGGAATGTTGTAAAGCCTTATACAAGGATAGAACCGATGAAAATGGTG
This sequence comes from Malus baccata, assembly GCA_006547085.1. Lineage (NCBI taxonomy): Eukaryota > Viridiplantae > Streptophyta > Magnoliopsida > Rosales > Rosaceae > Malus > Malus baccata. The sequence goes on from VIEB01000138.1 coordinate 309,455, forward strand.
AGAGGTATAAGGTAGCGAAAAATGAGGCACAGAAAGTCGTTGGAGAAGTGAAGATATCAACTTTTGACGACATGTATACGTGATTAGATACCAAAGAATGACTATTGGATATCCAAGGGAATGGAAGACAAGAGACTTGAACCAAGAAAGGTGCATCAAGGATGTGGAAATGTTCTAGCTACGAGAACGTGGTTAAAGATAGATTGAGAGCTTTTTCATAATCTTTTCAATGAAGGACACAAAACGAGTACTTCTTTAGGTGAGTGGAGTAACTCGGAAGAGTGTAGAAATTATTCATTCTACCGCCGAATCAGGAAAGAGGAAGTGGTTTTAGCTTTGAAAAAATGAAGCATAGAAAAGCAATAGGTCCCAACGATATGCCGATTGAAGTGTGGAAGGTCTTGGGAAAGATGGGTATAACATGTCTCATAAATCTTTTCAATACGATATTGAAAACGAAGAAGATGCCAAATGAGTAGTGAAAAAGCACTCTGGTGCCTATCTACAAGAATAACAGCGTAATACAAAATTGCATGAACTATAAGGGTATTAAATTAATGAGTCATACAATGAATCTTTGGAAGAGAGTAATTGAGTATAGACTAAGGCAAGAGACACGGATCATAGACAATCAATTTGGGTTTATGTCAGGACGCTCGACTATAGAGGCAATCTATCTCTTACAAAGACCAATTGGATGATAAAAATATATGCATAATAATTTGCACATGGTTTTTATAGATTTGGAAAAAAACGTATGATAAGAGAAATTCTTTGAGGATCCTAAAGAAGAAAGGAGTAGGTATGAGTAGCATATACCCAAGTAATAAAGGATATGTATAATGGAGTAAGGACTGCAGTAAGAATTCATGAAGGACACTAAAAGCTTTACCATAACCATAGTGTTACACCAAGGCAGCTTTAAGTCCTTGCCTTTTTGAATTGGTATTGGACGAGTTAACGAAACATATTTAAGAAGATAAGATAAGAAAATCGGTTAAGGTGATTTGGACACATGAATCGAAGACCTACAGATGCTCTGGTTAGAAGATGTGACTATAAGACGGAAGCTAAAGGAAAAAGAGGTGGAGGAAGATTTAGGAAGACTTGGAAAGAGACTTTAAGAAAGGTATGAAGTACTTGTAGCTAACGGAAGACATGAAGCAAAATCGAGCGCAATGACATTCTAGAATTCATACTGCCGACTATACTTAATGAGATAAAGCTTAATTGTTGTTGTTGCCTTATTCTTGGAGAGTTGTCAAGTACTTGTCTCTGATGCTTTATACATCACCAAATTACATATTCCATTGACAAATCTATAATTTCCCGTAGAAATAAGATTTTTCTTTTAAACTAATTAGTTGTTGAGGGACAATAGATTACAAGATCCCCAAGAATAATATACAACTAAATCTGTTTATAAATATATCTATTGCAGATCCAGAAAGAATTTAAAATAAGAAATATGGAGTAGTTCGGAATCAATTCGAATACCAAGTGGCAGAAATCATTAAGGTGACTGAAAGTGAGATTATACTGTAATCTTATCCATAAATCAACAACCAAATGATATCCTCCTTATATATAGGGTAATTATTGCAAGTGACCTTTTACCATAGTGATGGAAATGTATTGTGCCCTTACATGATGACATAGGTTCGAACCCTGTCAATAGCTAATCCAACATGAAAATATCTAAGTTACTAACCCTATCACTCGACTTAAAAAAAAAAAAATATAGGGTAGTCATACGAAAATTATAATATTAATTTCCATTATTTGTGTAGGTATTTGGCTATGTATGATCGTTTTCAGTATCTATTAATTTCCACATTGCTAACACCATTGCCGGTTCGGACTGCAGAAGCAATAATAACCTAAATTCAGAAAAACACAACGTTTAATGAATAAATCCTAAAGAAGCATGAAAGTGGTATTGTTGCTGCAATATTGTCTTGTATTTCAATATTGTTTATTAAATTGAGGGTAATTTTGTCATTATAAATCTTTATTTAACATAATTTTTCATCCAAGGACCAAAATGATTGATGGTGGACAATCTCAGAGACCACTTCTATTGATATCAAATCTCAGGGATCAAAGTGAGGAGTTATGCAAATCTTAGGGACCATTTTAGCTAAAAAGCCAATAGAATATTATGAAGGGATAAATCTTGTAAGGTTCAATCACATACTAATTGGCAATATGTACTTTTTATAAGTTCTTACAAGGTTGGTTTTTTTTTTTTTTTTTTTTTTTTTTTTTTTTTCCTGATGTGAGACTCTTTTACGTTCGCATCCTCACACACCCTTCACGTGTTGTGAATTTTCAGGCCAAACGAATTGGATGGCGTGGAGTACGTATGGCCATTGAGCTTCACATGTAGGTCAACATGGTCTGATACCATGAAGGAAGTTGATGTTCTACTATAAAACCAATTAGCAATATGAGAAGTAGCTCAACTTACTTATATGCCCTTGCATGATTTCTTCTTCATCGATGTGAGGCGCTTTAACCTTCAGATCCTCGCACACCCGTTCACATGTGACGAATTTTTAAGTCAAACACGTGGACAAGACAATTGGGTGACGTGAAGCATGTGTGGCCATTAGGTTTCACATGTAGGCGAACCTTTTTTTGATACCATGAAAAAAGTTGAGGCTTCATTGTAAAATCAATTGATAATATGGGGAATAGCCTAACTTACTCATAAACCATTGCAACGTCTTTCCTTTCACTAATGTGATACTCTTCAACCTTCATGTCCTCACAAACTAAACTTTAATCCTTAAATAAGGTAAAGTTTAGATAAATGTTCGATACAAGAAAGGGGGACCCACCTATCCCATGCCATAATAATTAACGGCTAATTTGACCGAATATGTAATGGATATATGACACTGTAATAAATTTGTAAATTGAAGTATGACATTGCAATATGAGTTTGTTATGTGACCCAATATTAAAACAAAAATAGAATATGAATTTAAATTAAGCCACACATCAAAAGACTAGAATCAATATGTAATCTAACACTAAATTTTAATTGAAATTTTCAAATATTAGAGTTAAAAAAAGAGTTATTTTATTAACACCCCACAATTAAATTTTCCCCCAATAATTCTCGCTTTACCCTTGCTTTTGTTAAATCCACCCCACCCTACAAAACAAAAAATGGCACATCCATTCATGTCACCACCACCTCTCGCAGTTGACTCTATTGTGTCCTCTCCGATCAAACAAACATTTGGAGAGGCCAAGTTACAGCCTGAAAATTGTTTTCCAATGACCCTTATTCTCCTTCATGTATTAGTTCCCTTCAACTTAGGACATCTCTAACCTACCCGGCCAAACGGCCATAGGGCTAAAATAGCTCAAAATGACACGAAAACAGTCTCCGACTGAGGGTTAGGCCAAAGGGCTTGTGGGCCCCATTGGGCCAAAACCCCAAAATCTGGCCAACAGGCTGGCCATTTCCAACCAGCCAGCCTTCTAGCCCAGCCTTCCAGCGTCAGAATGTCAAGATTGATTTTGTGGCAGGTGCAAGAATACCACGCTTTATTCGTTATTGTAGTAAGCGGCACTCAAAATATGTCAAAAAATCTTATTTTAATATGGTAGTTTAATTTAATTAACCATATTAATTCAATTAAAAAAATAAATTATTAAGAGAGTTATGTTTGGCCTATGGCCATTTGACCCCTTGGTTGATGATGGTATAAAATATGGCATGACACTGTTCATTAAAATATAATTTCTTGCAAGGCTATAGGGCTAAACATGGCCATTGGCCCTCCTTCAATTGAAAATGGCCTTATGAATTGAAATTTTGTGTTGTTTCTCTTTCATTTTCCCTTGACAAATTGAATGTGAATTCATTTGGAAATATTTTAGGCCATCTCCAACCGACCCAGCCAAATGGCTATGAAGCTAAAAATAGCTCGGAATGATACGAAAATCATCTCCAACTGAGGGCTAGGCCAAAGGGCTTGTGGGCCCCAATAGGCTAAAACCTACAAATCAGACCAGCGGACTTGCCATTTCCAGCCAACCAACCAGCTCTCTAGCCCAACCCTCCAACGCCAGAATGTCAAGCTTGACTTTGTGGCAGGGGGCAAGAATACCATGTTTTCTTCGTTATTGTGGCAAGTGACACTCAAAATATGTCCGAAAACCTTATTTTAATATGTTAGTTTAATTTAATTAATCATATTAATTCAATTAAAATAATAAATTATTGAAGAGGTTATGTTTGGCCTATGGCCTTTTGGCCCCCTCGGTTGGAGATGGTATAAAATATGGCCTGACACTGTTAATTAAAATATAATTTCTTGCAGGGCTATAGGGCTAAATATGGCCCTTTGGCCCTCCTTCGGTTGGAGATGACCTTACTCATCATAAGGATTGCATATGATAGATCGCTTGGAATGACTGATTGATTATTTAGGCAATTGATTTCTGGTTTCTCATTTTCTATCTTCTTTGCTATAATGGGATTAGTAGGACATGTTTCTCGAAATTGGGTAATGAATTTATTCATAATTGATTTCAGGTTACAGCCTGAACATTGTTTTCCAATGACCCTTATTCTCCTGCATGTATTGGTTCCTTTCAACTTAGGCCATCTCCAACAGACCAAGCCAAATGTACATAGGGCTAAAAATAGCTCGAAATGACACAAAAACAGTCTCCAACTGAGGGCTGGGCCAAAGTGCTTGTGGGCCCCCTGGGCCAAAACTCCCAAATTAGGCCAGCAGGTTGGCCATTTCCAGCCAGCTATCTAGCCTTCCACCCTAGCCTTCTAGCGTCAGAATGTCAAGATTGACTTTGTGGTAGGTGCAAGAATACCACACTTTCTTAGTTATTGTGGCAAGTGACACTCAAAATATGTCCAAAACCTTATTTTAATATGATAGTTTAATTTAATTAACCATATTAATTCCATTAAAATAATAAATTATTTAGGGAGTTATGTTTGGCTTATGGCCCTTTGGTCCCCTCTATTAGAGATGAGTTTTTTTTGTCAAAAGGCTATATTTGGCCTATAACCATTTGGCCCCCTCGAGTGGAGATGATATAAAATATAGCCTGATACTGTTCATTAAAATATAATTTAATGCAGTGCTATAGGGCTAAACATGGCCATTTGGCCCTCATTCAGTTGGAGATGGCCTTATGAATTGAAATTGTGTGCTGCTTCTCTTTCATTTTCCCTTTACAAATTGAATGTGAATTTGTTTGGAAATATGTTAGGCCATCTCCAACCCGGCCAAAGGGTCATAAGGCTAAAAAATAGCTCGGATTGACATGAAAATCGTATCCAATCAAGGGCTAAGCCAAATGGCTTGTGGGCCCTATCAGGCCAAAACCTTGAAATCAGGCCAGCGGGCTGGCCATTTACAGTCAGCCAGCCAACCCTCCAGTGCTAGAATGTCAAGCTTGACTTTGTGGCAGATGTAAGAATACCATGCTTTCTTTGTTATTGTGGTAAGTGGCACTCAAAGTATGTTCGGAAACCCTTTTTTAATATGGTAGTTTAATTTAATTAACCATATTAATCAATTAAAATAATAAATTATTGATGGGGTTATGTTTGGCCTATGGCCCTTTGGCCCCCTTAGTTGGAGATGAGTTTTTTGTTAAGGGGATATGTTTGGCCTATGGCCCCCTCGGTTGGAGATGGTATAAAATATGGCATGACACTGTTTATTAAAATATAATTTCTTGCAAGACTATAGAGCTAAACATGGCCATTTGGCCCTCATTCGGTTGGAGATGGCTTTACTCATCACAAGGATTGCATATGACAGGTCACTTGGAATGACTGATTGATTATTCAGGCAATTGATTTCTAGTTTTTAATTTCTATCTTCTTTGCTATAATGGGATTAGTAGGACATGTTTCTCGAAATTGGGTAAGGAGTTTATTCCTAATTGCTTTTGATAAATATCTCCCTAATGCTATACATTTTTTGTTTAAATTGTGTCTAATTCTCGATTGGAGAACTATACCAAGTTCAATTCGGAACGCCCAAGCAAAGAAATGAATATTATTAAAATAATAATAATAATAATAAGTGCAAGGATGAATGTTTTGAGTGAGGATCCTCGCTGGATCCTCTTTGTGAGGATCCCAGGGATCTTCATAACACATTTGTTCATCGTACATAGTGTAATTAGAAATTATTGTAATTTTTTTATTTAAAATTGAATATAAACAGTAACTGACGAAAATTAATCGTACGATGTATGATTAACAGATGTGACTGGAGGATCCTGGGGATCCTCACAAAGAGGATCCGGCGAGGATCCTCTCTCGAATGTTCGCCGGATCCTCTCTCGAATGTTCGCCGGATCCTCTCTCGAATGTTTTGATGTTGAGAACATGCGATTAGTGTAAATAAAATTGAGGATATGGACACCCAGACACTGTCGATAGTGGGGTGTTGAGCTCGGTGACAGTGGGAATTTGAGATTTTTGTTTTCTTGGAGGTGAGGGTGGATTCAACATAAGTAGGGGTGAAATTGGAATTATAGAGAGAATGTTTTATTATGAGATGTATTCAACAAATTGTGGGGAATTAATAAAACAGCCCTAAAAAAATCCTTAAATAAAATTTGTGAATACCGTAAGGTCATTCAACATTCGGGATTAATTTGATCTTGTTAAAGAGTCTAACATTAACTTTTCAAACTGTGAGTCAGTGTACTTTTTAACTATAGTATAGCATTGTGTCAAAACGTGCATTTTGATTCACGTTTAAGAAACAATTATATAGAGGCATGAGTTTTTATGTTTCTATATACAAGCAACATCCTGGGAGAGGGGCCTTGTACACACAAAAACAAGTGCATGGTGTGGGAGAGGGGCCTTGTATACAAGCTACACCATGGGGTTTTTGTTTTTTTGTTTCCATGTACAATCAAACTGAACAGCTAACATGGTGTAGGAGAAGGTAATAATTTGCTTGATGTTCCTTGATCAAACTAAGTGAGATCAAGCAATTTTACAACAATCAAATTTAACAAAAGTTGGAGACGAAATGAATCAGAGAACTAGAAATAGGGTAAGGAAAGAGGGCCGATCAACTAGCCACCCCACCCCCTGGTTGATATGATTCCTACTTATTAAGTATTTAATTATGAACTTTAAGAGACTCACACTTTTCATTATGTGTTCCTAAACACAAAGTTAAGAAGTGAAATGATTCAAATACTCATATTTAAGTGATGTAAAAAATCAAAATGATTTCAATACTGTATTATATAAGCAAACAAACCCTAAAATGATTTTTAATATCCAACAATTAATGTATACGAGTACGACCACTTGTTAAACTATAAGTATTGCCAGAATAAAAAATATATATAAAAAAAAAAAAACATGTTGATGAGATAAGGATGTGTTTAGTTTACAAGAAAAGAAGTCTGGGATGAGAAATAAATATATGGATAAAATGGAGGTTACACCATAAAATTAATTAGCACTATGAAGAATAACTCAATATCTTATAAGCCCTTATAAGCTCTTGGAGCATGTGTGGCCATTGAGCTTTCACACATGGGCTAATCTACTTTGATACCATGAAGAAAGTGGACGTTCCACCATAAAACTAATTGGTAATATGGGTAGTAGTCTAACCTCTTATAAGACCTTGCATGGTTTGGTCCCTTATCGATTGTGGAACTTTGTTCTCGCAATCTCACAATGTGTAACTTATAAGACACATAACAATATTGGATGGAGTCAAGATAACAAACGTTTTCTAAATTTAAATCTAGGTCGATGGACCGAGCTACATGACTTGAAATGTGACTAAAGGAGTACAACTCTAGCAAGATCGAAGCCATCATAGGCAAGATAATGAGAGTCCACCGAGATCATTGGTGTTAAACTGGACTTAGTACAAAACATGAGCATGAAAGAGGAAATCAGGGTGGTTGACTGGTTGGGATTGCACGTCAACCGAATCATACCACGAGGTGGTATAGTTGTAAAAATTTTAGATCTAAAGGATCATAGGTAATGTTTGCTTTGAAGGAAGACTTTGAGATTGTAATCTAAGAAAGTTTTTGTTGAAGTACAATTGGGTTTGTGCCAAAAAACAATTGGGTTGATTAAAGAATCATTCAAGGTGTTTGTTTAATCCTAGAGGTGAAATTTGACCAAGACCCCAAGCTTGGAGTGTGAAAATTTATTAGCCTATATAGATTAAAACACAAGTATGTAACTAACATGAAGACGCCATGGATGAAAGATTGGTGTGCAAAGAGTCTTCTGCGTTGTACTGATCTTTAGCAATCAAATTGTATAGGAAATTTGTGAATATTGTGTGTCTCAGCAAACACAAGGACCTTCACTCATATAGGCATGTTAAACTAATAGGCTTAGCCCATCATTGAGACCTAATAAGTAACTTAATATGTCAATATCTTCTTAACTAATCAAGATCAGGAACCCCTTTTAGCAAGAATAACAACTTAATATTACATTCCTTTTGCAACAGGTAAAGTCTAAGTCAATTCCCTAATCCTAACTTGATCCTCAAGTAATGTACAATGATTGTGAGACCACAAAATCTTGTAAGAACCGGATTTTACTCTAACGTTCTCCCACTTGGTCGAAACAAGCATTTTATGAAACTTAACTTAAGAGAAACCAAATTAGGATTAGTTTAGTGGCCATGGAAATCACTTAAACTCAAAAGTTCCTTATAGCTTCTGTCAATTAGCACAATCACACATAACTAACAAGTCTATTAGACAAGGGTAACGTTCATAGTCTTCATAATCACATATGTGAGCATTAATCACATGAAACAACAATAAGTGAGAAAATCGAAATATAAATATCAGACTTGATGTAATATATTGATATTTAATTTCTAAGGTCCTCTTTGATCAAACCATGTAAGTCTGCTTGATGCTTCAAAGGAAGCCCTCCAAAAACTATTAAAAGAATGAAGAATAATGATTGAAACCTTATGTCCAAAACCCAATCAGTGCTAGCAAGATGACTAGTGTAACTGTATCAGAATACCTTAGTTTTCTACCCTTAATGAAAACAGTATTTGAAAACATTCTTCATATCATCTTGTAAATGCTTGTGACTTTAAATCATTTACTTTACTTTTTACTTGATAACTGCATTCAAACAGAAACTATAGGCTCATTCACTTAGATTGGCACATCATGGTCATCATGAGCAATTTCTTGCTGCTCACTTTCCACATGAGCATTAGGAAGTGGACTTTCTTCACTTGTTGCCATGGTGGGGTCAACCACAATATCTTCTTGTTCAATAAGCCCTTGTTCATTATTTACTTCCTTTTTCCTCTTCAAAGCTGAAGCCTTCAACTCTAAATCACCAACATACTCTTCTATAAACTTACCTCTCCCAATTTCAATAATTCTTGTGGTGTGATTTGGACAATAAAACCGATAACCTTTGCTTCTTTCAGGATATCCAATGAAGAAACAACGAATGGTTCTTGGGTCTAACTTTTTCTCCAATGGATTATAAGCTCTTACTTCTGCCTTGCAACCCCAAACTTTTAGATGAAATACACTTGGTTTCTTCATGTACCATAATTCATATGGAGTGCTTGGAACATATTTGCTAGGAGCTCTATTTAAGATGTAGTTCGCTGTCTTTATAGCCTCACCCCACAAAAACATTGGCAACTTTGTGCAGCACATCATACTCCTCACCATATCTTTATGAGTTCTATTTCGTCTTTCTGAAACTCCATTTTGTTCAGGTTTTCCAGGATTAATGTACTGTGATACAATGCCATTTTTTTTTTTCAAAAACTATGTAAAAGGTTTAGGACGACGACCAACTTCATCATACTTGCCATTGTATTCCCCACCTCTATCGGATCTAACAACTTTGATCTTTAAGTCAAATTTGTTTTTCACTTCAGCTTTATATATTTTAAAAGCTTCAAACGCAGCAGATTTTTCAGCCAAAAGATATATGTAGCCATACCTTGAATAGTCATCAATGAAGGTGATGAAATATTTAAAACCATTATGTGTTGGTGTAGGAAACAAACCGTAAATGTCAGTGTGTATAAGATCCAGCAGATTTTGGCTTCTAATTGAACCCTTCTTTTTTGTGTTAACCATTTTTCCTTTTATACATTCAACACAAACATCATGTCTTGATAATCAAGTGGTGGCAAAATTTCAGTTTTTGTTAAAGTTTGCATTCGTTCCTTTGATATATGTCCTAACCGTATGTGCCATAACTTGGATGAAGTTTCATTTGTTGAAATCCTTCTCTTAATTCCTACCTTGTTCATGGAGACAAATGGAACCTTGCAATTTAGCTTAAATAAACCATCAACAAACAGACCACTTCCAACAGAATTCAACTTATGATTAATATCGAAGCCATCTTCATTAAAATTCAGAAAAAAAATTATTCTTGACGAGTTTGCCAATGGAAACCAAATTCCTTCTCATTGGTGTAGGATATTGATTGGTTTCCGGTTATAGAATTCAACTCCCTCACACTCCATCGACAAACTTGGTTGTCATCAATGAGTTCATAAGGTTTCCGATTTCAGTTTTGTTGGATTCCTTGAACTTAGCTTCAATTGATGCTAAAAATTCCTTAGCACTATCTGTATCAGCAATACCATCTCTCATAGTGTCAGACATTGCCCTTTTCATAATGACAATTGCCATCCTATTTTCCACACTTACGAGCAAGAAGAAAAAACTTCCACAAATTCTTACAGTATATATTCCATACCATGCTATTGTCTAATTGAACCAATTAAAATAATCCACACTTATGAGCAAGAAGATTATAATTAAAACAACACAATTTGATCAATAGGACTTTGGATTTAGAGACCACTCAAATCAATTAAGCCGCTAAAGCTTGCTTAATTGATATCAAACAAGCGATCGCTAAAAACTTGATCAGATATTACTTTATCCATGTCGAATTATTAATCTTTATATTAGACATGTCTTACTAGAACCTGCAAACAATCCATCGTGCAAATATATGTCCAGTTTCAATGTCTTTCAATTAGTCCTTAAATTGGCAATATGTTAATTAATTAAGACGGCATCCGTGCATAGCAATATAATAATGTAAACCCCTCATCCAATTTGCAGGCCAAACAATTGAAAACATAGCAGCCATCATGCGTAATTATTTGAAGGCAAAAACTAAACCCGACAACTATAAACTATAACATGATGATCGACAGAGAAAAGAACTTTACCGAGTTTTCTAATTTAATTTTCTTTTAAGGTCGTAATCATACAAGCTAGGGTTTGATACCACATATGAAACTTTATTAGCCTATATAGATTAAAACACAAGTATGTAGCTAACCTGAAGACGCCATGGATAAAAGCTTGGTGCGCAAAGAGTCTTCTACGTTGTACTGATCCTTGGCAATCAAACTGTATAGGGAGTTTGTGAATATTGCATGTCTTAGAAAACGCAGGGACCTTCACTTATATAGGCATGTTAACCTAATAGGCTTAGCCCATCATTGAGACCTAATAGGTAACTAAATATGTCTATATCTCCTTAACCAATCAGGATTAGGAACCCTTTTTAGCAAGAATAACAACTTAATATTACATTGCTTTTGCAACAGGTAAAGTCCAAGTTAATTCCCTAATCCTAACTTGATCCTCAAGTAATGTACAATGATTGTGAGACCACAAAATCTTGTGAGAACCAGATTTTACTCCAACATGGAGGCTTCTGGTTCTATTTATAGGCAGGGGAGAAGGAGTGACCTTGAACATATCGCTGAGCTGGAGCATGGTTAGATCGATCATTTGACGCTGACAATGATGGTATTTTTGGTAGGTGGTCTTCAACTGTCTTGAGGCGGTTAGCACAATTGCGGTAAAAACCTCAGTGTATAAAAAAAGACGCGTGTATAAGCATTTAATGGGGTGAGATATTCCCAGGCTTTGACATATTGAGTGGTAAAAGCGCCTCAATGAGAACTGTGTCCGAGTTGTTAAACAAGTTAGAAAGAAATGAGATTGTCATCTAAATCCTGGTTTGGGCTCCCAAATTGGTGGGCCAGAATCATGCGACTTTTGCGTAAATAAAAAAAGATAGGCCCCATAACATGCCTTATTTTTATGTATGACCCAAACACCTCATCCCAGACTAGTTGTTTATTAGCAGCCGAATTAAACATGCCTAAGCTAAGTGGGCAAAATCCTAGCTATATATGATAGCTGCAAAAAGGAACTAGCTACTTTAAGTTGCCTGGCTTAAACTCATTCTTTTATTGTTGAATATAAAATGAACAATAATTTACATGTATTAACAGCTATCAGTACTCACCATGATGAGTCATGCATTGACTTCACACTAGAGAGGCTGGAGCTCGAGGATATTCAAAAGCACAAATATTTGCTCAATGGAAAAATGTCTCTATGTTTCGTTGTCAAAACTTTTTTTGCTTAGAATGTGCCAATCTGGAGACACTACTATGTTTAACTATTTGCGCGACGAACAAAAGTTGGTCGCGTAAAGTGTCATTTCATCGCACAAATGTATGCACAATAAAAACTTCGTCACGCAGAATCTATCGCACAAAGATCGTGAAGGGAGACTTTGCGCGACAAACAATAGCATTGGTCGCAAAAACGCAGCGCGATGGTTTAGCCTTCATCATACAAAATTTATAGGAACGAATGTGTTTGTCGCACAAAATACTAGGATACAAACATGGGACGACTAGTATTCATCTCTCGAGATGTCGTGCGACAACAATTTACAGTTGCGCGATGAAATCTTGTTAGTCACTCTAATATTGTGAGACAAAGGTATTCGTCATGCAAAAATAAAAAAATATATATATTTTTTTTAAATTTAACCCTTTGTTCTATTTTTTTAATATTGTAATAAAATTAAATTGGAATTAAAAAATGTAATGAAGAGAAAAGTAATATATTTAAATAAATATAAATGTATGTACAAGGAAAATGTTTAAAAGGTAAGGGAGTACAAAACTAAGAAAATAATGCAGCGTAATCTACGAGGTCGTCATTCGAAGGCGGCTGAAAGGTCTTAAGGTTAGGGACGGGCTCAGAGGTCAAAGGGATAGAGTTGTGGGCATGCTCGGGTTGGAGGGGCTCGGATATCGACGGTTGACAAAGATCCGGGAGATGAATGCCGGCTGACTGAGGGCCTGTACAATCTGTGACATTTGGCTCTTATACGAGGTGAGCTTAGTCCTAAGGTCGGCCACCTCTGCCGTCAAAGTTGTCACCTGACTCTTTGACTGCTATGATGAAGAGGCTCTAGGTTCCCGCCGTCGGGTATTCCCTATCCCCTTACAATACATCCCCGGCCTCTGCTCGAGAGTCTGATCCAAGGTCTCTATAAGGATCTAAAACCTCGCATCCTTTGGGGGATCCATAGATTCGAGCGGAGTCTCGGAAGGAAGCTGGGAGCGGACTTCTGAAGAACCAATTGCCTCTTCTCCATCATCATGGCCTGTGTAATATAACATGAAAATATTAAGAGGTATTCATCAATTCCCCCCTCAACTTTAATTTTGGCCAATTTCCCCCCTCAACTCTCATAATTAGTCTATTTGCACCCTACTGTTATTTTTTTTTTAATTTTCCATGTATTCTTTTTTTTTTCCTTTCAATGTTTCTAATAACTCCCAACAAAGTACTAAAATTAACATAAACTCACCTGCATAATATAGGGTAAAATGTACAAAAACATAATACAATTAGTATGTGATATGGGTTGATTATAAGAAAAAGTTATGAATTGGGTTTAAAGCATGTAGAAGAAGAAATAATAATCCTAAACTCATGGATTAGACCTATTTCAATAAAATGGGTTATTCTTAATAATGAGTCGAAAATTATGAATTGACTAGCTATTTTTGCATTAAAGCTCGATTCTCCACAATTTACTTGAACTTAGCTTTCACTTTTATAAAGAAAATTGTATTCACATACAAAAATGTACACATCAATCCTTTTCGTTATCAATTTTGTATAGTAAAAAATCAAATAAAATTACTCCAGACTGATTTATTATGACTGATGATACTATCTATGATAAATTGTAAAATTCTAAATTTTAATCTATTTGTAATAGGATAAAGACATAGGAAAATGATTAGCATACATCTTATTTAGTTTCTTACACACACTTGTTTAATTATGATCAAATTAAAAAATTAACCGTAGGGTGCAAATTGACTAATTATGAGAGTTGAGGAGGGAAATTGGCCAAATTAAAGTTGAGGGGGGAAATTGACTAATTATGAGAGTTGAGGGGGGAAATTGGCCAAAATTAAAGTTGAGGGGGGAAATTGATGAATACCTCAAATATTAATAATAACATTCAAATAATAACCATAATACTTGAATGCAAAAGATAGTAATTACAATTGAAGAATAGTTACAGGAAGTTACTCGGCCAACTCATCCTCAGGTCGAACATAAACGTCGTTGAAGACATCAATCTTTGGGAATTTTGAACCCCTATGAATAGAACAAGATACGAAAATTGTTAGTATGAAAAAAAAAATATTATTGACATATTAAAAATTGAATATGAAAAACTTTATTATTACCTGCCGTCACGCCTTCATCCTATATGAGAAGGGCCTCAAACCGGAATGGTGGAGAAGAGTCTTGTTCTCCCGATTGCTCTTGTTGGCTTTCGCCTTCTTTTATTATACAAAAAACAAATGTTTTAGTTCTAATTTAAATGAAATATAAAAAAATCAATAAACATTAGTAAGAAACGTATAATACTTTTAAACTTAATATAAAAAACATATCACATAGTTAGGCTCCTGAAAATGACTGCAGAGCCACACCTAATTATCTTCCCGGTCCTCAAACTCTTTCGGGCAACCCTTCTCAAGAGCGACCTGCGGATCATTAAATGTCTCAAAATATTGGTGTAGGTCGCTCTTCCACTGCTTGTACCATTCAGAGAAGAGCATGTTGACGTACGACAATATATCGTCATTGATGTCATCGAAATTATAGTTCGTTTGCAATGTAACAAATTAATTACATACATTAAGTAATATAAATATATAAAATTTGAAGGAAAAACATTTAAAAAGTAGGATACTTACCGACAACTGTGCGCACACCTTCGTCCTCACCTTGTCCAGCATCACCTTCCAAGACTTCCATTGCATAGGGCAATAGGTATGAACAATGTGACCAATGTCGTGAGCCAATGCGCTATGCTGCTCTGCCGTTGGTGCAGCCCAATTCCAATCGTCGTACCCAATCATGATACGTTCGTTGGTCACCCGGGTGACCTTCGCCGTCTTCAACTGGCGACAAGATCTTGGAGTATTTTTCTTTGTTGCAAAAAAATAAAAAACATTCAAACAAACACAACAAATAATACCAAAATTCCGGTAGAACCTCCCTTAAAATTATAACAATTCCCAAATCTTGGACATTGTAATGAATAAAATATGATATCCAACAACAATCACAACAGTTGAATAAGCCAAATTTAGACCAAACGCACAATTGCATTATGTAACGATTTTGATTGAAAGAAAGGCCGATCACTTAACCTTTATACTAGCACACTAGTAATAGTAATTTCCAATAAGCTTGAGAAACTAACAAAATTTAAATTCATATGCAAGATCAAGTCATGGAAACCACTAAGCTAAATTGTTGTGCAGATCATAATAGCTCAGCAAAATTGTAGAAACAAGAATACAAAAATGACAAGGAATTATTATGGAAAATTCAAAACAACTTCAGTAAAATAAAGGAAAAGGGATAATCCATGAAGCACAAAGGTAATGTAAGATATGTTATATAATTTAAAAGCAGCACCTTGCTATGGCGTGGTCATGTTTGGCTAGTCCATTTTCTAAGTCGACAGAAAACTCACACTTGACTTATAAATGTCTATGAACTATTTTATGGCAGATTGATGAATAATAAGAACAAAACTAAGTGTAGCCCTTTTAAATTTACTATTAAATTGACAACTCATGACATGGAGAGAAAAACTTGATGAAATAACCATTCCAAACTGATTAAGAACATAATGAACTGAATGTGTTTCTTAAAACTTGACCAAGGTGAGTTACGCATCATATATCTTCTAAGGCATTGATTCTAATAGCGGGTCACCCCTATTTGCACTAAATTCACAAGGAAATAAAGGGAGTTATTTAATTTTACCTGGTTGTGACCCCGAGGCATCAGTAGTGGATGTCGATGTCTTGTCGGGCGAGCGGGGTCAGCAGTGACCACACCTGGCGCTAGCAAGTAGCGCAACTGAAGAGGCTGATGACATTGGCACCTGAGAGACCCGGGGAACAACCGGATCAACCAAGTCCAATGAATTAGCCGGCCTGGGGTCCATTTCTGTTGGAGCGAGCAGTAGCAACTACAGTGGGAGGCGGGGGAATCGAATAGGGTGTAGTCGTCACCGCCTTACGACTTCTAATACGCTGTGAAATCTGCACAATTAGAAAATAAAAATTCAATGCATATATATGGTTAAACAACCAAATTAAAACATTGTGTAGATTAGGCAGACTACTTCCAACTGAAAATAAAAAGCATTGCCATTGATTTCACATTATTGTCTGAAGAGAAATGACAAATTAACAAAATATGAAGGAAGAGAATAACAATTAGATTTCTGCAACTGAAACACAAGAATTGATACGCTAATAGAAAGAAGAAAAGCATACAGTCCAACTAAATGGGAACTTTCAGAGAGTGGGTCGTACACTAGCTCGTCACACACAAGATGGCATTTATTTCTTCGATTGTTGATTAAACCAAAATGAGGACTTTGCCATAAACATTTCATAAACTTTCTTAAAGCTTGCATATCTTGTGCAATACAATAATATGGAGAAGTAAGAACACAACATGACATGAGACTATCTGTTAATGGAAGAATCGAAAAGTAGTTCTTATGAGCATGGATCATCTCCATCTTGAAAACAAAATAAATTCCATAAAGTCTAGTACCAAAAATATAAGCTTAAGTCTAATGCTAAATTAATTTTTTCAAAATTCTTTGAAAGTCAAGCTTATACTTCAAGCCATAATTTTTTTGCATAAAAAGGGTTAAGAAAATAGTCAAAATACAAACTTTAACCTTAATTCTTACAAATTGGGATTGATGTACATAAAAGGATAAATCTTTCATGCAGATGTTCCTGGAACATGTAAGATGGGTTGAAAAATTATCAAGTATGACTAGAGAATATTTAAGACCAAACCTATAATGACAGATCAATAATGATCTTTTAGGGACACATAGAACATGAAATTAAGAAGTAAAAACACAACTGAAAACACACTTTCTGATAAAGAAGCTGCAAAAAGTAGTGAGAGAGAGAGAGAGAGAGTTCCTTAGAAAAAAGAACCAACCAAGAAAAATACAAGTGTACTATACAATTCACCAATTCCAACCAACACAGTTCACCAAGTGAATATGTGAAGTGTAGTCAAATGCAACTAATAGAGATTTACCCATTCTGATTTATTCATAATTATGTCCCTATTCCAATACCAATTTGAATCTAAAAACTACTAAAGTCTCAGCATAATCTTACCCTAATTTGATTAAGTCATGAAAAATGCAACTAATAGATATTAACCCAATCTGATTTATTCATAATTAAGTCCCAATTCCAATCCCAATTTGAACTAAAAACTACAGAAGTCTTAACAATTAGAAAAAAAAAAATCAATGCAACAAAACATGGCAACTTTTAAGAACCAAATTTGTTGCTCAAGAACAATAATATGTGGTCATGGAAGAAGGAAAACAAAGATTTGACACAGAAAGCAGGACTACCGTTATATGTTCAAACATAAGTTAAAGCTTGTTAAGACAATTTAGTTTAGAAAGATTCCGTAACAAAATCTCATCACAAAAATCAAGCCTATGATGCTAGTAATACTTGAAATAGTATGAGGTCATTAAGCACAATAATACGAGGTCATTAAGCACACCTGAAATTACTCGAAATAGTATGCTCTATCACAAAATAATTCGTCAAAAGACCCGAAATTGTAAACACCCAAATGATTACATGTATACGAATCTGTTTGTAACTAAGAACACGCACAAAAAAACTGCCATGTCATACCTACATTCAATTATACACAGAGGTCGAATCATATACAATTATTTTGTGTATCTTTCTAAACATTAGAACCCTAATTGTAGAACCCTAAAGCAGATTAGAACCCTAATCAAAGCAAGTATCAAATCAAAGCAATTATTCAAAACATTAGATCCCTAATTGTAGAATCCTAATTCCTAATTTGACTAGAGTTTAGTAAATTAAA
Organism: Malus baccata; assembly: GCA_006547085.1. Taxonomy (NCBI): domain Eukaryota; kingdom Viridiplantae; phylum Streptophyta; class Magnoliopsida; order Rosales; family Rosaceae; genus Malus; species Malus baccata. Next base: position 327,797 of record VIEB01000138.1, read on the forward strand.
ATTTACCTTAGAGGGAGAGTGCTGTTGGAGGAGAAAGAGATAGGGGGTGATAGAAGAGGAAGAGAAAATGTTGCTAGAGGAGGAAGCAAAAGTGTGAGAGAGACATGGACACCTCTGTATTGCGTACACAACTTGTTATTTCGTGCAATCCCCAAAAACTTGACGCCGTTAACATGGCAACCCGAGAACAATTCAGTGTGAATTGGGCCGAACGACAATTGATATAACTCTTCACTGTAAGTGGGGGAATTTGATGCTTTTAATTTATTCACCTAATATTATACAGAAACATACACATGTTAGTTTGAGAAAATTAAATACTGCAGTATATATCACAAATACAAAACACTTATAACTTACATATTCGAGAAATAACTATGAAACAATTCTCGGTGTTTCTTGGCATACAAATGTGATGGATGTTCTTGCTTCATCATCTCTTCATGCTTATCTAAGTATGCCATTATCTCATCACAATTGTTCAGTACAAACCAATGCGCTACCTCCATGTCATTTTTGGAAAACGACTCGCTCGTACATGATCTCCAAAGGGTCGTGTGCTTTGGGCAAAAATAGAAAGTTTCTCCTTTCTCACACCCCCGACATTATTGCACTGGGTACGATTGAAAGTCATCTGCATATCTTTCAAATAGATTCCATAGAAAGTAAGTGACTCGTATTGAACCTAAGCCTCTATAATTGATCCTTCAGGCTTCGCCCTGTTGTGTACACTTTTTTTTTCCAACTCATAGAGAAGCCTGCTAAAATAAAACGATACGATACAAATTAGTAAGCATGGGATAATGATGCATAAACAAATGATGAGGATTATATACCTTTTGATTGGATACATCCAGCGATAATTGACAGGACCTGAGCGCAATGCCTATTCGGGCAAGTGAACCATCATGTGGATCATACTTGTGAAGAAAGTTGGAGCGAATATCATCTCAAACTTGCATAGGACTTGGACAATGTCATGGCGTAACTGATTAACGTCTGTCTTTCGCAACATTCTTGCCGCCAGTTGGGAAAAAAAAAATCTAAACAACGACAAGATTGGCTTCACTACTTCTTTTGGCAATAGGTTTCAAATACCCACAGGAAGTAGGTGTTGCATAAACACATGGCAGTCATGGCTCTTTAGTTCAGCGAAGTTACCCTTGTCAACATTCACGCAACGCGCGATATTAGAAGCATACCCATCGGGAAACTTTATAGATGATACAAACTTCAAAAACTCTTTTTTGTCATTTAGTTTCATAGAAAAAAATGCAAGATCCATTATGGCTTTATCACTATAGTTGTTCATCCATAAACCCTCTGTATGCCCATTCTTTTCAAATCAAGACGAGCTTTGATCGTGTCCTTTGTCTTGCCCTCGATATCTAGAATGGTGCCCACCAATGTGTCAAAGAAATTTTTCTCAACATGCAAAATTTCGAGGTTGTGTCTCAATTTTAGTTTCGATCAATACGGGAGCTCAAAAAACATAGGCTTGTGCGTCCAGTTCATATGTGTAGAAGGTCTGGTCCTACTCACTGTTTTCCCGAATGGAGCAAACTCCAATGGTTAAGCTGTTCCAAAATATGATCATCGAACCATTCTTTAGGTTTAAGGCGATGCTCTGTGTTCCTATCAAACTCTTTATCCTTTTCTTGTCACTCGTGGTCCCATGGAAACCATCTTCGATGACCAAGGTAACAATCTTTTTCAGCATGCCAACCAGATGTTACATCATCCTTGCATACAAGGCATGCCATATAACCCTTAGTGCTCCACCCATAAACCATTGCATATGTGGGAAAATCGTTCACAGTGCACATAACCATTTCCCACAAAGTGGACATCTTCCCAGTGGACTTATCGTACATGATCATAAATCTTTTAGCTCATCAACCAACAGCCTTAAGTAAATATCAATTGACCTGCCAAAATCCTTAATTATCAAAAAAGTCATCATCATGTATTATTTTTTCATGCATTTCCAAGGCTGCAAATTATATGGGAAAACGAAAATCGACCAAGTGTTGTGGTGTTGGTTCCCAAACAGATTGAATCCGTCAGTGGCAAGTCTCAATCTAACATTCCGAGGATCAGCAGCAAACTTGGGGAATGTTCGATTGAACTATTTCCATGCCTCCCCATCTGTAGGATGCCTCATCACCTCGTCGTCTACCCGTTTTTCTTTATGCCAATTCATCATTGTGGCAGTATGCGTTGACATATACAATCACTGTAACTTAGGTTTCAGGGGCAGATAACGCATGACTTTTTGTGGGATTGTAGTCGTTCTATTTTTAGATGTCATTTTGAATCTCAACTCAATGCATACAGAGCATTTATCCAATGCTTTATTCTCTTTGTAGAATAAAATACAATTGATTTTGCAAGAGTGAATTTTTTCATAACCCAATCCAAGACCATTCAACACCTTTTGTGCATGTCTATGGTCTTTCGGCAAACAATTGTCCTTCGAAAGCATTCTTTTGAAAACCTCCAAAAAGTAATCAAAACACTAGTTCGACATGCAATACTTTATTTTTTCCGTGCATTAGTTCCACAATGGTCTTGAGAACCAAAAAGCTCTTGCACCCCGGGTATAATTCTTGGTTGACATTTTTTAATAGTTTTTCATATTGTTTGAACTCTGCACTGTCCATTGGTGTAAGCATGTCATCCTCCCCTTCCTGATTGGTGTTTGTCAATGCAAATGGAAAAGCATCATTTATAATATCCATGACTTGTTCATTAGGATCCACAATAGGTTCAACATTGTCCACTCTTATGGCGTTTGAAGACGAAGCATTGTCTAATTGTTCCCCATGATGGTTCCAAGTATTATATGTCTCAATCATTCCATTCCTTACTAAATGAAATCGAACATTTTCAATTGTCTCCCTTAACTTGTTGTTACACCTCCTACAAGGACATCGGATTCTAGTTGCACCCGGGTTGTGTGTATGTGCAAAGTCAATAAAATCCTCGATTCCATCCAAGTATTCGTTCGTGCATCTATTCGGGTTCTGTATCCACATCCTGTCCATAATTCCTAGAACCACAATAAAAATACAACAATCACTACAACTTCATACAAATGATAGTGTCACATTATGCCTCCGGTAAAGGCGTTATCCCATTCGGGAATGCATAGTCATGTCACGCAATTTACGGCTATATCAGATTAGATTTCAACATGAATGAATTTCGGTAGCATCTCGGTACAGTTCTTCAGGTGTACGATATAGATATAAAATACCTAAGTGCCATCCGAAGAACATACAGAGATAACACCGAAGTTTGCATAACCGAAACCTAATCCTTCAACCATAAACTATGTGCCATAACTGTGCATTCCCAAACTGTCCAAATAATGAGACAATTCAAGAATTAATTAGACTGCAGTCATACTTTTGCATCCATGCGCGAAATCCAACTAATCCTCGAATCGGAAACTAAGTTTTACTAAAAATAAAAAACAATTACGAAGTTAATTTCAATTAACTTCATACATCACAACACATATTTTTACGTCACGTACAAATTTAACAACATAATATAAATATAATTTCACAACATAATATAAACATAACAAACTAAGTTCAACATAATTTAATTAATTTGATATTTAAAAAAAATAAAACGAAGAAAATACCTTCTCAATCGTTCTCCACCAATCGCTAATCACACACAATATCCCTATAGACAATTAAATTAATGGCATTAATATGAATTTACATTAAATCTTTTACCCTAACAAAAAAAAAAATTCTTACCAGACATCGAGATAGCTCGACCAACCTAGAGAAGAAGATGGAGGGAGTATTCGATGATAAAATTGAGAGAAAATGAAATGATAGATGCCGGATTGAGCAAAACTAAAAGGGATGAGTGCATAGGCTAAATCTGCAATTTTTGTGCAGTTTGCCTCTGCACAACCTGAATCCAGATTATAAAGTTCACTTTTGGACGAAGGATTTTGTGTGACAAACAAGGTATTTGTCGCGCAAATGTCCCTTGCGTGACTAGTCTTCATCGCGCAAAAGTTTATCATTTTCTTTATTTTAGGAGAAATTAGGTTTTCATCTGTCTTTTGTCAACTCCATTCATTAAAACCTTATTCATTTTCAATTTTTAAACAAGGTCCATTTGTAACTTCCCACATCGCCTAGGGGAGTGATCCTTAAATGTATATTCTCATCCCTACCTAGCACGAGGCTTTTTGGGAGCTCACTGGCTTCGGGTTCCATCGGAACTTCGAAGTTAAGCTAGTAGCGCGCGAGCGCTACTCATGATGGGTGACCCACTGGGAAGTTCTCGTGTGAGTTCCCAGAAACAAAATCGTGAGTACGTGGTCGGGGCCCAAAGCGGACAATATCGTGCTACGGTGGTGGAACGGGCTCGGGAAGTGGTCAGCCCCCCGGGCCGAGATGTGACACCATTGGTTTTAATAAACATCATTAATTATTTTAGTAATAAAATATTTTTCATATAAAGATAATTAAATTAAATTTTATTTCTAAATTATTCATTTAGTGTTAGAAACGTTACATTTGATATATGTATGTTTATGGCTAGTATCATATATTTTTATTTTTAGTTTGTACCCATTTTAATTTGCAACCCCTTTTTTTTAAATTGTGCCAATTTTCTATTCAATTTTAGTTTGTACACATATATTAATTTCTTTTTGTGTCCATATTTTTCAAACTTTTATTTGTACTCATATTTTTTTGACCTTTTATTTGTACCCATAATTTATTAATAATGTATCCATTTGTCCTTAAAAATGTACTACTTTGTTATATGTAAAATGTACCTTTTTTTTTTTGTATGTACCATCTCTTTTGTGTAAAATGTACCCATTGTTATTTTTTTTATGAAATTACCCATTATTTAAAACGTATCACTTTTTTTTTGTATAAAATGTAAAACCAACTTTTTGTGTGTAAAATGTGTCGTATAAAAATTACCAATTTTTTGTATGTAAAATGTCATTAATATAAGTAATTACAAATCATGGGTTTTATTTAAGTATAATTTTTTTAATATCTTCAACAAATTATGGATTTTATTTAAAATCTCATTAATATAAATAACTACAAATATCAAATTCTAATTTAAAAATTATAATAACCTACATACAAATGCATTATTGCATTAATTTCAGGGACTTCAATAAAAACCCGACAACCAATAAGGTTTCAATCAAAGAACGTTGATAAATAGGGACTGCATCTAAAATCACCCTTTATTTTATTTCCTTTACTTTATAATTTATTCTTTTCGACAAATTGCGCGACGAAAACATGTACCGTCGCTCAATGCATATTTTTAAATTTTTTTATGCTTTTTTGTTTTATTTGTATGTATTGTAAATGTTTATTTTATTATAAATCAAAAAACGCAAACCTAATTAAACATTAAATTAATTAACAAAATTAATTTACTATCCCAAATAGAAATTATAATTAATGAGAATATTAATACTCATCCAAATAACATAAATTTATTAATTAAATTAAATATAAAGTCCACAAAATATTATTTCAAAAAAATAAAAAAGCAAACCTCGTCAACTTCAATTCTCCCTCGCTCGCAACACATCAAACTTCCACTTTCGGAAACTCTACTTGAAAAGCTCATCCACATAAATCCGTTGCTTCTCATCGGTTTCATCAATATCCCAATGAACCTACATTAATGCCAATAACAATAAATTAGTAATTGAAAAAATATTATGTTTTAACAAAATAATTGTTCATTAATTACTACAAACTTACCGATAACTTCCTCAGCATGAACTTCTTCAACTCCTCAGGATCCTTTTTCCAAGACTCAAACTCGGCAGAACTATCTCTCTGCACCAAATTCCCAATGTCATACTTAAATTTGGCGTATGTCTCTGACACACCCCGACCTAGATCGAGGCATGCTGGCCGTCATGTGGGAGTGACGTAACCATGTGCACAGTGCGGAAGCAATAAGGATATAAGGGAAATACGAAGGAATAAAAACCAAACTACTAGCATTACTAGCTAAGATAAGGTGCCATTGCGAGATTAAACGTGAAATACATAACCAGACCATAAATAGTCTAATTGCATTCAAGCAGGACAAGTGCTAATAATACAACACCCGAGGGTGATCTATGTTCTGTTAGAACTCCCGTTAGAATCCTCGTGATCCACCAAAGCACTTCTACTTAAAACCTGGAGGGGCGCAAAACAGAAAATGTGAGTGGGCAAGCTTTTCAAAATCATTTCTTTAACTCAATCTGCACGACTGAGTATATAGCATAACCAATCTCAATCATATCCAATCAAATCAAATCCTGCACATAAGTCAAAACCACCTAAAGTGGTCTGTACGACAGGACTAGGTGTAATATAAATATGCTCTAGTGCTACGATCACGTGAAGGCTGAGCGAATAATTGCGGGTCACCTACGAGTCGGAACCACCTAAAGTGGTCTGTACGACAAACATGTGCATCTAACTTAGATCCAAGGTGAGCATATGGTGCGGAAGGTGAACATCACGTGAAGGACTGTGCCCTACTCTGGGCAGGAGCACTAACACCAGGGTGCAAGTTTATGAGCTCTCAATATGTCATATCACTGAAACCTCATACCTTTTATTTATGAACTTACCTGGCACTTACCTGTTCGTCTGCAGCACCAATCATAAATATATGCAACTACTAATGCATACTAAACTAGATAGATACTTTGCATGGTATTTCAAAACATATAGTCATTCAAACTCATTTTCTAGGAAAATTTCAAGTATATAGGTATATACGAAAAACCAAAAGCCCACTCACTGATAGGTCGAAAGGTCATATCCCTCGAGCCTTGAATGATGGCGCTCGTCCTCAGGATAGGTCTCACTTATATGCGAAATAACTGAATAAACGTTATTTAAAGCACATACACAAACTAGGAAATAACTTCTCGTACAATGCTCAAATGGGACATTTGAATATACCACCATGACCTACTCAACCTCAGGAACACCCCCGTATTTTTAGAAAAATTTTCTGATGCCCCACGCGCCAGCAAGGGCATGGCCAAACGCGCCCCCATGTGCGGCCACGTGCCTGGCACGCCTAGCAGAATCTTTAATGGTGTTAGATAATATTCCGTCAAAAAGCAGCATATTCCGTTAAAACTAACCTGACGCCATTAGAATATTCCGTCAAACTTGACGAAATATTCCATCGTCTTCAACCTCCGAACTCTAGTGACTGACGTCGTCGCCGGAAAACTGAAAAACTTCAAATCGTCATTTCCCGTTCGTTTCTCAACCAAATTTCATGAAATTTGTACTAAAATGAAGCTTAGGACGAGAGGAACAAAACCTTACTACTTTCAAGCCTTGAAATCCACTGGATTTCGCCGAAGGAACCTCGATAATCCGGCCAAACTTGAAACTTGCCAAACTCGACTTCCCGACGTCCAATTCACTTCGTTTTTCTTCTCCGAGCTTCGTGAAGATGTCCTAAAGCTCACTAGTAACTTAAAATCTCTTAAAAACCTCACATTCATAGGTTTTTCAAGGTTTTCACATCCAACCATCACCACCATTCGACTCCTAAGCTTGCAAGGAGTTCAAAAACATCAATCACAACCTCGATCTGCAACAAAAAGATATGGTTTGAGGTTTGTCCGTACATATGTACGAAAATGGAAGAAAACTGAGAGAGGGAGGAGAAAGAGAGGGTCAATGGGGGGGGGGAGAGAGAGAGAGCGAGAGAGAGAGAGTGTGTGTGTTTGTGTGGTTCTGATTCTCTTACAACCAGCCAAAGCAATTAGAACATTTAGTTCTAATTGGGTCCAAGGAGTTAAGAAGAAAATAATTGGTCCACAACACAACTTAAACTACACAACAGCACAAATGTCTAAGGGTATTTTAGGCAATTCACACTATCAAAAATTATATTTCAGGACGGGCTGTCACAGTCTCTGCCATATTTTTGCTTTCAAAGTACGACACTTGCTTCCGTCGATACCTTTCTGATTGCACTACAAGTTTCTTTTTGCCAAAGCCTTCTCCATAATAGGCCATTCTTTTTTAAACAATTTTTTTTTGAAAACTAGGGTTCTGAAAATATGTTTATATAGCACTAGGATACCTTTGCACGACGAACCCATTCATCGTACAAATCTCCACAGAAAACGCATCATAATAGCGCAATAAAATAGGAAGGTTTGAACGCAATCTAATTGTGCTTTGCGTGACAAACATCTTCTATTCCTCGCGCAAAGTAGTCTTACAAGACAAACATAGCATCGCACAATATATTTTGCGACGAATTGAATGATTGTAATTATAAAGTTTACATAAACATATATATCTTTGTTTACATAAACTTTATAATTACAAGGCTTATTATACAACATAGTCCTTGAATTTTCATGATCAATAGAAATGGCCCCTGAGATTGTCCACCGTCCATGATTTTGGTCCTTCTGTTAAAAACTCTTTGGGCAATTTTCAAAGCTTTGTAACTCAATCGATTCTTAACCAAATTTAACCAATAGTATATCCAAATGAAGATAAGAAAGTGTAGAACAACATTATACCTATATGGAAGCCCAATGATTGCTAGAGATGGCCAAAAATAGCCTGAAAGGTGACTGGTTGACGCGAAAATTACTTAACACACAAATTAAACCCTCTTGTTGTCAATTGTAGTAAAGAATGTAAGTAGGGATCGTTCTAGGCCGGGGATTAGGAGAGATTGCTAAAACTCCTGAAACTGACTTAAAAACATAAAATTAAGTTTAAAACACCAAACTAGACTCAAAAGATGCAATACAGACTAAAAAGACTCAAAACTAGTTTAAAAGACTCAAAACAGCTTAAAATAATGAATTAGACTCTAAACTGACTCTAGGGATGGTTTTGGACGAAATTAGGTTCTAACTTGACTCAAGACACTTAAAAATACAAATCAAAATAGATTTTGACTAATAAAACAGTTTACAGTAAAGGGGGATTTGATTTTGACGAATTTGAAAACAAAACAAACAAATTGTAAACTAAAACAGATTTTGGACGAATTTGGGTAAACTATGGATGATGGGCTAGCTAGAGGGTTCTTCTCCACACATGACACACTTGCACATAAACCAATTTTCAGTTGTTCTTTCGATAAATCATGAAACTCAACACCCCAGGTTAATTAAGTCCGATTAAATTAACCTTCAAGTTCTCCTTAAGTTATTCAATTGGATGGGAAAGCGCATACAACAATTCAAGCATTTTCCAAAAGTCCTTTTCGTGAACAGCACAATAAAGATACAATCAAAGATCATTACGCATTATGAAAACTATAAGTATTGACGAGGCATTCGTTACTATGATGAGCATGAAACTCCTGCCAAGAATTTATTTAACGCGATTGTTTATAAGCAACCTCCACTACTTGTGAATATAAGTTTGTAACTATTAGGTGAAACTCCCTTATACTCTAGCATCATATTCATGCATGCAAACTAAGTGTGCACTCTTAATAAACATACACGAATAAGTTATCAATCAAGCAGTTAAACAAATTGAATTCACAACTTATGAAATCACAACTGAAGGTAATCAATTCATATTGCAAGTATGTTCATAATTTGAATTCCCCCCCAGCTAAGGGGGGTTTAGTTCCTCATACTCACAAAGAAAAGATAAACAAATTTAGACATTGAAAACAAAAGAATGAAAACACCTAAAAATGCTCCAACAATCCAACTTGAATGGCAAGCACGTCCAAGGGTCTTCCTTCTTCTCTTTGTTGCGGCACAAGGTGTGGTTTGACGGATGCATATGGATATATGGAAGGGAATGGCTGAATGTGTTTAGGTTGGATGGAGGCCACGACAAGGAAAGGGAAATGAAGGTGCATGGAATTGTGTTTTTGTTGTGGGAATGTGTAGAATGGTTAAGAAGAAAAGACTCTGCCTTGCAGCAGAATGTGTCGTCCTCCCTTCTCCCTAAACTGTCCCCCTTAATGTGTTTTTGGATGGATATATTTATAGGCTAGGGAGAGGATGTAGTGGGTGGTGGTAATGAGTGGATGTAGTGGTAGGTGAATGTGTTGGGTGGTTGAAATGAGTGGATGTGTTTGGTGAAATGAGTGGATGTAGTGGTAGGTGAATGGATGTGTTGGGTGAAATGAGTGGATGTAGTGGTAGGTGAATGGATGTGTTGGGTGAAATGAGTGTGCTAAAATGGTTATTTATAAGAAGATGATGATGCACAAACTTCAAATTTCATCCATTCTTTTTGCTCTAAGCATATGCTATCCATTTCATGCCCAAAAATGCTCCAAAATGCACTTCTTTGCAACAACATAAATGCCAAGAAACAAGCTAACTAAGTCGCATAAATATGCTCCTATCACTAGTCTGCGGGAAAATTGGAAAACTCGCCGAAAACTGGGTAAACTTTAAACGTTCATAACTTCTTCAATACTCAATGAAATTGAGTGATTAAAAAACGAAAGTCATACTTCTCAAGATAAAGATAATGGCATCTTTTTTTACTGCTAACTCGTCGTGGTTTGGCCAGAAAACTTCTCGAAAGTGGCTATCTTGATCTCGAGTTAGCCACTTTCGAGTAGTTTTCCGGTAAAACCACAGCGATTAAACCAAGGTGAATTAGCCTTCGAAAAAGGTACCATTCTCTTCGTCTCGTCAAGAAGTATGATTTTTGTTTTTGAATCACTCAATTTTGTTGAGTATTGAAGAAGTTATGAACGTTTAAAGTTTACCCAGTTTCCGGGGAGTTTTCTAGTTTTCCCGCAGACCAGTCACCTTTCAAGCTATTTTTCGGCTATCTTAGGAAACTATTGGGCTTCCAAATAGGTATGATCTTATTCTATACTTTCCTATCTTCATTTTGATATATTATGGGTCGAATTTGGTTAAGAAACGATGGAGTTACAAAGTTTTGAAAATTGGCCAAAGAGTTATTAATGAAATCACCAAAATCATGGATGGTGGACAATGTCATCGACCATTTCTATTGATTTTCAATCTCAGGGAGCATTTATATTGATCATGAAAATCTCAGGGACTATTTTATATAATAACCCTAATTACAAACAAATATTCAGTTAAATATTTTTTTCTACAAATATGTAATACCATAAATATTTATTCTAAAAATATTTAATATTTTAAATATTTATTCTATAAATAAGTAATACCTTAAATATTTATTTATAAATAATTAATGCCTTAATCCATACAATTATTTTGAGCATATGTATGATATTCATTGAAGATTGAAAACACATACAAACCGAGGATAGGGTGCTTACATTAGGCCTCAATAAAAAAACCAAACAGGAATTAAAACCTAATTAAGTCCAAATACATAACTTATAAAAAAACCTTAAATTTAAATATTGTAATACAAAACATAAATTTAAAACTACTATTTTGATGGTCTTGGTCCATTCCGTAAGACTTCATAACACCACCGATTGTAACCTCCCTCCAACGCATCCTCCATCAACTTCATCAACTGTTCGTTCGCATCATCATCAAGAGTATACTTACACTGTTAGACATATATGCAAATAATTAATTCCAACATATAACTAAAAATTTCACAAACTTAATTATTGATCCATCAACAATATACTTACTAATAGTTCATCCATTACAGCCTTCCTCACATTCTCGGGCACATCTTTCCAAGAACGCCACTCAGCAGTGGGACAATTATTCCCCATGGCTATAGCAATCGCATGCGCGAACTCAAAATGTTGCCTCAAATCATTCAGCTTGGTGGTGGGCACACTCTGATCCTTATTTTTATCCTCCATCTGTTCTTGAAGAATAAGGAGAAAAGAATTACGAGGAATAAGGATAGTGGATATTTATAGGAAGGTTAGGGCTTTTGTGCAACGAAAGCTTTGTCGCGCAAACATCTGTATTAAATGCAGTATTAATTCTTCTAATTCACCTGTAGTGAATGGTTTGATTGAAAACTGACAGGAACTTGTGCGATGAACCCTTGGTCTCACAAATGTCCCATTTTCGTCTGTGACGACCCGTCTCGAATTAATATATATTTTTTATCCTCGAATATGTGGAAATGACGATTATACCCTCGAGTCGTGGTGACGTGGATGTACATATATGGTTTTAAATTATTTTTCCCGTTGACGTAATTAAATCATACTTGATGTCACGAGAGTGTCGACGCGATTTAGGGCTGAATCGGGTTCATAACGAAAATGTTACGAATGAATAGGTGAAATTGGGTTGGTTGATTTTGATTGGACCCAATTGCATGGATCTTGGGTTGGTAGCCCAATCAGGGCTTGAGTTTGTTTTAAGTGGCCAACCCCGTAAACCACACACACACACAAACACACGTGCAACCTTGTTTTATCTCTCTCTTTCTCTCTCGAAAATTCCTTCCGTCTGTACGAACCGATTCCTCTAGCCTTTAAGCATCATCAATCACCCACGGATCGAGTGATTGGATGTCACCATCAGCTTCCTTGTGACTCCACGAGTCTAGTGACACTTTTGGGATGAATAGCAGTTCACGGGAACCCGAGAACTTAGAAGCTCCAGCGGAGTACCCTGTTTCCCCAACGTGATTGTCGAGGTTTTACTTGTTTTTAAGACTTAGAAAGGTATTAATACAACTCCTTTAGTGTTTTAGACTAATTTTGGTTAAGTTTGGACGTTAAAATAAACTTGATTGTGGGTTTCAAGGTTTAACCAGAATATCGAGGATTGTCTGACTATTTTTTGTTGATTTTAGGACTTCAAAGTGATAAGAACATGTTCTACTCATTCAGGGCTTCAAATCCATGTAAAGTTTGTGAAATTTGGTTGAGATTTGAGTGAGATATTTAAGTTTGAAATTTTTTCACTTTCCAGCGACACAACGACGATCGGTGCCAGAATCCGGCGAACCACCAGAGAAGGAAAGGGAATATTTCGTCAACTTTGACGAAATATACTAATGGCATTAGGTAAAGTTAACGGTTTATGCTACTATTTAATGGAATATTCCTTAATGGCATTAAAGATTCCATCAGTGTGCTAGGCACGTGCCTGCGCTTAGTCGTGCCTTCGCTGGCGCATGAGGGCGCGTGGGACGTCGAAAAATTATTCTAAAAATATAGGGATGCTCGTGGTGTTGAGTAGGCGTATATTCAAACACCCTAATTGAGCAACGTATGAGAAGTTATTATACGGTTTTGGTTATGTACTTAAAATTAACATTAAAATAATGGTTTCATATATAGGTGAGACATTTTCGGAGGACGAGCGCAACCAGGCGAGACTCGGGGGTTACGATCCAACTATATACCAGTGAGTGGGCTTTTGGTTTTCTATCTATACGTATATATATGCGTTGCGTTTTCCCATAAGTTTGTTTTAAATGGATTTACAATTTTAAGTGCCATGTCAATTGCATTATGCTTTAGAGTATGTGTTAGTATAAATATGCATATTGTTGCTTGATGATGCGGATGCCCATGTAAGCTTCAGGTGAGTATATATCGATGATAGTTGATGTGTGACAACCCGTCCCAAATTTTATTATTTTATAAATCTTAAAATGTGAAATTTACGAGAATACCATAAAGGCGAGGGTATTGATTTTCGTTGATTGTTAGTTCATGACGCATATGAATTATTACCTTACCGTATTCCAAGAGTACGTTGGTAAGGATTGTTATTTATTATCTTATTCATTTCTTATTATTATATTTTATTTATGTAAAGAGTGGTGGAAGAAAATAGAAGAAAGAAGAGGAAGGGAGAATGGTTGCCTGATGGCAATGGAAGAGAGGGAGAGGAAGGAGAAGGGCTACTGTCCAATTAGAGGAGAGGAAGGGAGAAGACTGACCAATAGGAAGGAGAGCAGAAGGAAAGGAGAGAAAAAGAAAATGAGGGAGCCCAAACGGGTCTTCTTTGACCCGTGCAACCCATATCCTCAAACCAGCGGCTTCTTGCCGTTTCTCTTCCAATTTTCTGACGAATTGGACCTATAAACTACTTCCAATCAACACCTTGGCCATTTCTCTTCTTGTTCCACAAAAAATTAGAGAGAAATTGATAGAATTTTGGTACAAAAATAGTGATGGGTGCCATGGCAGACCTTACCCAAAATCCATCAATTGTGAAACCATCTCCTTCAATTACGACCATTAGAACACTCCTTTAGAATCCAGGAACAAAGCCCAGGCAATGGTCGAGGTGTCGGAGTGAGTATGGAGGTTGAATTGAAGCACACCATTTTTTAGGGTTCCGGCAGGTTAGAGCAAAATCGGAGCTTTTTCCCGGCCAAACTAGATTTGGCTGCAAGTATAAAGTTTACTCTACTCATTGAGATCTTCATTCCTATAAATTTTGGTAATTTTTGGAAATAGTTGGATTTTCCGGCGAGTCGGGGCGGCCGACTACCACCCGCGACGGCGCGTGCGGCAGCGAGGGCCAGGGGGCCGTCAATGTTATTCTTAGGCTAATTACATGGTTTGAGTTCAGTTTTGCTAATTGTATGACGTAGGTTGCTTGTTAGAATCTAAATTATCTACGTTACGTTAATAGGTCATTATATGAATCGACGATCCAGCCGTTGGATCGTCACCAAACTTTAATACATTATAGTATATAATATTTGAGAACCATAGAAACTTACGGATCAGGAATCTAATGTATGGATCTTCCCAAATTAGATTTGTAAGTTCATAAAATAAAATGTTAACCGCCACTTGATTTTGGCAATTGGCGGAGATCCAACCGTTCGATCATAATGAAACCTTAGGATGTTGTTCTAGAAGTATAATGTGAATCTTTGGAAGCAATGGATCGGAAATCCGTGATGTAGATCTTCCGAATTAAATTACGTAGGGATGCGTTTTATATAAATTATGTAATTTATCGGTCAGAACTCTGAGATGTGATTTGATAATTGGTCATAGGCGACGATGGTTAGCGATGTCTCGATATCCGTGCTAGGGAGTCGTGGCACGAACCTCAGGTGAGTGGGTTTTTTCCATTGTATCGTGTATTATATATATATATATGTATATATATGATTGACAATTCCTTAAATGTTTATAAATTGATTATTGCTTATGATTAATGTGAATGCCTTGAAATAATATTGGGAACTACGAATGGCTTGATCCCTATTTAGGATATGTAGGCAGTCTAACGAGACGTTAGATGTAGCCATAGAATAATTGAAAAAAGACCTTGTTTGGGAATTGAGTAAAGTGAAGGAAATTGGTGAAAATATGAGATTTAACCTTATGTTTTTAGTGATTGGATGTTGGTCATAAATCAATGTGGAAGGAATCAAGAAATTGAAATAAGGAAACGTAAGTAATGATAATTAATTAAACTAGTGTTTAGTTGGACTTATCCCCGATAATTATTTCAGAAAATAATTCGGTAATAGGACGTTATAAATGGTGCATTTTATGCCACATTATGTATATATATACGTATGTAGTCATGCCATATATATGGCATGACTACATACGTATATATATACATAATGTGGCGTAAAATGCACCATTTATGGCATGACTACATGCATGTTTTAAGCAACTCCGACATTGTTGTACGAGTTGCCTATGAATCGTACATGTTATGTTGAGATATATTGAGAGCTCATAAACCTACACCCCGATGTTAGTGCTCCCGCCCGTGGCCAGGGCACAGTCTTTCACGTGATGTTCACCTTTCGCACCTTACGCTCACCTTGGATCCAAGGTAGGTGCACAGTTCTGTTGTACAGACCATTATAGGTGGTTTTGACTTGTAGGTGACCTGTAATTATTCGCATAACCTTCACGTGATCGTAGCACTTGAGCGTATTTATTTATACCCAGTCCTGTCGTACAGACCAATTAGGTGGTTCCGACTTATATGCAGGTATACTTATTGAGCTATGGATAAGTCATACATGTCACTAGAGGTGACTTCGACTTATGAGTTAGCATATATGATGATATATGTGATGAGCTAGCATATATGACGAGATATGTGATGAGCTAGCTTTGATTGATGAGATATGGATAAATCGTACAGGTCACATGAGGTGACTCCGGCTAACATGTTAATGAGCTATTAATTCAGTCGTACAGGCCACTATAGGTGGATCCGGCTAATATGCCATTTCATATTGATTTATTTCAACTGAGTACTTATTCTTATTGAGATATTTGGCACGGTATAACTATGAGACTATTATTTTGGTTATGGTATTGATTTATAGTCACGCTTGTTATTTTCTGGGGAAATTATACAGGTATTACGGTGAGGGGCTACTGTATTTGGTAGTTGGATTGGTTTGAAAAGTTTTGTTTCACTCACTCACATTTTCTATTTTTGTACCCATTCAGATTCTAGCAGCAGAGTTCCGTATTGACGAGGATTTGTGACACTTTTCGATACAGATGTTTTCTTATGATGGAATGATCATTGTCTCACTTTACTGCACTATACCTATGCTCTGTATCACACGTGAAATGGTTCCAGATCTGCTCACCGCATACCATGGTATTTAGGCACTCTTAGATTTAAATTTATTCACATTTTTCCACATCATCACACTTTATGGCTTCGTCACCTTCCAGGTGTCGGCCAGCACAACTTGATTCAGAGTCCTAGTGGACATTCTGGGTCGGCGTGTGTCAGGATGCACCGTTTTTTGTTATACGTAGATGCATTTAAAGCTCATTATCCTGCACCTCGGTGCTAGTGCTCCCGCCCGTGGCCAGGGCACAGTCCTTCATGTGATGTTCACCTTCCGCACCGCACGCTCACCTTGGATCCAAGTTTGGTGAACAGCCCTATTGTACATACCACATTAGGTGGTTCTGACTCGTAGGTGACCCGCGATTATTCGCACATCCTTCACGTGATCGTAGCACTTGAGCGTACTTATTTGCACCTAGCCTTGTTGTACAGACCACAATAGGTGGTTCTGACTCGTGTGTAGGCATACCTAATAAGCTATAGGATCAACTGTACAAGTCACGTTAGATGACTCCAGCTGACATATCATTTATATTGTTTTATTTCACCTGACTTACATATTTATTACTGAGATACTTGACATGGCACTCACTTTGGTTTTCATTGCTCTCAAGCGTGATTTCTATATACGTATGTATTATTATTTTCTGGAAAACTATACGGGTTTTACGATGAGAGGTTATTACTTTTGAAAAGAGAAATGGTTTTGAAAAGTTTTGTTTTTGCCCACTCATGTTTTCTGTTTTGCGCCCCTCCAGGTTCTAGATAGAAGTTCATGACATCCATCAATGTAGGGTTTTCTTTTATATCATGTATAATTAGTATTTAGCCTGCTGGACTGCACCTTGGTACCAAAGCTCTGATTATGTGTATTTACACTCTAACACTTCCGCTCGTACTTATATACTAGTCTAGTGTAAGTTAGTTAGTTAGGTTTTTTTTTTATTTACCCAAATTTTCATATCAGTTACTTTCGCACTGCGCACATGGCTACGTCATCATCACGTGATGGCCAGCACGCCTTGATTTAGGTTGGGGTGTGTCATCGTCACGCAAGTTTTTCGCGCCAAAAAAATTACCTGCGTTTTCTTGTTGACTTTACGCAGTGACATCAAATATTCGTCGCACGAAGTATTCTTGCGCGATAAACATTTTCGTCGCACAAATATTTTTTTTTCCTATCTTGTCTATTTTGCGTGACGAAACATTTTGTCTGTTGCGCAAGTACATTTTGTGCGACGAAATATTCTTCCTCGCACAAGCTATTTTTTCTACTAGTGAGAGGAACTTGACAAATATATATTAATAATTAGTTGTGAAAATAACAGGTTTCCTCTTTAGTTTTTTCATTCGTTTTCCATCCGACACCAAAGACATGTATGACGCGTTTACTAATCCGTAATCAAATTGAGATGAATTGAATTGAGGGGGAATTGGATTGAGGAGGAATTGAAATGAGGTGGAATCAAAATCTGATTCCTGTTGAAGTTGTTTACTAAAACTGTCAAGAATTGGAGTATGAATGATGTTGAATCCATATAAGTTGTTTACTAATTCATTTCAATCGGAATGAAAACTAGGTTGATTACTATATTGCCCTTACATAAATAAATTATTTTCATACTAATTAATTAAATTAAATTCTTAATTAAATTTATATAATAAAATTATCTATATAAAAATATATAAATAGGTTTTATTTATTTATTAAAATGACATAATGAGGGTCAAATGAAGGGCAATGTTGGAATAATAAGAAACAAGTGAGGGCATTATTGGAATAAAAGATGCATTCCCGATTCCTTTGTCCTTAGGGAATTCAAATACCTCACAAAACTAGGGAATCCGGTTCCTCCAATTTCAGGAATTGGATTCCTTGTTTCGTGTGGGCTCCACTACTTTTTTGATTCTTTAATATTTAGTAAACACCGGAATACTCCGTAATCGAAATTCAATTCCCTTTCTTTATTCCGATTACCTTTACGTAAACATGTCAGTAAAGTTGTACATAATTTTCCCTCTCCATTTTCTCGATTCATGATTTGCTAATCTGCTTAAATGTCAAAAGCACTCGACACCATCCCGATTTTATATTCTGTCATCCAACTCTGTATTTCAACGAACAAGAGCATATTTTTTCAAACATGTTACTTATGAAAGCAAACTGATTCATCAACTGCTCAACTTTGACTATACGACAAAACGAGTAAAACAAAAATGAAGAAGAAATATAATTAAAATAAATATATTGTAATGTTTGGAGTCATCACAAATATAGATCAATGACCTAAACAATGATTAATTAATCTCATTCACGTTTTCCATGTGATTACTGCCGCCTTTTTTAATCAATCATGGATTCCTATTGGTCAAATGATAAATAAAATAAATATGCATCTGGAAGCCTTTCAGGTTTTGAACTTTTAAAAGCGTTGTTCTAAATATACAAAGCACAAATGGGGCCGCTTGAATGTATAAACTATATAGTTATTTCCAATTTTGGATAAATCCAATTTCCTCTCTTCCTGAAACGATGCCTCATTTTAATTCTTAATAAACTTTTTTTTTGTACTTAGATTACTGAATCACGATTTTTTTTTTCCTAGTGCCATTTCATATCAGATACGAGTATCTTGCCGTTTTCTTTCCCCATTTACATGGACAATGTTGATTGAAAATTAAGCAAAATCATTGAGCCATTTAGAATTAATAAAACTAAATCTTCATGATCTTCCAATAAAGTCAATTGCTTGCTACTAAAAGCTACAGCTCACAAAGGAAGACCACACGGTTGAATTTAAGGTCGAAATTCAAATATGTAAAAGAGTACTCCATTGCCACATTACTCTGTTTGAGTTTTAGAGGAAAGGGTAACTCACACGAAATGTAGTTATTAATAATATTACTTTTATAACAATATTAAGTTGGTGATTTGTTGAGTCCAAGGTTCTAAAAAACGCTAGGCGCTAGTCGGACGGCCGGTTGGGGCCTAGCGCCTAGACGGCTAGGTGGGGCCTAGGCGGCTAGGGGGTCCTAGGCGGACTAGGCGAATTTAAGTAAATCTATTATATTTCATATAAATAAGTGCCTATTTATATTTAATATATATATACTTTTATCATAAACTACAAAATAGAATGACATATATATTATGAAGTATTAGAACATAATAAAAACATGGGGAACAAGCCTATAATGTGTGTTCATTTAAGTATTCAACAAGTCTCTTACAATTTATTGAAGAAGAAAAAATTTAAAATGAAAGTTATCTATTTTCTGTTTAAGTGAGTTGCAACCTAGGGGGTGCCTAGGCGGTCTAGGCACCATTTCTCAATTTTCAAATGCCTAGGCATTAATCGGGGCGGTGACCAACCACCTAGCGCCTATGCGGAGATTTTTAGAACAATGGTTGAGTCATCAAAACTAACAAAGTATGAGAACAAATGAAGTAAGAAATAATGATTATGAAATAAACAACTCTCATTAGTAATCTCATACCTTAATTTTCAGGTATGTCATACCAAAATGAATGTAATCTCTAAACTATTTTTTGTAGTCAATGTACTACTAGCATGAATTAGTTAATCTACCTCACTAACGCTAGTTTTGAACCCATTCAATCCAAGGTTAAGTCAGTTGCCGATATGCAACGTGTGTGTACACACACACACACACACACACATATACATATATGGGGGCGGATCCGTGGCACTATGATCTGCTCTGGTTTAGACTTTCACCAAATTTGGTAGTTAAGAGCTATAGTCTAAACTGGTTTGGTGTTTTATTAACAATATAAGAAGAATCCTACATAATTTTCATGGCTACAAAATAATATACACATGTGTGAAAATTGAAGGAATAATCAAAGCACCATAGCAGGAATCTGGATCCTCTCCTGAGCAAAGGGTGAGGATCATCCTGACCAAACCTATCGGATCGTTGAAATTTTATCCAACGGTTACAATTATTATAACTTTTAGAGGGACCATCTGTTTGTAGCCGTTGGATAAAATTTCAACGATCTGATGGGCTTGGTTAAGAGGATCCTCACACTTTGCTTAGGAGAGGATCCTGATCCCCATAGCAATGATGGTGAGTTCCATGGGGGTACGAAGCTTTGTGCGGAAAAAGGGGGAAGCAATAAGAGAATGAAAAGAAAAAAGGTGGCAAAATAAAAATAAAAGCGGATGAAGACGAAAAGTTTCAGAATATTTCATTCTCTTATTTCTTTTCAATCAAATAAGAGTGGATGAACACGAAAAGAAAAGTTCGTAGGAGAGGATGAAGATGAAAAGATCGGAAAGTAAGTGGATTGTTTTGGAAAAGATGTTATAAATAGAAAGCTTTCAGATTTTTAATTCAAATGTTTTATTTTTCTGAAAAATTATGCCAAATAAATTATAGACTACATTACAACCATTAAAAATGGACTAGTCTATTGGTTCAAAACTCGTGTTAAATATTATGTCAAATACATGGTGTCATGGATATATATATATATATATAGCTCCGAGCAAAATTTCAAATGGTGCCGTTTGTAAATTGATTAATAGACATTCTTTTATAAACTAATTAATTTTATTAATAGTGATAAAATATCAGGATTAGAAACTAATATATATGGACTAAAAAATGATTATAGCCGATGGGGAGGAAACTTATGCGATATAGAGAGTACAACTGAATGCGTAAACAATGCCAAGATTAAAAGTCAAAATAAATTAATTTTGAGAGCTATAGATGGGAGATGAATACCTTCTAGCACTCAAAACTTAGAATTGTACAAAAGATATACGCATTGTGCAAATTACACTTTGTTTAAATGTTGAATTTATGGTTTTATTTGTTCTTATGTTATTGTTTGTAATGAACGGCCAAGATTAGAACTAGTGCATAGGCTATATGAATGGTAGATGTTATATATACCAGTTGTGTATCTTAAGTTGAATACGTGTTGTGCAAGTGAGTTGAGTCATGCGTAGCATGACTGTGTTTGCAATGGTCATCTTGCTCATCCTATTTGCTGAGAAATCAAATTCAAGAGGAGCAACATACTCCATCTTCTCTCTTCGTTGATTAGTTAAGTCAATTTCTCATTGATTTACAATTTATAAAATCAAACCCTAATTCGAATATGAAACACTAACACATTTTGGAGGCATATGTTTGGAAAACCAAGATGACAAGGTTTTGAGTTTGGATGTTAATTTGATGATTCATGAAATTTTTTTTGGCGTTGAATCATTAATGAGATAAAAAGAAGTTTAAAGAAATGAGACATTGTTCATTTACTAATTTTCTTGAAGGAGAACACTGTTCAATTGGTAGTTTTTTCGTTTTTAATATCCCTATAAATAATTTGGCGCCCGTATAAAAAGAAAAATGCTCATGTGCCTGCTAAATATTTAAACATAAAGAAGGGAGAAATTTACGAGGGATCCAACACGCCAACTCATACATACTAAATGCAACAAGTACCACCGCAGGTAAAGGAATTATTTGATGATGGATTAAATTGTCCATTATTTATACGAAAATAACATATAATGTACCCTAATATTTTTGGTGCTCTCAATTTTTTTAAGCTTCGAACTGTTTCTCTGCTCGCACTGGGGCAAGGTCGGTATTTATAAAAAGACAAGATACAAGAGGTTACTTAGTACTATAGTCTAGCTGTATTCCTCTTAACTTGTAAATACAGGTGATAGGTTCGAATCTCATGAATGTTAAATTCTATAGCAGTTTAATCATGCACCTCTTAGTGTATATATTGTTTTTATTAAAAATAAATACACAAGGGCAGAAATCTTAATCCCTCCTAATACTTTCTACTTTCTTATTCTCTAACACGCTCCATCATGAGTTTTTCAAGAAGAAAATCAAAGCTCATTTGCAATATGTACACAACGTTGGAGTCACCTTTATTGACACAATGTTGGCATCAACTTTATTCAAAGAAAATTCATTCAAATAGAATGCGGATCTCGGGAATTCTCAAATCGTGTCAGTTCATCATATATCGTGCGATCAGTTTTCGTCAGGTATTTTTCATGTTTAATTTTAAATAAAAGTATTTCAAATAATTTATGACCATACGATGTACAATGAGCAGACACAATTGTAGGATCTGGAGGATCAATCAATCACAAACATTCATCATACATCGTGCAATCAATTTTCGTTAGATACTATTTATATTTAATTTTAAATAAATTCTTTTAAATAATATTTAACCGCACGATATACTATGAATGGACACGATTGATTGATCATTTGAATTTCTACAAATAGGATCCGGATGGGATCCTATTTCCTCATTCATTCAAAATGGTAACAACCACTCGAGTGGTCATCAGTCCTCATTTATAAATCAACGATTACAAAATGGTAACTACATACGCTTTCAAAAAAACAAACGCTTTCAATTTGGGCTTTTCAAACGGAGCCTTCAACCAAAAAACCCAAATCCACCCTAGGGCTTATTAACGAGTATAAACATATTATTGGCATTATTTTAGGGGAACCGGAACCCCTCCGAAGCAAAAAAATCTAAGCTTAAGGATCAAATAATTCGGACCATTTAAATTTGATTTAATACTATAATTATTAGAACTTTCAAGAGGCATCCTATTTGTAGCCGTTTGATCAAATTTCAACGGTCAAGATCATTTGATCCTTAGACTCAAATTTTTTGGGTCCGGAGGGGATCCAGGTCCATTTTTAGATAGGGGTGTGACATCCTCACACCCCATTTTACTTCTCACACACCTTTTTAATTTTCAAATGTCGGATCAGATGAATTGAAGAAGATCAACAGACAGAAATTATTAAGGTGTGTGTGAAAAGTAAAATGGGGTGTGTGGATAGCACACCCCTTTTACATACTACTATTTGCACTTCAAAAATATTATCATATATTTTTTTAGTAAACTAATGAAAATGGCCTATCCAAACTAATTCTAAATCAAAATAATCACTTTCTCTTAATCAAAAGGAACTCGTCCTGTTTTTCTTTAGATGGACAGAGAGAGTAATAATCACCGGAAAATTTTCTGTTGCATGGAGATAAAGGCCTGAGTTGCTGACTTTGACATCTAGTTCGATGACTTTGGCTTCTTGTTTTCTTTTGCCATCGTGGTTTTGAGATTCAAATTTTCAACTGGATCTATTTATTATGAATCCTGGTAAAAATTGATGGTGAAGGTTGCGGAAGCATCGTGGTTTTGTTTGTTTATTAACCAACACTGACAATATCGAATTTGTTTCATTTTTCTTTGTCAATTTGTCGCTGAGCATAGGTTAATTATGTACGAGTAGATGTGGATGTATGTTAAGTCAGAGGATGGTAAAGCAGATGTCTTTGCTCACCATGACGGCATCCTTTCATCATTTTCCCCTTTGCGCAGCATGGTTTGATTGACCCTTCAAAGGTGGAGAAAATGATGCAATTCCTGTGTTACAAAATCATTTTGGTAAGCACATTTAAAATGTTGTTTTACATTTTACATCCTCAGTGTCCAAAATAGGAATCCTTGTTTGTGCTAACTCAAGGGTTTCTTCTTATAAAAAAAAATAAAAAGGCTCTAGGGTTTCCTATATGATGACGTTTTGATGTTGTGGTTATGGTGGAGTATTATCCCATTCTAGGAATTGAGAAGGGTATTATTCTTCAGAAAGCTAGTGTTTTCAATTATTTTTAGCTCGAAGAAGATGCGCTTAGATTATTTGTGATATCCTATCCCAAATTTAGTGATTTATTTCATTATTGAAATATTTTGGAGATTTAATTGAAGTTATTTCGTTAAATTCTCTGGTTTTGAAAAAAGTGAAGTTAGGGATATTTTGGTCATTTCAAATTTTAATATGTGTAATCCATATTCAGATCAGATCGCGTGTCTTGCAGAACAAGCATGGTCATCCAGTTGAGTCGCTAGGAATCCGCCTAGTATCTCGGAGTAGAGTGATGGTGGCACCGCTAGTCCATCTGATATAGCTACGCCAGGAGCTTGTGAGTTCATGAACGAGTTTCTGAAGTAACTATATTTGGGTTAGTCCGGCCCTAAAAATTCATGGTCCCATAAAAAGAGAACCCAATACAAGCGGAAGAGATTCTTCCAAATTGCTGTCTAAGTCACATACAACTTGGCTCGCACAAATTTGGCACTCAAATAAGCCACGCAAAATAAACCAACCTTAAGGTCCTATTTATAGTGCATAGAACTTAGGTCACAATGAGAATTCCAATCTTAATTGGAAGTAAATTCAATTCCTAATTAATCAAATAGGTAATTAACAACGTCTCTCCCCTAAACAAGGAATCCAACTAAAAAGTCAATCTCAAACCGAATTTTTGTATCAGCTTAATTTTGAGTCGTAAATCACTGCAGATGGAAAGTTACAAGTGGATGATATAATTACTGCAAAATGATTGAGCACCAACTTATTGGAAAATATTGGAATCTCTTATTTTAACGATGCAAGTGGTTAATCTTGCACGCCTACATGCAATATTTAGCAGTTTATGACTTGGGTTTACAATTGAATGCTGCTTAGGGCTTAAGCGTGCGTCCATGCATAATTTGCTTCAAGTCGTCATCGGCTGAGTTGCTGGCTAATACAGCCAACAGCCCATATCCACCAGTACTAAGAAATGAATTAACGATAGTACACAAGTCGTTGCTTCAAACAACTGCCAGATTCAAATGACATAATATTGGTGGTTAGTATGAAATAATGAATATTCAATATCTTTCATATAGATCTTACATCCTCTTATATCTAATTGTGTGTTTTCTTCCCCACTATCCTCGTATATTGTCTTTGTTATACACAGTCCTAACCGTTCCATGCATTTTATATATCTATACTCACGCTTTTCTTTTCCTAGGCTATGCGTCCAATGGTCACTTAATTTACATGAGCATGGTGTGATTACACCGTCACTCCTCTAGTGTGATCCGAGTTTATATTTAAAATATAGTATAATTAACAAATAAGCATATGGTATAATATGAACAGATTTTTTTTTCTAACTTAAACTGTATTTATATCAAGAGATGCAAAACAATTGGTATCGTACTCGTTATCTTACAAGTGAATAAGAATATTAGTAGATATAAGTAGATTATTCAATTTAAGAGAGAGTGTTGCAGTCTCATAAAGATGGGCAATGTTATCCCAATGCCCATTTTTACTTTGATTTTTGTCCATAAGATCGAATGAATGGAAAAAAATTAATAAAATAATAAAAATCAATAAAAATGTAAGAGACAAAAATAAGTGTATGAATAATATTATCCAAAACAAAATTCTCATAATTATGAGAAATTGGAAGTTACAATGACTGTTCGTGCGGAACTAGAACCATCCTTGTCGCCGCCAAAAGGCTGCAAAATGCTTACAAAAATTACCTAAATCTTTATATATATTGTTTCAAAGCTCCCTACCTTGTATTCCTCTATTGGCTTCGCAATATCCCAATTCTCTCATGTGCCTAATTATCAAAAATCATATAATAATACGTTGCTAATTAAGATACATGTTACAACGTGGGATCATAATTTTGCCATCTAGCTAGTTTGGATCCCACGTTTTCCATACACATATCCGACTTAGTTGGCCCAAATTTACCTCATCGCATGAATTCATTTTTGCTCATATACATGCATGCATGAGCATGAGCATTTGATTTTTTAGTAATGTTAAGGAGACTAAATTTGTAAATTAAATTTTGTAAACTAAATGACATGAAAGTTGATGAGTGAATTATTACTTAAACGTTGATAAACGTGCTTATTTCCTATTTGTGACACATTATTTAGTTTGTAAATTTAGGGGAATGTATTCAATTGACACTACTACAAAATGGTCTTATAGTGTCAATGGGTGGTGTCGGTTTAATCTAATATAGTGGCGGACAAGACAATTGCGACACTAACTGAACATGACGTCCGATTTAATGTCGCTTATAAGCGTCATAAAGTATTGGTGTCACTTTAAAACCGACGTAAACATACATTTTAATATTTTTTAAATACTGATGTCACTTCTAAATCGACGTAAACATACATTTTAATATTTTTAAACACTGGTGTCGCTTTTAAGCGACATAAAGTATTAGTGTAGGGCATAACGTCGGTTTGAACCGACGCAAACTTGTCCTATTTCGAGGCCGCTGATACGACTGTGGAGGCTGTCAGGGACACGTCGGTTTTAACCGACGCAAAATTGTCCTTATTTCGACACCACACAAACTTTTCCTTATTTTTTTTAAATTTTTAAAGTCTGCGTCGGTTATGAGCGACATAGATTTTAGTTTTTTAAATATTTTGAAACCTGGTGTTGATTGTAAGCGACAACTTGATGGTATTTATAAACCCCCTCCCCTCCCCCCCCCTGGCCCGTGTTTTCTTATTCCTCTCTTACATTTTACTTAGTCGTTCTTCCAATTTACACCTCCCGTGCTCTCTCTCTTGCGCCTTTCTTATTTGTTCTTCCAACTTCATGTGTTCCTTCTTCACAATAGTAAGTTTTTCTTGCTTCTAATATTTTTATTTTCTCCTTTTATGTTTAATTTTTATTTACAATTTATTTTTGTAGGGAATTTATTTAAGCTGGTTGAGTACATAAAGAGTTGATTGACGTTGGAATTCTTCCATAATTCAGGTTTGTATCACTAAATTCTTTAATTTTTAAATTGTATAATACAGAAGTTTATTTATTTAAAAATTCCAATTTAAGTACTTAGATAATTTTATATTATTTTTGTTAAATTAATAAATATTTTGTCGAATTAATTAATTTTGTCATTTTAATTGTTATGAGAAAATGGAAATGAATAATATTTATAAGCATTTATGTTAAACTAACATAAGAGTATATTATGTTAAATTAATTTGTTTTGCACTTTAATTGTTATTTTAATTTGTTTTTGTTTTCATTTTGATAACTTTTGGTTGTTATTTATTAGAATGGATTAGATGAGCAAAATTTTGATAACTTTTTGTTGTTCTTTTAATTTGTTTTTACTATAATAGGTGTTGAAAATTAAAAGATTGCAATCGTGATAGAGTTCGAGGGTTGAAAGATAGAAATTGAAAATTCTAATAGTTATGCCTACATGATATGGATTGAAAGATTGTAGGCATCTTAGTGTTCACGTAATATTTTGCGCTTGTTTGTACTATACTTAGGGCCTCCGTATTTAGATCTCGTATAAATACTCGGGGGACTCAAATGTAATTATGTAATAAAGGAAGGGGCAAATATGTAATAAGTGAGGAGCCCTTATTCTATAAAAGGGACTCCTCACTCTCATCATGGGGGAGAGGCCAATTCTTAGGCCTGAGATCCCCAAGGCCTCAAGCCTCTCATATTCAGGGCAAAGCTCTCAAGCTCTTTCTTCCTCACAATCCTCTCACAAACAGAGAAATACAATATCAGTGTGGACGTAGCCCAAACATTAGGGTGAACCACGATACATCTTGTGTTATTTACTTTCTTGCAGATTCACGGTCGGATTTACGTTGTTCCAAGACCCCTCCGGTTTTGTGCATCAACATTTGGCGCCGTCTATGGGAATTGACACGAAAAACTATGTCGGTTCTCTTTCATTTTTTCATCTCACCACCGTGAGACCTTGCCACATTTCACCTTGAATCTGCAAAATTTTCAAAAAAACCCAACAACCAGAGTTTTCCCAGAAATCTAGACACTCGCAGAAACCTCTCTCTTTTTACAGAGACTGCAAACTCTTCAATTAAGTCTTAAAGTTCCACTCTTTCAGAATCAGAAATAGAGTGGCAGAAATCTCGCCAGAAATCTCTCACAACAACTCCATCTCTGCATCGCCAGCTTCCGCCCACACCAATTTTGTCTTCGCTCACGTCGTTCGCGCTCCCGAGGATCCAACTCATGTGGATTGTTCTTCACAGTTTCTGGATTGGTCTTCATAGTTTCTAGGTTTCTGGATTGTTCTTCATAGTTTCTGGGTTGCTGTCGCGCCACGGTAAATCGCCAGAGTCCCTTGCCCGCCGTTACTTCCAGCAGCTCGTCTTGGCGTTACACTTCTGCCAACAAAATGGCGTCGCTCACCGTGATATGAAGCCCCATAACCTTTTGCTTGACAAGAACGGCAACTTGAAAGTATCCGATTTCAAACTCTCCACCTTACCCGATCAGCTCAAAAATAGGCTGCTTCACGCCGCTTGTGGGACCCTCTCGTACACAATACCCGAGGTGGTTTACTGGCATGGCTACGACAGTTCAAACACCGATGCGTGGTCATGCGGCGTCATCCTCTTCGTCCTGCTCACCGGGCGCCTGCCGTCGACGGCAGCAATTTGATCGCCATGTATAAGAAGGTTCAGAGGCGGGAGTACAAAATTCCAAGTTGTATTTCGAAACCGTTGGGTGACATTTGACTGGAAAAGCAGTGAAGGTAAAACAGGTTCCTTTAAACACACAGTTGGAAAGTGGTCCGACGACCACAATGATAAAGGAATTCAAACATCTAATGATGCCAAACTGTTTGCCATCCCATTACAAGCAATGCCTTGGGACGTTGGATTGACAAGACGCCGAGCACCATTATTCCTAAAAAGAGAGGTCCTCCAAGAAAGAAAAGCAACAAGAAAAGTAGAAATTAAAAGCAAAAAGCAAAAGCAGACATAATTGCAGTGGTGATGGCATGCAAAAAAAGGGAATTATGGGCGTGACCCATTGAGCAGAGGGTCAGATTTATTTTTGAATGATGTGATTTATTTTTCTTATCTTTCGAAGACATTTGTATAAATCCCATAAGAGGGTAATAAAAAAAATTAAAAATTAAAAAATTTAAAAAAAGGGCAAGCCCAAAATAATGGTCTGGAATGTTATGTGGAAGGCGAAGGCCCATATGCCCAAAAGAGCCAGGCCCTCTATTATCACCAACCAGGTGATCAAAAGCACGTCAAGTACTACAAAAAATTATTCTACAGCTTGCCGTTTATCACCAACCAAGTGATTAAAAGTACGCCCAGTACTCTAAAATTATTCGGCAACCTGCCGCTATTATCACCAACCATGTGATCAAAAGTACGCCCAGTACTCCAAAATTATTCAGCAACCTGCCGCTATTATTACCAACCAGGTGATCAAAAGTACGCCCAGTACTCCAAAATTATTCGGCAGCCTGTCACTATTATCACCCACTAGGTGATCAAAAGTACGTCCAGTACTCCAAAATTATACATGAGCATCACTCATGTCATTCATACATAAACATTCATGAGCATCACTTATGACAATCATTCATAAACATTCATGACCATCATTCATGTCAATATTCATGAGCATCACTCATGTCAACATTCATGAGCATCACTCATGTCAACATCTATGAGTATCACTCATGTCAATCAACATAAATATTCATGAGCATCACTCATGTCAATCTCGCTTCAAAAGCTTCATTTACAGAGCTCTAGCTTCAAAGCTTCACTTGCAAAGCTTCACCTACAAAGCTTCAGTGCAGGGTATACAAATACCGCCTTTGAACAACCGCCACTTCGGCCCATACATGGATTCAATTTGAAGTCTCCAGCCAACAGACCCTATGGACTGAAGACTTGGGGGACTACATTATGTACCATATATTGGGCCTCATGAAAAATACCTAGGGGACTTAGCCTATTATTTATGTATTTAGGAGTGAGCCCTTATTCTATAAAAAGAACTCCCTTACTTTCATTAGAGAGCACCCATCACTTATGTATTGAAGAGCGAGCCCTTATTCTATAAAAGGACCCCTCACTATCATTAGAGAGTATCGCCGCCTGTTGAGCAACCGCCTCGCCTTAAGCATCACTCTTAGCCCATCACTTATGTATTGAGGAGCAAACCCTTATTCTATAAAAGGGACTCCTTACCAATCATTAAAGAGCATCGCCGTCTGCTGAGCAACCGCCTCACCGTGAGCATCACTCTTAGCCCATCATATATGTATTGAGGAGCGAGCCCTTATTCTATAAAAGGGACCCTTTCACCATCATTAGAGAGCATCAACTATAGCCCATCATTCATGTATTGAAAAGCGAGCCCTTATTCTATAAAAGGGACTCCCTCACATTCAACGCCATAAACCGAGTCAACCAAGGCAACATAAGCCACAAACAGAGCAGCCTCGCAACATGTGCTACTTCTGGTTGAGCATCATGTCAGATTGGGCACCGTCTCATATCGAGTATCAGTTCTAGACGACATCTAGTTACTTCGGCCCACACATGGACTGAATTTCAAGTCTCCAGCCAAAATACTCTCTTGACTGAAGACTTGGGGGACTACTATTTGTATCATACTTAGGGCCTCCGTATTTAGACCTCGTATAAATACTTGGGGGACTCAAATGTAATTATGTTATAAAGGAATGGGCAAATATGTAATAAGTGAGGAGCCCTTATTGTATAAAAGGGACTCCTCACTCTCCTCAATGAGGAGAGGCCAATTCTTAGGCTTGAGACCCCCAAGGCCTCATGCCTCTCATATTCAGGGCAAAGTTCTCAAGCTCTCTCTCCCTCACAATCCTCTCACAAACAGAGAAATACAATATTAGTGTGGACGTAGCCCAAACATTGGGGTGAACCACGATACATCTTATGTTATTTACTTTCTTGCAGATTCATGGTCGGATTTACGTTGTTCCAAGACTCCTTCGGTTTTGTGCATCAACAAATTTGTAATTTTTTTTCAAGAGATTGCCTAAAAAAATAAGCATAATCGACGATTGAAAACAATGAATCACACAACGGGTGCAAAATCTTATGCAAGAATACAGGCAGAACTTGTAAGGGTTGTACATTTTGAAGAATTGTAGATAATGTTAAATTTAGTATATAATTGGTAGAAATTTATTTTTAGTTTGATGGTTGCTAAAAATTGTTTTTTTTATTGACTTATAATTATAGAGGAAAAAGCATGGGAATGAGGCATATCATGTTTCGTTTTTTCATTACTATCATACTCGGAAGGATAACTCTTGGATTGATGAAACATCTGAGTGTACTGGGGTAATTGTTTTTTTTTTTTTTGTGGTAGTATATTATTGTTATTATCTGCAGTTGAATTTTTATTTTTAAATTTTTTATTGCTAGGCAACTATGGAGGGGTATATTCAAACTATGATTGAGTCTGGGCAAGAGGATAATGATGACCTTAGGACCCGGGTTTATGTAGAGACTATGGGTCCTGAGTGTCATAATAGAGTACGAGGGTATGGACATGGTGTGACTCCAGATATGGTGTCGTATGCATATTATTCAGCCTCTAGTTCTAATTCTTCCAGAAGATCATCCAGGAGTTCAGTGGCAGTTTTGTGGACTGAGAATAATGAATTGAGAAGGAAGGAAGAAGTTAATGCTAAATGGGTGGCAGACGTAGAGGTTAAGCTTGAAGAAACACGTAACCAACAACAAGTAAACAATTAGTTGTTTGTGGTGTTTTTGCAAAAATTTCAACTGCCATCACCCTATAGCCCGGGAACCCAGCAGTCAGGCCAATGTCAGCCTCCTCCAAATCCATGTCCACAAGGAACCCAACAGTCAGCCCAAAGTCAGCCTCCTACCGCACCTGTATATCCGTATACAAGCTATTATCAACAACCCCTTCACATCTGATGTATCCGACACAACCCATGCCATACATGTAGCAGCCACCCATGCCATACATGCAGCAGCCACCCATGCCATACATGCAGCAGTCGCCATATGAAATGCCTGCATATCGACCTAAAATGCCTTCTTCTGATGATGTTCCAATTTGAGGGTTTTCTGGAATGCTCGCTGGTGCTCCTTTAGATGTTGGCATAGGGAGGGTTTTTGGATCACAAGGAGGATATGAAGAAGGATCCAGGCAAGGAACTGGTTCACATCCGGGCTCCACTTCTGCTGAGTAGTTTATGTGATTCGCTT
The DNA here is from genome assembly GCA_006547085.1 of Malus baccata. Lineage (NCBI taxonomy): Eukaryota > Viridiplantae > Streptophyta > Magnoliopsida > Rosales > Rosaceae > Malus > Malus baccata. The sequence goes on from VIEB01000138.1 coordinate 360,266, forward strand.
TCTTGTCGGATATGTATGACACTTGTGCTAGCATTTATAGTCTTTTTTTTTTTTTTTGTATGTTGAATTTGTAATGTCGAATTTAATGTTTGTTATGACGGATAAGTTTTTGTACGTTATGTGCAATATAAAATATTTGTTATGAGTTTTTGTTAATGGTAGCCTTGGTTTATAAATGAAATATAGTTGAAATTATTTTCCTATAATTTGGTGTATTTGTTATTAACTGAAAATTGAGGGAGAACATCAATTTTTATTATTTTTAATATATGTGGTGTCGCTTTATGGACGACAGTACCTAGAGTATTTTATTTATTTATTTTAAATGATGTCGGTTTGGACAGACAGTAAGTGTCATTTTTAATTATTTATTTATTAGGTAATGTCGATTTTAACCGACATGATGTCCTATTTTAATGTTGCTTAAAAGCGACGTAAGACTCTATGTCACTTTTAAGCGACGTTGATGTTTATTTTATTTTATATTACCTGTCTTCTTGGTGGTGGATTAAGGGGGTCTAAACGACGTTATTACCCTTTTGTGACGGTAGTATTGGTGTCAATTACTATATCCGACATTGCACGATTTAATGTCGGATTTTTGCCAAATATCCGACATTAACTAGTGTTTCTTGTCGGTTTTAAAGCGCCAGTGATGTCCCCTTTTGTAGTAGTGTGAGAATTTGATGAATTCTAATGGAATTATAGACTTCCATGTAGTCTATGAATTTAATAATAGGTTCATATAGACTCCACATGAATTTCACATAGACTTCACGTGGATTTAAAAGGAATTTCATACGAATTTTGTTATGGAGTTTAATGGATATTAATGGGGGTTTTATAGCATTTATAGAAGATGCCAAAAGTCACAACAAGGATGCCAAAAGAAAAGTAGAAAAGAAAGGAAGATTTCTATGGTGATGAAAGGGAGTGATGTTGGCAAGTACAACATATATTGGGTGATTATGAGATACCAAGATTAGGCAAGGAAGTTGAACAAAAAAAAGGATCAAGCAAGGAAATTGATGCTTAGAATTCGATTGAGTTGAATTAAGATTTTAAGGTTCTCTAAAACAAATAATAAACAAAATTGGCCATGAGGAGAAGACAAAAACATTTTGGATTACAAGTTGTCTTCCTTAAAGAGAAACGAGATAATGATTTGGTCATACAGAGAAGACAAAAAAATCGAAAAAGAAGTTTGTAGATTTCTTGGCGTGTTACCTTTACATGTCTGCTTAAAAGAAGAGTTCGTTCATATCCAAGTCTGCTCATATTTTGTAGAGGGAGGAATCATGATGAAATCTTAGGGGTTGAAGCAAGATTTGTAAGAGCTTTTGGTATTTATATTTTCCACTATGGAATCCACCAAAATCCTTCAACTCCTAAATTCCTATAGATTCATTGAATTTTGAATACAACCAGATTTTGAAATATTTTAAAAAACTTAGGATTAAATACCAGCAGATTTTGACAGATTTAAAAAAAAATAATCAAGATTGAATATTATTAGAGTTTGACAAATTCACTTAAAATCTTAATTGAAAACACCTAGATTTCTGAATTCTTTCAAAATTCATCATAACCTTAATTGGATACACCCCCTTAGTCTACAAATTTAGCCTATGTAATATTACTCTTGATGAATATGGAAAATAAGGGGGGTGAGGTAGAAGATTTGTATTTATTTTGTGGGTTGGACAGGTTAATACAACAACAACAACATAAACCCTTGCCGGACAGAAAAGTTTTGTTGCCTCAAAGTTGGTTTTGTAGCTGCAGCCTTTAGTTGACGAAGGTTTGACGAGAAAGATTAGTTAGGAAAAACTCATGGCATGAAACCTTAAATGACGAAAACACAATTTCATCGAGTAACACCCCGACGAATATATTAGTCGAATGAACGTGCGTTCACCAAATTGACCCGACAAATCCTCTTGCCTGACAAAGATATCTTGTCCACCAACAAATATTAAATAATGTAATGAACTTGACCTGACGAAACCTTCCTTCGGGCTAACATTTTTAATTTAAAAAAAAAATATTTATAATAAACTATTTATTTCATTCTAACTTAAAAATACTAAACAAAATAAATGTAAACTGTTCAGGTGGGTGTTGGGTTGCCTGGAGGAATGGCTTCTGAAGTTCGGTCGAGGGCTCAAAATCTTGATGTCAGAAGCTGACAAGAACTAGGTTATAGTAGCAAAGTACAAGCGTATTAATTCTTGGTCGTGAGCAGCAGCTTGTGTCAAACGTGCAACTTCTTCATGTAGGCGCTCACCTTCTTCATTTTGGAGCTCTAGCTCCATCTTCACCTACTGAAGTCTGAAATCAATCTTTGTCAAAAGATTAAAGCTCGCTGAAGAAGAAAACTCCTTGAGGTCCCGAACGCAACCTGCTTGTTAGAACCAAATTCACACACTACCGTGAGAGGTGGTTGTACACAAACTCGAGCAACATGCAAAACAGTAAACAACCTGAGCAAGCATAAGATCGAGGGAGGGCGAAAGGGGTGTGTCGGCCAAAGGTTCTCTACCGGGCAAGTTAGTGAATGATTTAGACTCAAGGGGTATGTAAAATAATTCAAGTGTTTAGATTGGGTTACCCGAGATGAACCCTAGATGCATGTATTTATTTCGTTTGAGAGATAGATTTTTTGGGAAAGAATCCTCTTTTTGAGTTGGGAGAATCCTAAAGGATATCTAAAAGTAGATATTAAACTATCTTAGGAGTTGTGATTACTTGCGATGCACGTCGATTCCTAGATTGTAGGAACTCCAAGACTTATAGAATCTGATTGTACCCATATCTGGATCAGATAGCTTGTCTTACGAAACACGCATGGTCTGCTGCTAGTACTCCACTTATTGCCCCAAAATGAGTGTGTGGCACCACTGCTCTGTCTGATAGAGCTCCGTACAGAGCTGGTGAGTCCATGGTCGGGAGGTAATTATATTCTCTTCACCCTTACTCCGACCCTAGAAATCATTGTCCCACAATTGCCCTTAACTATCCATCTATGAGGCAACTTGTTCCTCTTGAGGAAAATGTCATTCCCGACCTCATCATTATAATTGTCATGCGTCGCCCCAAATCTCCACATCCGAGAAATGCGAACCAGCCGGCAGTAGTTCTTTGACCTGGTAAGATAGAGCTCGAGAATCAGAATGATGAAGGTACAGTTTCTTCTCCCGATTACTTTATTTTCCGCCAATTTGTTTTGTCCAGTAAAACATATTAATGAAACTTAACTAAAATAAAATACAAATTGAACTACAATTAAAATATAAATAAAATTTAATTACCTGAAACTTTTCGGTCTAAAAATGAGTGCACAATCATTACCACTCGACCACCCTTTCCACAAACTCCTTGGGTGGATTTGTAGGAGTTGCCTCAGGCAATGCACAAGTATGTTAGTACTTGTGCAGCTCGTACTTCCACTTCTTGTATTGCTCCCTCCACACCCAATTTATGTACTCAACAAAAGCCTTATCATGTTTGTCCCCCTCGAAGTTGGTATTAAAATCCAAAAAAAAAAACAGAAATTAAGAAAGTTATTGTATACTTACCGAGATGTTTATTATACAAATTAATTGGAGATGTTCATCCGATTCAAATAAAAAAAAAAAGAATTGGAATATATTTGAATATTCCGAACCCGATCCGAATGTTTATGAAACCTGCCTAACTTTATTTACATACACTTAGTTATGTATTATTTGTTTTGGATATGTTTTGTTTGTTATTTGTTATACAATATACTCAAATATGATTCTAATTTGTCAATCACAACTCCCTTAAATATCTTATAAATAAAAAAGGAGAACTATAGAAACATATATTACTGTTGTAGGCCTATTTTATTGAACTAATCTAAGGGATTAAAGAGAGAGGGGGCAACGGTATTGAGGGAGAAGAATGAGTGATTTAATTGTGAGGTGTGTTTGTATCACCCCATTGTGCCTTTATTTATAGTAGAAAGATAGGTAAAAACCTTACCCTTTAGTATTACAACTCTTAATAGGTAAGCAAATCCTAATAGGAATATAAGATAAATTCCTATGTCTACTAGGATTTACACAATTACATTACTATTCTAAATATGACTGCAACACTCCTTCTTGAGTGTGTAAATGCTCAACAAACCATGACATCAAATCTTCAACAAATAAGGTGGAATAGTTGATGAAGTCATTGGCACAATGGGTGAACGCGAATCTCAAATTTAAGAAAGTATGCATTGGTAGTAAAACTCACAAAACCCATAGGCTAAGGAGAAAAGTGAAAAGTATGCATAATGTCTAAAACAAATGTCAAACACGACGACAGTAGAGAACTCAACAGAGTATGATCTTCGCAGGATGTGTGCCTCATCAAAACCTCATTAGGTAGCAAAAACTCAGTGGGAAAAATGCTCCCAATAATAGGAAAAATAGTAAATTAAGATCAAGTAAGTATGCTTTTATATATTCCTCCTAAGTTAGACATAACTTCCAAATAAGAGAACTACAAGCAATTCAACTAAGATAATTTACGCATACCGATTCCTTGGATGAACTTCTTAAAAGTAGACTTGGGCAATGACTTGGTGAAGAAATCGACGAGGTTGTCCTGGGAATGGATTTGCTTGACTTCAATGTTCTGATGCTGCTGTTGGTGGTGTGAGTAAAAGAACTTTCACTCTATGTGCTTAGTGTTGTCTCGCTTGATGTATCCCTTCTTTAACTACTTGATACATGTTGCATTGTCTTCAAAGATCGTCGTAAGAAGGTCAACAACAAAAGTAAGACCACTAGTGCTTTGAATATGTTCCATAACTGCTCCCAGCTAAAACCACTCACGTGATGCTTCATGTAGGGCGAGAATCTCAGCATGGTTCGAAGAAGTCGCAACTAGCGTTTGCTTGGTAGACCTCCAAGATAGAGCGGTGTCTCCAACGGGAAAGACAACCTATTTGAGAATGTGCCCTATGTGGGTTAGACAAATATCCAGCATCTACGAAATCAATAAGGCGAAAATCAATTCGAGAGCCACGGTAACACTCGAAGATTCGCAGGTATAGAATAAGCCCAAATCCATCGTGCCTTTAAGGTAGCGGAAAATGTCTTTAACACCATTCCAGTGCCTGCGTGTAGGCACATTGCTGTATCTAGCAAAAACATTAACAACGAATGAGATGTCAGGTCTAGTGCACTGAGCCAAGTATAATAAAGCCCCAATTGCACTTAGGTAAGGAACTTCGGGTTCCAAAATCTCTTCCTCATCCTCATTTGGACAAAACAAATCTCGTTTAACATCTAAAGTTCGGACGACCATAAGTGTACTCGAAGGTTTCGCTTTATCCTCATTAAAATGTCGCAACACCTTTTGGGTATAGTTCGATTGATGTACTAGGATTCCAACCGAACAATGATCAATCTTCAGGCCGAGACAATATCGAGTTTTCCCAAGATCCTTCATCTCAAATTTCAATATCAGGTGTGTAGCAATTTCCTTCAGATCTGTAGAAGTTCCAATAAGGTTCATGTTGTCGACATAAACTACAATGATTGCAAATCTGGAACCTGACTTCTTTATGAACACGTTTGGGCATAATTTGTTGTTCATATAACCTTGACTTGTCCAATATTCACTCAGATGGTTATACCTCATTAACCTAATTGAAAGAGTGTTCCGTAGTCTAGAACTATTTGAACTAGTCAATAAAAGTCTTTCTAGAACTTTCATGTATATTTTAGTATCTAGATGCCCATAGAGATACGCGGCTACCACGCCCATAACCTGCATATTCAGTTTTTCGGAAACTACCAAACTGATTAGGTAGCGAAATGTTATAACGTCAATTACGGGGGAATACATCTCCTCATAATCAATCCCAAGACGTTGAGAGAAGCCCTGCGCAAATAGGCGTGCTTTGTATCGCACAATTTCATTCTTTTCATTATGTTTCATCACGAAAACCCACTTGTAACCCACTGGCTTCACACGTGGTGGTGTAGGAACAGTAGTTCTAAACACTTTATGTTTCGCGAGTGAATCAAGTTCGACCTGGATTGCTTGTTTCCAGTTTGACTAATCAGTTCTATGTTGGCATTCATCAACGGAACGTGGTTCAATGTCATCGCTAAGCATGATGTCAATAGCTACTATGTACGTAAATGCATCGTTGACGATCATCTCATTCTAGTTCCAAACATTATCCAATACTGCGTAGTGGACTGAAATCTCAAGATTCTCAGGTGGCCAGGTTGTCTCATCTAAGACATCGCCGTAATCTAGAATAACCTCATGCTTTGGAACAGATGAGTGAGCGATGGTCGGATTCAAACTAGGGTCACTAGTTGATACTGTTTTCCTTTTCCAGATTGTGAATCCTTTGAACCAAGAGGTCTGCCATGCTTCGGGGTCGAAACAGATGATTGGCTAGCCGCCAATATACTAGACCATGTGGAAGGTGCAGCCTCCTTACCTTCGGAGACGGTCCAGCCTTCCCAGGTAGACTGTGGACATCCGCATGGTACATCTATTCTTGCAGGTGCGTTTGTAGTCGGTATATGTGATATTTTCACCTTAGCTAGATCATTAAAAGTATATGGCATGCTCTAAGCAATGCTCTGAAGATCTATAATTCGTCTCACCTCAGTTTCAAACTAGGTGGTACATGGATCTAAATGAGATATAGTGAGAGTATACCATGACAATTCGCGGTGTTCTATAGGAACGTTAGCATGCGTATCTCCCCCTAACAATAGGAAAACTATCTCATCAAAGTGACAATTCACAAAATGTGCGGTAAAGAGATCTCTTGTCAAGGGTTCTAAATAGCGAACAATTGATGGCGAATCATAACCGACATAGATTCCCACTTTTCTCTGAGGACCCATTTTGGTACTTAGCGAAAACACTATTAGCACATAAATGATGTACCAAAACACCTGTAAATGCGAGAAATTAGGCTTGTATCCAGTAACCAACTGTACCGGTGAATGTGGTTGGGTAGCGGTGGGCCTCAGGCGGACCAACATATATGCGTGCAATATTGCATAGCCCCAGGCAGATACTAGCAGTTTGGTTCTCATAACCAAATTCTAAGCTATCAATTAAAGGTGCTTTATGAAAGCTTCTGCCAAGCAATTTTGGGTGTGAACATGGGGTATAGGATGTTCCACTTCAATTCCTATTGACATGCAATAATCGTCAAAAGTCTGTAACATAAACTCTCCAGCGTTATCCGGTTGAATCGACTTAATCGGAAAATCAAAGTGGTGAGCCCTTAGCTTAATAATTTGAGCTAGGAGTTTAGCAAACGCAGCGCTACGTGTGGACAACAGGAAAACATGTGACCACCGTGTCGATGCATCAACCAACACCATAAAATATTTAAATGGTTCGCAGGTTGGTTGGATAGGTCTACAAATATCCCCTTGAATCCTCTGAAGAAACTTGGGGGGGGGGGACGTGAATGATTTTTGTAATCGAGGGTTAAGTATTCAACTTCCCTAAAGAACAAGCTTCGCATGGCAGGAATCCAACATGGGGAGGTAACCGATGCCCATGAGATGATTTAAGGATACGTCGCATCATGTCACGTCTAGGTTGTCCTAAGTGGTCATGCCAAAGCAGCAAAGTGTTCTGGAACTCAGGCATAGGGCCGACCACATGATGGGCTTCTATGCCGCGAATGGTTGTGAGGTACAACCTACTCGAGAGACGTTCCAACTCTCTCGTGAATACGCTTCTGGTCATATTCGTATGAAGTGATACAAAGAAATTCAGAACCATTATCTTTAATGGCTTCAATATGATATTGATTATGTCGAATATCTCTAAAACTTAGCAACGTTCTTCTGCAACGTGGAGAATAGAGTGCCTCTTTAATGGTTAAGATTGTACCATTTGACAACATGATACGTGCCTTTCCATATCCTTCAATCAGGTTGGATGGGCTTGAAAGAGTTGTCAGATGTGCTTTCTTGGGTATTAAGTTAGTAAAATAGTGTCTCTCACGCAATATGGTGTGTATGGTAGCACTATTAGACAGACAACTAACTTCCCCACTAAACATACCTAGAAATAAATTGATTAAATTGGTCACATGCATAAATATAAGCCCATTTATTCAATTAAGCAATTCGAGAAATAATATCCATCAAATAACAATCCATAATTCAAAACAAATCAAAATCAAACAAATTATTCGAAATACTTAGAAAATTTGTTCAAAATTACACCATAAACCTAGAAAAATAGGGGAGAGGGGCCGGCCATTCCTAGTGGGTTCGGCCACTAAGGGTAAACACCCTAGAAACATGTCTAATTTATTCATCCATAGGAGCTGACGCCTCTTGAAAATTTGATATCTCCATTGATGTCGTAGCATCTTCCGGATGTTCCACAAGTGCAAAGTTAGACTCACAACGGGAATGATACTTTGTAATAGCCTTGATGTCACATCCTAGTCTCGACTCCGCTGTAGCATAATATTATCCATTTTGGGCCCCGGCCTAGCCCTCATGGTTTTGTTTATGGGAATGCAGACGAGAACTTCCCAGTGGGTTACCTATCTTAGGATTGCTCTCATCCGAACTTGCTTAACTTCGAAGTTCTGATGGAATCCGAAGCCAGTGAGTTCCCAAATGGCCCATTGCTATAGGGAGGGGAGAATGTACATATAAGGCACATCACCCTCTTTATGTTGGTCAATGTGGGATCTTACACTCGCGATTAGCTCGGCATACGCGTTACCAATGATCTTTTGATCCACAACGGTAGCACATGTCCATTTCAATAGAAGCTAATTGAACGAGAGCTTTGCCTTTGTTCCTGAAGTTCGGAGCCTTAGAGGCAAGGGATGGATGTTGCTGGGTCATATTTCCATCCTTAGGGCCGGCACTCTATTGACCTTGGGCCAGTGGCTGGGCTTGCCGCCCATTTCCACAACCACAATGATTATTTCGTCGTTTATGGCTGCTAGAATTGGTCGCATGCGCTTCAGGCGCTGCGTTTGAGACTGTTAGTCTAGCTTGATGATTCTTCATCAAAAGTTGGTTCTGCTTTTCAGCAATAAGTAAAACAAAGATCAAATCAGAAAATTTGGTGAACTTTTGTACCCTATATTGTTGCTACATGACAATATTAGTGGCATGGAAGGTTGAATAGGTATTCTCCATAAGATCTGATTCGGTTAGTTCCACTTTATAGAACTTCAGCAGTGATCGGATTCTACAAACTTCAGAGTTGTATTCATTCACGGACTCAAAATTTTTGGAAGTGAAGATACTGCCAGTCGTGTCTTACTTGAGGCAAGTATATGTCTTTCTAGTGATCAAAATGGTTGACCAAACCAAGCCAGAGGGTGTGTGGGTCCTCTTCAGCGAGTTACTTAGTCCGCAGAGCATCATGGATGTGTCTTCGAATGAAGATCATTGCAGTAGCTTTCTGAGCTTCCTCGACAGGTTTATCATCTGTAGGTGCCTCGATGATGGCTCTAATACCCTTTGCAGTGAGATAGAGCTTTATGTCTTGAACCCATTTTAGGTAGTTTCTTCCATATACTTCCAGAGCGGTGAAATCGAGCTTGTTTGAGTTCGACATGTCCCTAAAATAAAGGGAAAAACGTGATTAGTCATATGGCATATGGTGATCCACAGAAAGATATATCGTAGAACATTCAGGTTCTATAGACATCTATTGGTTTAATTTATGCATGAAAACTACAGGTCTCATGTGGTAAGTTTTGAATGAAACTTCGGGTTTCAAAGGCACTAAATATGAAACTACAGGTTCAATTTAGTTTTATGAACAATTAGTTCATAAAGGAGATGTTCCTGCAAGAAACACATAATGCAATATACTGATTTAAATGTAGTGGATTTGAGTTTCTTCGAGAACTCAAGTGTGAGATATTCGTTACTACGAAAGTATGTCAACGATTCAAAGTATACAAATAAATTATTGAATCGTTAATGTCCAAAAGTGATATTCAGGTTAATAATTTTGGATTTATTATCAGATTAATGGATTGCAGGTCACTTTTAATTAATTCAATAAATTAGGACCAAACATGTTTGATCGTGGAAGTAAAATAATAGCATTGGGTAAAAAAAAACATAGCCCCAAAAGATTTGGGCTTGGGGTAGCGGCAAAATACAGCTCACGGATGGCTATAGGCCACGGGCCAAGGGAACTAGGTAAGCCCAGTAGCCAAGGCTGCTGGTATTAGGCCAAAGAGGCGTATAGGGACAAGCCCAGCTGAAACTGGCTTGTGGGTTAGCACACAGAAGGCCCAACCGAAGCTGGAGCCTAGTCTTTAGGCAAAGGGAAGAAACCCAACCTATTGGGCTGGTTGTTTAGTTGCAGGCCAGGGTAAGATCAAAGCCCAAGAAATGCAAAGGCTTGCTCGCAAGTTGGGCCAAGCTGCAGGTGGGCTCGGGGCTTCATGCTTGTTGAAATTGACCCTAGGTCGAAGCCTGGTTGTCGAGTGCAGAAGCAGTAAGCCCAAAGGCTGCTGTGGCAGTCCATGCAGCTAGGCTTCATGCCAGTAATAGTGCATGGTGTTGCAGACGGTGGTGCCGCACCATGCTCAATTTTCTTTCCCTTTTTTTCGAAATCCCTAGGGTTTGAAAACCCTAAATTGCTTCTCATTTATTTATATGTTTTGACTCACAAATTCCACATAGCAATTTAATTGCGTAATGCATGAAACAAATATATATATATATATATATATATATATTGACAAATATATGAACATATACAATATATATATATATATATATATATATATATATATATATATTGTAAGGAAAATATAAACATAGAGGGGTTCATGCATCATGGGAAATGTTTTCATGCTTTGTGGACGTTTCAAATATCTTCCTTTATTTTAAGTATACTTGATTGGCAGAAAACAAAGAAAAGCCTTTGAATTTTGTGGAAGATAGCCTTCTTATACAATCCGTCAATTCCTTAGCTTCTAGCAAGAGCGTGCTGATAACGTGTTGTAGGCCTATTGGATTGAACTAATCTAAGGGATTAGAAAGAGAGGGGGCCAACAGTATTAAGGGAGAAGAAAGAGTGATTTAATTGTGAGGTATGTTTCTATCACCCCATTGTGCCTTTATTTATAGTAGAAGGATAGGCAAAAACCTTACCCTTTAAGATTACAGCTCTTAATAGGTAATCAACTCCTAATAGGAATATAAGATACATTCGTATATCTATTAGGATTTACACAATCACATTCCTATTCTAAATATGATTGCAACAATTACATAGAAGTGGACAGGAAATACTTTTGATCTTGGTACAGATGAAGCCATACAATCCCATAATTTTTTTTTTTGTTTTTTTTTTTTGGCGAAACACCATGGCAGAACATGGTGAGAACTTTTATTAAAAACAGAACAAATTACAACAAAGGCCCAAAACATGTACACAAAGAAAAAAGGACCTTCCAACCAAAACAACAAACGCCCAACCAAGGGATTAGGCCCAAGGACACACACAAACCAAAAGAAACCTTATTCCCTCTGCCACAAATGCCACTGCAGCTCCTCTTGAACAGCTTGACCCATCTACCCCGACGAACGCTAGGATTCAAACCTAACACCTCCTTAAATAAAATAGGAAAGAAGACTCCATCTTCCAGCAACCAATCCCCCTCCAATTGCAGCCACTAAGAAGAAGAAAACTAAGAAGCTAGTGGGATTCCCACAAGCAACACCGCCACAAATGGCAGACCGAGGGAAGGAGGTGGTGCGAACATCCGAGCTGGTGAGGGCACCAAAACACAACACACCTTCCCGATGAACCACAATAGGATGTGGTCAATAGTGATTGCAAACCGGAAAAGGGGAGAAATTGATGAAGGATGGAGTAAAGTCAGGAAGGAGGAAACAAAAGAAAACATAGATTGATGATGAATGAGGGATGTGAATATGTAAGAAGAACAGGAGATAGAACAATTGATCTGAGGATAAATTAGGTTCGATGGCATGAAAGGTAGAAAAATCACAATCCCATAATTTTGAAATTCCTCTAATTCCGAATATTCTGAATTCAAGGTGAGTTATAAAAATTTTGAAATTGGATTGACATTCATCTCTTAAAATTTCTTAAATTGAAATTGAAAACATGTAGTTGTGGTCCGATCCAACGAAAATCAGGTCACCCATCAATTGGATTTATAGGTCAAAACAAGAAAAGAGTCATAAATTGACCTAAAGAGGAAAAACCCTCCTAATGAAGAGCGTTCACTCATCAGAATGCGTGAAACATTTTCACACGTGCCACTTTAATTACAGTATATTATTGGACCGGTACATTCTATTTTCTTAATTTTCTTGCTTTTTAGTCATCGTCTCGATGTGGAGCGCGTTCGTATACCTATAAAAGATTACAATTGCAAGACTCTTCCTTCCTGGAGAACTGGAAAAACAAGAACTTGGATAGTCTTCACTGGTCCTAAGGTGAGGCGTTTTTCGACTCTCAGTGCTCCTATTTCCATTTTTCCAAGTTTCAAGGAGTTTTCTTGGGGTTTGCTACGCGATCTCTCGGCTTCTTTGATTTCTTAATTAAGTTCTCTGAACTTGTTTTTGAGGATTCATTACTATCCATGAAGCTGGTTTTTTGAGATTTGTGTTTCTTTTAAATTTAATCAATCAATTAATCTCTGGGAGATGTGAATGTTAAGTCAATATTGTTGCCTCTGTAAATTTTGTTTAGTACTTTTGAGTCTTTGACATTTAATACGTATACATACAAATCTGATCCACGCTTTCCACTTCTTGGTCTTCACCTCTCTGCAATCTTGTTTTTGTTCTCAAGTTTCTAGAAAAGATAATATTTATGATCATATTATAGTCTACATATCAGCCTTCCATGAAATCTTTGTTCTTTGTTCAGGTTTTATTCATGCCTTCGTACATAACTAAGATTTTACTAATTTGTTCAGTTGAATCCAACGCTGCTGCTAATTACTATCCACTCCAAGGAAAGAAACCAGGTGCATAATGGACATGATCTCATCAGCAGAATGGGTATCTGATTTTGTAATTCTCATTTCTAATTACAATTTATTATATACTCCTTTCCTATATCTTAACATGAAGAGAATTCAAGAAAAAAAATAGGAATTCTAAAAAAATGGATGCAAAAGAGTAAAACATTAATCTTGACAAGTTCAAATTATTGGTTCTCTAGTAATGTTTTGATTTATATTATAGGAAATGGAAGATCCCACTTTTATCAATCAATACGAAATGAGCTCTCTGGACTACTCACTTGATGAGCTCATTTTCTCGCCTTTCTCATCTGAGAGTTACTCATCCTACCCAAATTTCACCTCGAAAACCGCAGCTGTTACACACAACTTCAGCAAAGCATTCATTGAAAATCCCCATCAGACCGGTAGTCAGGAAAGGCCAGCAAAACAGCCTAAGAACACCACTAGTTGGAAATCTTGCTCCACCGACCACATAATTGCTGCCAAAGCTTCTTCCTCCTCCTCGTCACACCTAATTTCGTTTGAGAACTCCAACTCATCACCTCCGACCACTTCTCAGCAGTACAATGGTCTAGATTGCAAAGTTATCAAGCCAAAGAATGTGGTGGAATATTCCAATGGAAAATTGAACCTTCCAGCTTTGATTTCCCAAGGTTCCTATGACACCCAAACTTGTTCACCCAAACATGGACAAGGGATCAAGAGGGCAGCTACGGTGACTAGAAGTCCTTTACATGCTCAAGATCATGTTCTTGCTGAGAGAAAGCGCCGAGAAAAGCTCAGCCAGCGGTTCATTGCTCTATCTGCCTTACTTCCAGGCCTAAAGAAGGTAATAGCTAATCAGTTAACTTTTTTGTTGGTACTTCTAATGTGTTCACTGTTAGACAGTATGTTATGTTTGTAAAGTTATGATCTAATGTAGCCTTTTTCTCACTATCATGTTTTAAACTGTTAATGATCTAGATTTTATGGAAGAGTTTGTCTAATCAATGATCCAGATTGATAATCTGGCAGTCGTGTTGTCTGCTAAGAGAACACTTCCGTAGTTTAATTTGGTTATAATGCCATTAAAGATTCAAATTTACCCTTTTTCACAAAATTACAGATGGACAAGTCTTCGGTCCTCGGAGATGCAATCAAGTACGTGAAACATCTTCAAGAACGTACGAAGGTGCTGGAGGAACAAGCAACCAAGAAAACTGGGGAAGCAGTGGTTTTTGTGAAGAGGATGCAGTACTCAGCGGATGATGATATATCTTCATCTGACGAGAACTCCGAGAGCTGCTCTGACCAGCCACTGCCAGAAATTGAAGCAAGAGTTTCGGACAAGGAGGTTCTAATACGAATCCACTGCGAGAAAACCAAAGGATGTTTGACAAGCATACTAAGTGAAATAGAAAAGCTTGGTCTCACCATAGTTCACAGCTGTGCCTTGCCCTTTGGCAATTCAACTCTTCATATCACTGTAGTTGCTCAGGTATCGATACTTGGTTAGGTTAATTTAGTACTTAAACCTGACATTTTTTTTTATCCTTAACTAACAAGACTCTCTATTTCTTAATTACAGATGGATGTTCAATTCAGCATGACAGTGAAAGATCTGGTAAAAAACCTAAGACATGCTTTGCTCAAATTGGTGTGACCAGAAATTTGAAGTTTTGACGTTCGCTCGGTGCCCTAGAGTTGGAGATAAATAGGAATAAATCTGACGGTTTCTTAGGCATTTTTTTTTCCTGGCGTTCAAGACCTTTGGAGGAAACACCAGCCATTGTACTCATGCTGCGAGCGAGGTTTTATTTTGCAGGAGGGTTTTTCCTTTGTGATTTTTGCGTGGTTGACCCGTTAACCACGTTCGATTACCCTCGTGCTATATATGAAAACCTAGCTGCAGTTTTTTGTTGCTGTGAAGCGCTTTTGTGTGAACTTTCTTAGCAATCTCTTTCCTACCTAATGATTGATTAATTGTTGTTTTATTTAATTTTTTTTTTAGAGTTATTTTATTTGTTATATACCATCCTCTTGGCAATTGATTCTTTTTTATTTTAAATTTTTTTTCTTTGATCATATATTACTAGTTACATGCCCACATATGTAATTAAATTTGTCTATTATTAGTTATAAAATATTTATATTACATTTTTTAGGAACCAAATTAAGAGTGAAAGTAGAGGAGGGAGTGGGGGGGTTGAAGTGGGAGACGGGGGGTTTTTTTAAATCATTTTTTCTTTTATTTTTTATTGTTTTTATTAGTTGTTTGATATATTTATTCATACTCAGAGCATTTTCACCCACATTAAATTGAGGCTAGATCTCAAATCCAACCTAAAACACACCACCAATTTTTCGGTTGCCAAGGCTCACCAATCATGGTTGGCGCCATGTCGATTTTGAGTCCAAGCTCAAATCCATGACCCTATCGTTAGTGTATCCACTTCTTTTTTTTTCTTTTTTCTTTTTTTGCATAAAGTGCGTGCATCACATGTGCCCACCAACGAGAGTGGCGCTACAGAAACTGACGCTTGGGCCAGCCACAACGGTCGGCTGGGCTTCCAACGACTACTTCAACGCTCACTAACCACGTGGCCAAATCTTTGACGTCCATTTCCAATTTTCAGTTTAATCTAACTATTATACTACTCTCCGTAATGATAACTTTTTAATCCAGAAAATATGAGAAAAAATAGAAAAAACTAAATAAAAAAATGGGATACTTTGGATGCGGTCTCTAATCCTTAACATTCTTTGACTAAAACCTTAATGCTATTCAAAGTTTGATCAAAGTCCCTTGACTTTGTACACCTCATTATATTCAATTATTATTTATATTTTTATAGTTTTGAAATTAATTTGTTTGATATTTTATGAGATTTATAATCTTATAAATTTAAAATCCCTCATTATAATACTATTAGAAACGGTTACAATAAAAAAATTCAAACATTTTGATTGAATAAATGGATAAAAACTATGTAAAAATGAGAAATAATAAATGGCGAAAGAGTGTATCCATAATTTTAAAAAAATTGGTACATTTCACATATAACAAAGTGGTACATTAATAAAGAAGAATGGGTACATTATAAATAAATTTGGATACAGATAAAAGATTAAAAACTTATGAGTACAAATGAATTTTTAAAAAATATAGGCACTAAAAGAAATTAATACATGGGTTCAAAATAAAACTAAAAAGAAAATACTACAAATTTTTAAAAAAATGTTGCAAATTAAAAGTGGGTACAAACTAAAAATATAAATATATGATACAAAGTTTAGGCATAAAACATAAATATACATATGGGTACAAACACAAATCAAACTTTAAAAAATATGGGCATAAAAAGAAACTAATATATGGGTACAAATTAAAAATGAAAAAAAATTGGTACAAATTAAAAATATGTACAAACTAAAAATAAAAATATATGATAAAAAAATTTAGCCATAAATATAAATATACTAATTGTAACATTTTTAACACTAAAAGAATATATTTAAAAATAAAAATATTTTATTATTCAAATAATTAATGATGTTATTAATATACAAGGACCTTGATAAAAAAATTGAAAATGAATAGGATTTTAATCAATGGAGTATCAAAAAGAAGGATGTGAACCTAATTTCTCCTAAAAAAATATTCCAAAAGTTACTTGTAGATTTTATATAAATACTAAATCTTTTTCTCTCTTCCCACACCAAATTTTATACAAATTTTCTACATTCTTATTTCATTGTCTACATTCCTATTTTGTTTGTGCTTACAAAAATGGCATCTTCCATCGAAGGTGGAGCCGAAGCCGGAACCGCATGGTCGACCGCCGAATATGTTTTTTTGTGTGAGCGTTGGAAAGTCATTACCTATTGTCTAATTATGGGCAATGAGCATGCAGGAGTGTGCAAATATGTGGAAGCAAATTCATGACGATTATATCGGTTGGTATGCCACTAGTCGTAGGGAAGGCGCATTTACTGGTAGGGTGAAAGTTTTGAGTTTTTCGTTAGGCAAATGGAGAGATGCTCAGACGAAAGTTTTGAGTTTTACGTTAGGCAAATGTCATCGGCTAGGCAAATGGACAAGTGGCATATCAAAGTCACATATTCTAAATTAATCTCATTCAAAAAAATAATTACTAAATAATTGAATTATACATTAAATATAAATAAATCTTTGTGAATAGTAATAGTCATGTCAGTTACTATTCACAATGGGTGGAGAATGAATAGTAACAACCATGGTAGTTTACTATTTAAGTGAATAGTAACTGCCATAAGTCTACTCCAATAGATCTAAATCTACCAAAGTGGGTGGGAATGCAATTAGGGCTAGTTTAGATTGCTGTATTTTTTTAAAGACTGATTCTGATATGATTTAAGAATAATCAACTATAAAATACAACATTTGAGTGTGTGATGTATTTTAAAAAACGTTGTGAATATGAAATGTAGTGTAAAGGCATTTGGTGAATTTAATATAAAAAATAATATGATTGTTTATAATGACAAGAATGGACATGGTAGTGGGAGTGGTGGCGACAACACCGATGGCAAGGGCGGTGGTAGTGATGGTAGCAACAATGGTGGAAGTATGATGGTGGTTACAATAGTTGGGTGTGGTGGTTGGGGTGCAAACATAATAATCATGGTAGGGGCAATGGTAGAGGAGGTGGTGGCAGTTCTAGTTGTGTTGTCAGTTGTGGTTATAGTAGTGGTGGTGGTGGTGGCAACAATGATGTTGGTAATGGGGTGGTGGTGTAAGGTTAGTGTTTGTAGTGGTAGTTGGTGGGGCTCACCTTGTTTTTCAAGGGACAAAGGGTGTGTAAAATGAAAAATAATGTCATTTAAAAAAAAACTAATATTATAAGAAATGAAAATATTTATTAAAGGCTCAACTCTGTTTTTTATAAAAAAAGTTTTTAAAAGCAACCCATATGTTGCTTTTAAAAGCTGCTGTCTGGGGGCTACTGCTTTTATAATATGCAAGATATTTTACTTTTACTAAACACTTTTTTATTGTTTGACTTTAAAGTGAAGTAGTTTTTTTGTAAAAAAAAGCGGGACCTTCATTAGCTTATTTTCTAAAATTGAATTCGATACCAAATTAGGCTGCTCATTGTGGGGTTTAGCCGAACTCCTCCTCCCCTTAGTGTAAAATATCGATGTACTAAAAAAATTGAATTATTTGTGAAGGGTTATAACTATTATTTAATAGGTTTTTGGTTTACAAACTGTGTTTTATTAATAATATAATTATTTATAATGATAAGAATGGACATAGTAGTGGGAATGGTGGAGACAATACCTATGGCCGGGGCGGTGGTGTTGATAGTAGCAACAATGTTGGAAGTATGATGGTGGTGACAATAGTAGAGGGTTGTGTTTGGGGTCCAAATGTAATAATAGTGGTAGAGGCGGAGGTGGTAGTTCTGATTATGGTGGCAGTGGTGGCAATGGTGGCGGCTGTGGTTACACTGGTGGTGGTGGTGGTGGTAGTGGCCACAACAATGGTGGTAGTGGTAGTGACGATTGTGATTGTAGTGGAGGTAGTGGTGGTAATGTCGGTGATGGTGTAAGGTTAGTGTTTGTAGTGGTAGATGATGGGGCACATTTTGTTTTTCAAGGGATAAAATATGTGTAAAATGAATAATAATGTCATTTAAAAAAAAGTAATTATGGTATTACAAGAATTGAAAATATTTATTAAAGGCTCAACTCCGTTTTTTATAAAAGCAATATGTTGGTTGCTCTTAAAAATTGTTGTCTGAAAAGGCCCTTGCTTTTAAAATATGCATGATATTTTATTTTTAATAAATATTTTATTTTTAATAAAAACAGATCCTTAGTTAACTTCTCTTTTTAAATTCAATTATTTGTGAAGGGTTATTACTGTGATTTAACGCGTTTTTTGTAGACAAATAACGCCTCGTTAACAATACTATAAAAGTCTTCATGTATAATCCATTCTCACTTTTAATAAATTATTGCAATACTGGAACAAGTTGAATTTCAGATCCAAAAAATTATAAATTAAAGACAGAAAAATAAATAAATAAATAAATAAATAAATAAAAAATAAAAATAAAACTGGATTGTACTTTTAGTTTTCATCTTGGACAACTTCATTTAATAGTGGGACACCACAGTCAACGAAATGGGGTGGTGACCAAAATATGAACTCGCTCGAATTTCATTGTAGTCCATTTTACGTTTTATTCAATTAGCACAATTATGCTTTCGAAGTTGAACAAACTATTCAATTTTTTTCAACGAAATCTGCGATTTTTTCACTACAACGTAGAGAAAAGAGGAAATACAGGCAAGGCAATCCAACTATTCTATCAACTTGGATTCGCCATGCTTTATATGAGTATGCTTCCACTGGATTAATTCTCAACTGTGGGCGTATATGTATTTCTGTTGAAGGGAATGCGAGAAATTTAATTATAGTGAAGAGTAAAACTACATGCAGTGGCCAGATGAATGGACAACTTGAAAACCAGCAAATTCAGGTTCATGATCAATTATTGTTTAGGTAGGGGACAACATTAGTCCCACAAGAGATTATGTGATCTGCCCGGTTTGTAGGCTTCTGGAGACATTCTTGCTGTTTTTAGGTTCAAACCTCTTAGATTTATTAAAATGCAAGGGAATATTATAAATTTTGATTGTTTAGATTAATTAATAATGCCGCTGTCTTATTAATTAGAATATCATGTATTCTAACTTGGTAGACACTTTTTGGTGGGATGGATCAGATATGAATACTACTATTTCAAACGTTCAGCAAAATAATTAACACACAGGGCCGGGGAGCCACCTAATGCTAATCTAATTAATTAGCAACCCAATTTCTATTGACTTGTTGATCTAAACTATCTGATACGCAGTGCTTCGCAGATATGAATTAGAGATCGGATTACAACATGGGAAACTATTATCTTATTTTTTAATAGCTTAATTACTATTTTTCTGCTCAACCAATCATGCATGTTTGTGAGATGTAACGATGACCAAGTTAGGGTACACGAATACGTCCATCCAAATCGAATCATTAAAGTAAGCTCTCCTCGTCTGGTTTCTTATATCACATGGTCCAAAATGTCATATAATCAGATGAAATTTTCATATTTAGAAGGTATCATTCAAATTGATAGTCCACCAACTTGTACTAATGTCTAAAATGAGAACCTTAGTATATTAATTTACACTATGTTTAGATGAGGGAAATAAACTTGAAATTTTGGTAAAAGTCAGAATTTATAAATTAACATGCACTAATTCCCTTGTTTGGATTCATAAACATAAAAATTTAGAATTTTCACGTGTAAAAAAAACTTGGAATTTGGGACCTCAAATTCCCAAGTTCAAATCCCATGTAAATAGGTGTCATTTCCCAATTTCTATGATTGAGAGTTTAAAAATAACAAATTGTGTATTCAATTCCATTGTTCTTTTAGGTTAACCAAACAAGAAAATTTACAATTTCTAGAAAATAAAATACTATCATTTCAATTTCCATCATTTTAAAATTCCTTGGTAATCTTAGATTTCTTCGTCCAAACATAGTGTTACAGGCTTTCATTCTAATAAATTCCATATATGAGCATATATGATCCACACTTCATGTGGTTTTTTTTTTTTTTTTTTTTTTTTTTTTTTTTTTAACAGCCTACATAATTCCACATTAGGTTGTCATTTATTTCTTTGTTGGTTTCTACTTTATTATTCCAATTATACCCTTTTGTGAATGTTTGTAACGAAGACCTTCTTTTGTTTGTTAACAATCATAGGACGTCATTGATTTATATTTTTTTAGGATGTATAATGTATATGATTACATATTGAAATTTAAAATAAACTTGGTGTTAGATTACATATTGATTATAATCCCTTGATATGTCTTTAACTCAAAATAATTAATGTGCATTTTATTTAATGTCTCCCATTAAATATTTAAATTTATTAATATACAAATTTTAATTTATTTTTTTACCAAAAAAGAGTTTTTTAATTTATTAATTTTATTTAACATTCTTCAAACTTGAAAGATTCAATTAATGTACCTAAATGTTAGTACCTAAATGTATTATATTGAACTAATGTATTTAAATGTTAGTACCGAAATGTATGTACCAAAATATATGCATCGAAATGTATTATATTAAATTAATATACCTAAATGTGTGTACCAAAATGTATGCACCAAAATGTTAGTATCGAAATGTATTATATTGAATTAATGTACATAAATGTTTGTATAGAAATGTATGTACCGAAATGTGTGTACCTAAATGTATGCACTGAAATGTATTATAATGAATTTAATATACCTAAATTGTCACGGCCCGTCCCGGAATTATTAATTCCGAGGACGTGAAATTACTGAAACGACCTTAAACGGGATTAAGGTGCGTAAATGTACGACATTTGTTTTATCTAAAGTTCCTAAACTATTGTTAATTAAATATTAATTAGTGTTAGGAACTTAAACTAGGATTTAGATCTACATTTCTATGTGTTAATTTGTGTTTGGGGTTTAGGTAGGGCCTCACACCCTAATTCCCTCCCCATTTCCCGTATACTGTCATTCACTCTCTCTCTCTCTTCTTCAGACCCTCACTCTCTCTCTCCCTTTCGAACGTTTGAACAACCACCAAAACCACCTAAAACTTGTACCAACGCCGGATTTAAAACCACCATTGCACTCCTGAGGACTCCACGATCACGTAGGTACCAATTTAAGGTGAGTTTTATTTCAAAAACCCTAGTTTCTAAAGACCCCGTGAATATGTACTGTTCATGATCTTTGAAGTGGTTGTGTTTTAGGCCAAACTAAGCTCACAGGGAGCTTTAGGAAGTCCCAAGGAAGCTCGGGGTGTATCATTTGGAAGTTTTGGACGTTGGAATACCTAGTTCGACGTTTGGCCGAATTTCGTGAAATTTTGGAAGGTATGATCCTGTGGTTTTTAGTGTTTAAAACCCTTCCATCGTGATTGTACATGTTAAATGCTTCAATTTGGTATAAAATTCGAGAAAAATGGACGAAAAACGAGTGAGAATAGCAAGTTTGAAAATTTTCCAGTTTTCCGGTGACCGGAGTCCGGCGAGGGTAGGCCGGAGAAGAAAGGAGAATATTCCGTTAGTTTTAACGGAATATTCCTAACGGCAGTAATGGTATAGGGTTAAGTTTAACGGAATATACTAGGATTTGACGGACTATTCCCTAACTGCCGTTACTGTGCCGTCAGCATGCAACGTACGTGGCCGCGCGTGGGGGGCGCGTAGACCCGTGCCCAATTAGGCGTGTGGGGGTGCGTGAGGCATAGAAAAATTATTTTAAAATTACTACGATGCTCGTGAGGTTGTGTAGATCACGTTAGAGTATTCATTTGTCAAAATTGAGCATCGTATGAGGAATTAATTGCCTAGTTTCGTTTATGTGCTTTAAATGACGTTTTATAGGTTTTTCGCATATAGGTGAAACTTATAGCGAGGACGAGCACATCCAGGGTTGTTGTATGATGCATATATGTGAAATGGTGCTGTGAACGCACATGTGAGTATCAGGTGAGTATTATTATTGTTATGATGATGTTGAGATATGTTGAGCTCATAAACTGCACCTTGGTATTAGTGCTTATATTATTCACCCTGCATCGTATGCTCCCCTTGGATCCAAGTAGATGCTAGTCGTACAGACCACCGGGGGTGGTTCCGACATGCCAGTCGTATAGCCCATTAGAGGAGTTCCGACTGGTAGGTGACCTTAGATTATGTGCACAGATGATTAATGAGAAAAGCACTAGAGCGTATTATTACACCATTAAGTCGTACAGATTACATTAGGTAATTCCGACTTATGTGCAGTGTAGTGCCGTACAAGTCATACTAGGTGACTCCGGCATGGCCGTACAGGTCACAGTTGGTGACTCCGGTTAGATGAGATTTTGAGCTCTACATTCAGCCGTACAGGACCATTGTAGGGTCTCCGGTTGATTTATTCTTCCACCTGATTTATGTTACTGCATTCATACTAAACTGTTGAATTTGACATGGCACATTTTCTATTGAATCTGTTATGAGATTGATGATTGAGATGGTTGAGATATATATATGCTTATATATTATTTTTCTGGGAAAGTATACAGGTTTTCAAAGAGGGGTTATAAATGTGGATTTATAAAATGTTTTGGAAAAGCTTTATTTTCGCTCACTCACGTTTTCTGTTTTGCGCCCCTCCAGGTTCTAGTTGAGGCGTTGGTGGCCTACGAGGACTTCTTCGGCGTTCTGACAGACTAAATAAATGTAGGATTCACCCGAGGGTGTTGTAAATTAGTTATGGTCCTACTTGACTGCACCTAGACGCTTATGCTCTATTTATGTGTGTTTAGTACACTCCTATGCACATAGAATGCTAGGTTGTTAATAACTGCAATTAGTGGTTTTTGTTGGTTCGTATTTTTGTTATATTATCGTTTCCGCTTGCACTTATGGTTACGTCACGCTCACGTGACGGCCAGCATGTTCTAATATTCGGGTTAGGGTGTGTCATAAATGAAGAAGACAAAGTACATCGAAATATATTGTATAACAAAAATTAATTTATCTAAATGATTACAACAAAATATATTACAATAAATGAAATGAAAATGAAAATTATAATGAAATAAAATTAATACATTAAAAATTAGGGAATTTTAACGAAAAGCTCATGGTTGTTCACTTTAACAAAAAACCATATTTTTACACTAAAAATTCAATCATGGTACTATTCAATTTACTCTTTATTTTGTCCTTATCATTAAAACTCAAAGTTTTCAATCCCTTTTTATTAGTTTTCCATAAAAATTAGGAAGAAAAAGAGAAATAATTAAAAAATAAAAATATAATTAATAAATGAGGTTATTAATGTATCAAGGGACTAAAATTAGATTTTGATCTTACTCATAGTTTTAATATAAAAGTCATCTTTGCCAAGGATTAAAATGAAGTTTTCTATATTTTTTTTATTCTCATTCAAATTTTGATTTTAGTTCATATTCTAGAAGTAGTAATTAATTTTCTAAAATTAAGAGGGCTATTTATATAGTATATTGTAATGCCATCACTATTTTTTTACCTTGGAACCTAAGGTACAAATATTTAGGCGCATTTAACTAGATACTATAATTTAGGTGCATTCATATAGGTACTATGATTTAAGTGCATTCGTGACGTTGAACTTAATGAATTTAGTACTGAATTTACAAACATTTGCTCATGGTAAGTATTGCTACTAAAGTCTTACTGATCATGTCATAGAAAGTTATTATATGAACGACAATCTCAATTTTGTAAAATTTAAATCATGTTTGCTGTCCACTAATCTCCCTAATTACCGCAAACTCTTCGTACGATAAGCTAGTTGACATACACACACACACACAGCACCATCATCCAGCTGATGAAGAAAAGTAGTAAAAGTACAAAAGTCTCGCTCGCAAGCGATATGAAAAGCCGAGTATATATTATTGCCTTAATTACTAATCAAACAAGCAACAGCAAATATAGCAAGAAAATGAAACTTCCGGAGTCCTTCAATGGGGTAGATGAAGCAAAGCCAACCGAAACCGACCAAGAATGTAACAGTGCTGGTGTCCCTTTCCTTGTAACCAGGATGCTATATTTCTACCCATTCATGTTAATTATGTAAAATGTGGTCAAAGCCAAGGCCAATACGTGTTCATTAGATAAAGGCTACGAACATGTAATTAACTTTTCATACCAAGCTTTTTGGACTTTGTTGGGCTTCTGACCAAAATAATCACATTATAAGTCGGTGGTGTGTTACAGATTGCCAAAAGCTAATTATTGAAAGCCTTCAACACAAAAGGGGAATTAAAAAAAGGGGTCTATAATTAATCGACGACTTTTCTTAGGCTTCACACTTGAAAGGCTAACACTAAATCTATTGATATAAAGTGTAAAACTACAGCTACTGTCGTATAAATAAAGCAGATTGATGAACAAAGTGTTTGGGTTAAAATTTAAACTTTGGAGAAGGGAGTTGGCCTAAACAGAGGAGAAAAGCCTGAAGCGCAGCCCAAGCCCAGAAGGCAGAAAAGGCCTTTCCCGACTAGGTGCAGATCATTTGCACCACTTGCTCACCTACCCAAGGGCCAAGTGGTATAGACCAGCCAGCTAATCAACTCAAAAGTACTTTATCGTGGTAGTACAAGTAAATAGTTGATGAGTCACTATCCTGCAAACTACATTTGGGCAAGATTATTGCTACAGGAGGCCAAGCCAAAGTGTCTATAAAAGGAGAAAGAGAAATCAGAGTCAGAGACACTCAAACAAACCAACAAATACAAGCACAAACTTTGCTCAAAGCCAGATTTGCCTTCAAAACGAAGCTGTAGTCAGCCCAAGCCTTCATCCCTTTCGGGATAAACATTTTGTAATAGCTCTACTACTCTGTTCAACTCTTGCTGTAGTATCGATTTCTTTCTGTAAACTCACCTCCCAACCCCTTTTCCAAGCTTTCAAACCTCCTGATAAACCACAAAGATAGGAAGTTGCAAAACGATCAGCCTTGCCCGACCCTCTTTGTTTTTGTCTTTTCATTCATTAGCCTAGCAATATGTTGTGTACTACAAGTTGTATCCAAGTTATTTCTAGCAATATGGCTATTAAAAGACTCTCTCAGTGCTTGAATCCGATTTGAATATGTCTTCACAATTCAAGCCAGATCTAAGTTCTAAGCCCTCGGGCATGTAAGATTTGATCACTCAAAAAGTCCTTGGCCTCAAGGCATAAAAAAGAACCTGATGTGGACTTAACCCATCCACGACAAGCTTTGATAACAAGAAGTCTAAAGTTACTTGAGGCGCAAGTAATCGACCTGTCACTTAGTTTTATTTCTATTATATTATGATTACCATAGAACGTTCGAGTACAGAATGAATTCTGATGGGAAGCCTCAAGGCTTATTCAAGGCCCCACAAAGGCACCTATTTGGATTCATCATGTTCCTCGGGCTAGAACATTGAGTATAGAATGAGTTCTGTAGGAAGCCTCAAGGCCTATCTAAGGCCCTACAAAGGCACCTATTTGGATTCATTCTGCTCTTCGGGCTCAGGTAATCAGAAGTATAATGGTTATAAAACTCATATAACCAAGAAAATGAACCTTATGTATTCGAGTACTAAGTTAGTTATTAACGGGAAGTCTCAAGGCCTACACCTAAGGCCCCATAAAGGCACCTGTCAATAACTAACATAGTCTCTCAGATATATATATATATATATATATATATAATAAAAAACTCAACATCCGTTTTACATCTGCCATGTTGAAGATGGCAGTGGCACGCCTGAGCACTTAAAAGTTAATCTTGATTGTGAGCCTCAATGCCTACACCTAAGGCCCCACAAAGGCACTTTTCAAAGTTAACTTTGTCCTTCTTTTTCAGCCTTGCTCGACAAGCTTTGCCCGACAAGCCTGCCAGTAAAGCAGAAGCCCGACAGAAAGCATCAACCGGTGTCGACCTCTCGGGGAGCTGTGTGCTCGTCGGCTAGGAAGCATCCCCGACGAAAATTCCTGCCACGAACATAGTTTTAGCACGCCCGATGGGATTTCATTTGTGTGGATCTTGCATGTCTAAGAAGAAATGCCATAAACTTTGCAGAAAGAATACGAAGAACAGTTTTTCTCAACTTTTGCTACCAATGAAAGATCAATCGGGAAATCCTTCTTCCCCATCAGGACAGGTGGTCTTAGAAAGCCCATCTTCATCCGGGAAGTCGGAAGGGAAATGAACTAATGAGGAATTACAGGCTACTATGATACAAGTATTGAGAAGTATGGAAAAAATCTCTTTGGAGACCAAGGAGGACGTCAGTAGACTGTGTACCTTAACAGGGAATTTACAGAGAAGGCTAGATCTGGAGTTTTCCACTCCAAAAGGCGCTCAAGGGAGTGGGATGAGCCAGGTTACCATCAGAAGTGAGCCAGTCAGTCCCCTATTTCCACTATTAGAAGAAGAAACGGATAGGGGAAAGAAGAAAGCAGTTCCTGAAGGAAGTCAACCCATGATAGAGCCGGTCTTGGGGAAAGAGTTTCCTAGCTTCCCATTATTATCATTTAATAACAGGAAGCAAAGCGAGCAGGAAAGGACAAAGTATGGGATGCCCATAACAATAGGAGAGTCCAGCCAAAAAGAAAGCTCCACAGCTTCGGACAAACCTCTTCCTTATATGCCACCCCCATTGGCTCATAAGGGAGGGGGAACCAACTGGAGAAAGCCTGAATCAAAGAAAGAAGCATTCATAGGCAATGACCGAAGCCCGAAGAACGAGTCCGCCTTACTCTTCCAGAATAATACAGCTACTCAACAACTAAGGGATGAGTTGGCTGAATTGAGGAGGGCAGTGGTTCAAAATGCTCAACCACGGGCTCGCCCAGTGTTCAGGATTACTTATCAAAAGCCTTATCATGAATACATTGATGAACATAATTCATTTCCTTTCAACTTCAAGATGCCCGCATTCCCAACATTCACAGGTGAAGATATCAGTGTGTCCTCCAGATATCACATTTTCAAATTCTCTAATCACTGTGTGGCATATGAAGACAACCCAAACTACAAGTTAAGGTTGTTTGGGAATTCGTTGGCAGGACTTGCATCCCAGTGGTATTCTCTATTACCCCCTAACTCTATTGCCAATTGGGGGCAAATGGAGATGGCTTTCCATGAACAATTTTACAGAATAGAACCAGAAATGACTATTAATGATCTGGTTGAAGTTAAATAATACGAGCATGAGTCCATAGAAGACTTCATGATGAGGTTCAGGAAGACAAGGACGAGGTGCCAATTCCCCGTTAACCAAGCTCAGCTCATATTAATTGCTCAAAGGGCTCTGAGACTACCTTTGAGGAAAAGATTTTATGATACACAATTTAATGAGCTACAGGAATTAGTCATTACTGCCACGAAATATGAAAGGCTATTGTGAGAAGAACAGCAAGTGAAGCATACTTCCAAAACTCCTCCCTTCTACAAAAACAAAGATGCAATTCATCATGTGGGGAAATTGGGCCAGAGCAGGAGGTTAATCATGACAGAGAGGAAATCGAGGTGTGTACTGCTGAGATGACTACGCCTTTCAAACCATTGACGGTGAAAGGATTTGTTCAACCCATCAAGGACCAGAAGATTGTGATGAACGATGAAGGCTTTGTTCCGATGAAACCTCCCAAGTACCAGAGTTATTCGTTCGATCTGGCCAAAGCACCTGAGATTTATGAAGAGCTGGTGCGGGCAAGAGTGATTGTGCCCGACAGTACGAAAAAGATGCCCAAACCAGAAGAGCTGAAAGGAAAGAAGTATTGCAAGTTACACTATACCTTCAACCATTCTATAACCAATTGTGTCCAGTTCAGAGACTGGATACAAGACCTTATAGTGAAGGGAAAGTTATTACTTGACAAGCCACAAGCTAGTATGATGGTTGATACTAATCCTTTCCCGGAAGCTCCTATCAACGCGATCCATCTGGTTTAGATGGAGAAGCCAGTGTCATCAATTGTTACGACAGAGGGGAAAGATGGATCTCAGGTTGTCACAACACCCTCGCTCAAATAAAGAAGAAAGTAAACAAAGGGGCAAAGAGTTGCCCGAAAGGAGTTCAGACAAGGGCCAGAAACAAAGCAAGCAAAAGACAAGTACATGTTCATTCCACTAAAAGAGGGATTACAAGTAAACCTAGTCTAATAATTTAACATCTTCACTCAGGGTGATTATTCGAGAGTGATATGTCTGCATGATTGTAAAAATCCTACTAGGTTCGGCTAAGACAGTGTGGCTATTTGCAAGTTGAGATCTAGAATGCTCTAACTCCGAGTTTGTCTTCTTCACTTCTTCGATTTGATTTTGGAGGGTGTCAAGAACAGTTGCTTGTTCAGCTTTGAGAACAACCAGTTGTTCCTCTAGTTTTTGGATTTCAGAAGTCACCACTCCAATCATTTCTTTCGTTAGTGAACCATCATTCATCAACCTTTCTACCTGAGCAGAAGTACTTGATTCCTTCTCCTGGAAGCATCTTACACGATTGGTTTGTCTTTCTGCTATTTTATGTTGGTCTCGAAGAGCCCTCAAATTCTCAAAGAAAGAGAGAAAGGAATCATGTTGGGTTTTTGACAGTTGGCCGGCTTTAAAAAGCTCACTCGTAACCTTTTCCAGATCATAAAGAGCCTTAAGGCTAAATGAAGCGGAGAAATCCTTCCTTGCCCATTCTTGGAAAACTCACTTCTGCTCTGGAAAACCGGAAGGTGAAGAATGCTTTGAAGATTTCAGCCTTGTCTCGAGCTGCCTAAATTCTTCAAACAGTTCGGGCAACTTAGCAGTTTTTTAAAATGGAGAAGCAAGAAGGGGATTTCGCACTCCAGTTTCCTCTAATGAAGTAGCGCCTATTGATAGGGCAATTTTTAGCTCTCTAGCCTTCTCAATTCCAGGATGAACAATCCCGGCACTCCCAATAGTTAAATGAGGTCGGGGCAGCTTTGACTTACGAACCAAGCGAGGAGGAGAAGTTTCTTCAAGAACTTGCTGCAAAGACCAAAAGAAGATCAAATTGTTAAATATACAGTTTAAAGTGAAGGGAAGTTTTGGGAGGAAAAAATATACCTGACTAAGCCTTGGAGCCTCACAAGGAAGAGTACCAATTCCTGGTTGAGGAGAAGACTCCTTACCACTGACAGGGGAAGAAAAAACTGCGCCTGAACCTTCACCAATACCCTGGAAGTGCCCAGGAATGGCAGCAATTGTTAGTAAACAGATGGTAAGAGAGGAACAGGAAGAAAATATCTCCTTACCAGAGTCCGACCCTGAGGAGATGAAGGAGGTTCATCAAGGGTAACTGTCGGGCAGGCAAACACCTGCAAAGTAGTTGCTTCTGAAGTCACTGGAATCTTAGGGACTATGGGTTCGTCACTTGTTGCCACTGATGGATGTTGTATTGAAGAAGGCTGAGGAAGAGGTAAATAGAAGTTGATATCGAGACAATGTACGTAAAATCAATGTAAAGATGGTTACTCACCAAATTACTGTCCTCATCCACGAAGTGCAACATTACTCCCGTGGATGGATCAAATTGAGAAGATGGAGTTGCCTCCAGGACAGAAAGAGAAATCAAAGGAGAACCTTGACTAGGTGAGGGGGCAGATACCCCGACCTGGATGAAGTTAGAAAGAAGGAAAAAGATCAGGCATTAGCCCCAGAAATTATAAAAATTACCTAAGGTTCAAGAAGAAATGGAGTGTACCTCTGAAAGATTAACCCAGGGGGGAGAGAGGTTTGTTTCTTTGGCAAGTGGTGAAGAGACCTCGGGCGGATGGAGCATTTCCTTTCTTGCAGCCTGACTCAAGTAATCATGCTCAGGGTTTTTGTGAAAACAGGAAAGACTATGCAGACATGAAAGTAAGCTATACCTCAAGTTCTTTAAGGGTGATGTTTCGCAATTCTTCAGCCTTTTTATACATTTCAGCTCATAATGGTTCATCCTTGGAAGCGATGGTTGGTTTCTTTGATGCTTGAGGTCCTGTGTTTAAGAAAAGCATAGGTAAATAGATAAAGAAGAAAGGTGGCAACCTGACAAAAAAAGAACACAGCTCACTTGAAGATTTTTGCTTCTTTATGCCCGCCTCAGAAATTGAAATAGGTGGGTCTAAAGACTTGAGAGTTTGCACAGTTCTAGTTCTCTTACTCTTTCTAGTAGGAGTAGGAATTCGTCGTTTAGTCTTGGATGGGGATGCATGATCAGAATCTGAGTTCTCAATATCAACTGCTTTCCTTCGCTTAGATACTTGGATGGTGGCTTCAGGCGCTTCTTTTTCAGCTCCTGAATCTTCTGAAACATCCCCACCTTCTCCAGCTTCTCGCCTTTCAGCCTTCGCCGCAGCCCCATGAAGGACTGCTGCATCAGCTGAGTCATCCTCGGACTCGGTAGTTACCGATTCAACATCCACTTGGGCTGCAAGGTTAAGTAGGGAAAAAGTTAAAAGGTTTCAAGAGAGGGGTTACGGAATCAAGATAAGAAGAAGAAATACCTATCAGAATAACCTGATTCTTCTCTTGAATCATCTCCTTCCAATTTTCAAGTTCGCCCGAACTGGGGTATGATTTAAGAGAAAGTTGACCGAAAAGGCGATCATGAGTCCCTCTTAAGTCTCCTCCATATTTCTTGGTCCATTTGTCTTCCCACCAAGAAGAGAAGAATGAAGTGCATTCAAAATTGAAGATGATGGACTTTCGGGCAACCTGACTCATGACTTCAAGACTGCGTCGGGCAGCTCTAAAGGTCGCCTCAGAAGGAGATACTAAACGAAAGGAAGTGCCACAATGAACAAAGTCAAAAAATGGGATAGGGATGGTTTGCCTAAAGCCTAATTGCTTGCTGCAAAAGTTAGGGTGATACGCCTCCAACCCTCGATCGTATCGATTGCCTCGAACTCCCCAAGCCATGTTTCTCGATTGAATTCAACTAATAAATTTTTCCCTACAAGAGGAGGTGGCATCTTCCCCAGGAGCATCTTGAAAGGCCTGGTCAGAAAACCAAGGATATCTTCTCAAGACTGACGCACCCCATTCCAGGTCTGATCGAGTCCTACAAACCTTGAAGAAATAAAAGCAGGCGAAGGTGGAGTGATCAGTAGGAGCAGCTTCGGCTAGGATTCGGGCAGGGGCCACACCTTCAAGGAACTCTAAATTGGCAGCCCGAAACTCTGGAAAGTGTCATTGGAGCCATGTTTGTATCATCTATATAGGTCCATTCAGGTTAGTCTCAAATGGCTCGCCTTGAGTCATTTCAAAGAGAAGATGGTAAAGATGAGAAAGAAGGAATTGACCTGTTGCTACATCATCGAAGTTATGAACAGCTTCCACCAAGGGGATCCATTCAACCTTCACTCCTTTAGATTTATTAGGGAAGATATGTTTGTTGAGCCAGTATAAGAGGAAATACATGTGCTCTTGATCTCTATCAGCACAGGAAGAACCTGCTCTAAAATTTTCTTTTACAAAAGGTGAAGGGAAAAATTATGAGTTTAACACATGGGATTTCTAAATGACTAGCATGCATATACAATTCAAAATTTATATACGTAAGCAACGGAAGCATGAAACACATATAATCAAAGTTCTAGTCATGCAAATCACCTTCAAGGTTCATAGGTTTATATATAATGCATCTAAAACATTTAACTTAAGAACAAAGTCAAGGAATAGATCTATACCTCTTGATCTTGATTTTAGACCAAGGATGGACCACCTCCAAGCCCTTTGCTCCTTGAAGTCCTTGAGCCTAGCTTCCCTCCTTGCCTCCTCCACTTTGTTAGAAAGAGTGCTCCTAGGTTCTCCTTTAGTTTCCAAAGTAGAAAACCTCTAAAGATCCACACCCACTAGTGTAGTGAGATGGATGGAGGAATAACCAAAAGGGTGAAAGATTTGTTAGTAAAATCACCCCAAGGTGGCCAGCCTTTGTAGTGTTTTAGAGAGATATTTCTTTTGCCTCTATTTGTTTTAAACACACAAAAAACCCTAATGAACTTTGTGCCATAAAGTTCCTTATATAGACATAAAGAATCCTAGCCAACAACTTGACTAAATATCTCTCCCAAAACCCTTTAAGTGGCCGGCCCTTTAGTGTTTGGTTTGGGCTTTGGGCTTTTATTATTTCAAGTCATCCTATGCTTGAATAAAAGCCCAATGGGTTTAGGCCCAATGGGCCCAATTAAACCCGAACGTTTCTTTAAGCCCAAAATGATCTTTTATCGCTTTTATGATTTCTTTAGACTTTCTAAATTAATCACAACACTTAATTAATCCAATTAATTATTTCCATCATCCATTATTTACTCACTACAAGAGTGTATCGGTGTACAATCATTTTAGGTTCTAATTAGCAAGGCAGTGAGGTGATTAACATTAATCCAATTGATTATATTTAATCCAATCACTTAGTGAATTAAAACTTCATTTTAATTCACCTTTCTTCTTTGATGATTACATTTAATCATCTATAAGAACTCACAAGCTATGAGTGACATCTAACCATATGTCATAGCTACCCAAGCTAATGTAGAAGTTGTTCGGAGAACCTATTCAGTTGGAATTACAATGTAATTCGATCCTTCTCTAAAACAATACTCTCAATCACATTACTAGGGTATGGATATATTATGTCAAACCCCTAATGTGATTATTCCTTCTTATATGATTCTATTGAGTCGTATAGGAACGCTTTCCTTTATTACGCTCGATACTTCGGCCGAAGATTCTCAAATCATATCTTAGAGTATTCTTCCTCTCTCATCGAGGATTAGAGATTCCTTGTTGTGCATTCACTTGCCTTCATGACTAAGTGGCTTAACCCCGACTATGCCGTTGGCATTCTGATAGAGTGACGTTTGACATAATAAAAGATTAAGTACTTAACCACAAGACAACGACGATGCCTCAGGTCAAAGGACTACTTACATTATTCCAACCATTTGAGTTACTTGCTTGACATGTGAGTAGACCTCCATGCAAGTACTCTCGTTCGATTGTGTTCAGTGAACTCCTTCCCTTAATGAGCACCTACATACTTGTCTTAGGGTCAATACACAAATGGGATGAGACTTTCCATTCTTCATATGAAGTGGCCACAGAATGTACCGGCCTAAGAATTGTTAGTGTCCCTCCGACAATCCAATGACCAGGAACCTTTTGGACATAATGGTTATGTGAAGAAGGTCTCTGTAGTCTAACATCATTAGATTACTTCTTCAATCGATCCATTGTCCATGGATTCATTAATTAGGACACATATCGTTTATTGAGATAGTCCTGATTAGTATCTTTGCCATTCGATGTATAAGAGTCATCCACATATTCATTTGTCCTGAAAGGTTTCTTCCAAAGATTGATTTTCAGGGCATATTTCCAACAAAAGGGATGAATCCCTTGAACGAGGTCCCGTAACTCTTGAAGGTTGCAGAGTTATATTCCAGGGAGAGGAAGGCTGTGGATGAACCTGAGCTTTCAGCAATTAAGGGGAGAGCCCAGTCTTGAGTAACGTCTACTATCCTGCCTGATGGCCTTAGCCTGAAGACTTGAGCCATATCTAGAATAGTCGGAGACATGGGACCCATACGAAAGTCAAAAGTGTTTGTGCCCAAATTCCAGAAAAGAAGAGAAGAAGCAAGCAGTTCGGGCTTGGGAATAATGGTGGTTTTTAAGAGCATTATCAACTCGTAAATGCCATTATTCATCCATTTCTTCTTAAAAGTTGCCTCTAGTTCGTCAATCCATTGAGCCCAAGCCGGATCATTCACCAATGGAAAGCCTCGGCGATATGACAACCACTTAGATGTGGAAATGCCCGACTTAGCCAAAAAAGGATTTGGAGAAAACCAGTTATCCTTGGGCATATTATCCTTTATCACTACAGGGAACCGAGAAATCCATGCGGGACCCAACGATTGTACTCCATGTACTTCAAAGAAAAGCTCAGAATACAAACCTACTCGAGGACGATGCAGACCGTTGAGTAAACGGCGCAAAGTGGCGATGCCTTCGCCAGATTCGTATGATAGTTGGATTTGGCTGGATCCTGAAGCCATTTGATGAAGTTTGGAAATGGAACGGCAAGGAAGATGACAAGGATAGAAGGTGTCGGGCAAAAGGCAACAGAGAGTTTGAAAGATTTAAGAAAAGAAAAAAATGACTGGGGAGTTAGGCAGTTTTTTATTACAAAGATAAGAAGAATACCGGAGATACAGAAGTGATGGGAATAGCCGAAGAAAGGCGGTGATTGCATTTGAAAAGTGTGCAAATTCCGAGAACAAAAGACGTGGGTATTAATAGAGACCTATTCAATCAATATTGGCGCCTGGAATTCCAGTCTGAATATTGATTGAAAGGGGCACTGTTTGGGTTAAAACTTAAACTTTGGGCTCAGAAGGGAGTTGGTCCAAAAATAGGAGAAAAGCCCGAAGTGCAGCCCAAGCCCAGAAGGCAGAAAAAGGCATTTCCCGACTCGGTGCAGATCATTTGCACCACTTGCTCACCTACCTAAGGGCCAAGTGGTATAGGCCAGCCAACTAATCAGCCCAAAAGTACTTTATAGTGGCAGTACAAGTAAATAGCTGATGAGTTACTATTCTGCAAACTACATTCAGGCAAGATTATTGCTACATGAGGCCAAGCCAAAGTGTCTATAAAAGGAGAAAGAGAAATTAGAGTCAGAGACACTCAAACAAACCAACAAATACAAGCACAAACTCTGCTCAAAGCCAGATTTGCCTTCAAAACGAAGCTGTAATCAGCCCAAGCCTTCATCCCTTTCGGGATAAACCTTTTGTAATAGCTCTACTACCCTGTTCAACTCTTGTTGTAGTATCGATTTCTTTCTGTAAACTCACCTCCCAACCCCTTTTCCAAGCTTTCAAACCTCCTGATAAACCACAAAGATAGGAAGTTGCAAGACAATCAGCCTTGCTCGACCTTCTTTGTTTTTTGTCTTTTCATTCATTAGCCTAGCAATATGTTGTATACTACAAGTTGTATCCAAGTTATTTCTAGTAATATGGCTATTAAAAGACTCTCTCAGTGCTTGAATCCGATTTGAATATGTTTTCACAGTTCAAGCCAGATCTAAGTTCTAAGCCCTCGGGCATGTAAGATTTGATCACTCAAAAAGTCCTTGGCCTCAAAGCATAAAAAAGAACCTAATGTAGACTTAACCCATCCATGACAAGCTTTGATAACAAGAAGTCCGAAGTTACTTGAGGCGCAAGTAATCGACCTGTCACTTAGTTTTATTTCTATTATATTATTATTACCATAGAACGTTCGAGTATGGAATGAATTCTGATGGGAAGCCTCAAGGCCTATTCATGGCTCCACAACGGCACTTATTTGGATTCATCCTGTTCCTCGGACTAGAACATTAAGTATAGAAGGAGTTCTGATGGGAAGCCTCAAAGCCTATTTAAGGCCCTACAAAGGCACCTATTTGGATTCATTCTGCTTTTCGGGCTCAGGTAATCAGAAGTATAATGGTTATAAAACTTATATAACCAAGAAAATGAACCTTATGTATATGAGTACTAAGTTAGTTATTAACGGGAAACCTCAAGGCCTACACCTAAGGCCCCACAAAGGAACCTGTCAATAACTAACATAATCTCTCAAATATATATATAATTAAAAACTCAACATCTATTTTACATCTGCCATGTTGAAGATGGCAGTGGCACGCCTAAGCACTTAAAAGTTAATCTTGATTGTGAGCCTCAAGGCCTACACCTAAGGCCCCACAAAGGCACCTTTCAAAGTTAACTTTGTCCTTCTCTTTCAGACTTGCCCGACAAGCCCGCCAGTAAAGCAGAAGCCCGATAGAAAGCATCAACCGGCGCCGACCTCTCGGGGAGCTGTGTGCTCGTCGACTAGGAAGCATCCCCGACGAAAATTCCTGCCACGAACACAAAGCATCAATCTTTTACATAATTTATTGCCTTTTCTTTGTTAATTGAGTCATTAAATGTCCTTTTTGGTTTATATCTCCTTAATAATCAATTTCAATCTAACGCCGAGCCTGGTAATATAGGTTTGTAACTAAGTAAGCCAATAGACTGAGTGTATGAAAAGGTTGAGTGAGCTCTAGCCCTAATAGGGTACACCCTACCCACCACGGATAGGTGGCAAACACCCAAATGATTTGAAGTATGATCAATTTTAATCTTACATATTTAATTAAGGAATTGTTATTAGCACTTCAAAAATCTCATTCTACACTTCTCACAAGTGTATTTTTTTTTTCTAATTATAGAAAGTTAGGAGTGCCAAATGAGATTTTGGAAGTGCTAATAACAATTTTTTATAATTAAACAAACAAAATGACTTAATACTAATCTTATCTAGTTTTTAATCATGTCTAATTCGAATTGAGAAACATTTAATAAACTAAAGAATTTATGATTCTTGGGCTGGTGTCTTTCTTTGTTTAGCGGTTATGCTTAGGCTCTGAGTCCCCTTTGTAACAAAAAAAGAAAAAAAAAGAACTTATGACTCCAACCCTTTCATATTTATACCAAACTCATACACACACACACACACTACCAGAAATTTTAGCTTGCCCTACCAAGTATTGGGAGACGGAATATATTTTGTCGGTTTAACATTTCTTACAGGACGGATTATACCGACGGTACGGCAATGTTAGTCATCCAACTGGGTTGACTAAAAGTTTTTATACGATGACCATAGTTCGTAGGTGAAGAAATTATTCGTTGGATAAAATTTTGGTGCCAAGAAGGAAACGTATTAACCGATGAACAAATGTGTCGTCGTGACAATAAAATTTAGCCGACCAAGGAGTTCGTTGGGTAACGTTTCTTGAGGTGGTTAAAAGTCCACTGGCCACCATGTGTCAAAAAGTACACCAATTAGAAATTACGCGACATATGTTGAGGAGTTACCCGACAAAGAAGTTCATCAGGTAAAGTCTCAATTGCAGATTATAAGTCTGTGCCTTTCCTTTCATTTCTCTCATCCATACATTTATATTCCTCCACCATCTCTTGCGCCCTCGTATTCATCTTTCTCCTTTCTCTCTTTCTTCTTTGATTCAAGACCATTGTGCCTAAACCCTAAACACAAGTTTATGAAAAAGCATCAGCGACCGCATGTCTATTGTGGCCATAGGTCTAGGGAGTTCATTGAGAGGATACTACTGGAATGTGCAAGAACTTGATGAGGATACCACTGTAAGGCTGAAGACGGTGGTAAACAAAAGTTACTCAGATTTCTCACATGTGGAAGAACATGTAGAGGATACAACCGTAATGGGCGAAATGCCCTAAATCGTAGGGCTAGGCAAGTCAAGAAAAAAGGCTCAGCCTTGTTTATAAAGCTCAGGCAAAATTGGTTTTAAAAGTGTTCCTAGTGATATATATATATAATATCTGAAGAGGGAAATACTTTTTCAATTAACTAAAGACTATTATGTTTTGGCATGTTTGATGCTCTTTAATGAGAACATGTGAAGGATGGAAGCCAAGTACCTCTCACATAGGGCTGGTTCGGTATGGGATACCGAACCAAAAATGGCACATCAAATCCCGAACCGAAAATTTTCGGGACGTAAATCTCATGACCGATCCCGAACCGAAATTTCGGGATTCCCAAATTTTGGAATTCCCGAAATATTTTTGGTATTTCGGAATTTCCCGAAACCGAACATCATCAGAATCCAAATCGTCTTAGATTAATATTGAAATCATCCGAACCTGCATTAAAAATCCAAATTGAAATCAGAGACATAGTGATAGTGAATCAGTGAAAGATTTAAGGTCGAGAAAGAAGCAGAGTGAAGAGAGGGACCTCCTCCTGACCCGAGCCCCCAATTCAAAACCCTAAGCCCCAATTCAACACCCTAACCTTAATTCGAAATCCCACACACACAGAGAATCACTAGAGAGAACCGGAGGTGGGGATGAAGCCATGAGGTGTGGTGGTGGCCGGAGTGGAGATAGTTCGTCGGAGTTAGATTGCTAGACGGTGGGTGGCTGCTGAGCTTCAAATCCGAGAAAGAGAAGGAGAGTCTGAGACTGAGTGAAGGCAGATGAGAGGCGAAATGAAATGAAAGAGAGTGAGTAGAGATGTTTGGCTTGGTTTTAGATTGGGTGGAAGGAAGGGTTAGGTGGTTTCTGGGTTGTAGAGAGAGAGAGAGAGAGAATACGAGAGAGATGAGACAGAAAAAATGAGAGGGATAAAGGATTAGGTAGGTTATGAGTTGTAGAGAGAGACGAGACAGAAAATAAGAGAGACATGAAGGGTTAGGTTATGGGTTGTAGAAAGAGGGAGTCTGCGAGATAATCAAGAGAGATGACTGATGAGACAGAAAATAGGGAAGAGAGAGAGACGACTCTGTCTTCAGAAAGCAAGCACCCGTGCCTTACGTGACCCATCCCTTCCCATGTGCTTGATGCAACGTTTGTCAGCACCGCACCACACCACACACAATGACACATATACATATATATATACTCACACACACACACACTGACACATACACACACACACACACACACACACACACATTCCAACACACACACACACACACACACACACACATATATATAATATACCCAATATAATATTAATAAAGTTCGGTTCGGGATCAGGAATACCGAATATTTCAAATTGTAAGACCGAATCCCATACCAAACAATTCGGGATCGGTTTGGTTTTGGTACTAAAATTTTTGGGATTTTTGGTTCGGTATTTTTTCGGTTTGGTTTCGGTATGGTTTGGGATTTTCGGTATTTTTTTCCAGCCCTACTCTCACATGTCAGTTTACTCCTCTATGTGCCAAAGCATACCTTGGAATAATGTCCTTGGTTGGAAAAAAAAAATGCACATGAATGTGGCTATTTTTCGATGCTGACTCTTTTGGTTTGATTTAGGTTTAATTAAATATGATGCACTGAATTAACCATGAGGGAAAAGAAAAAATTTTAAGGAGTTGAAATGAACTATGCAAGTGCCTCTAACAGTGACCCAATCAGTACAAGTGTATGTCTCTGGGTGTAACTAAGGAAACACATATTTCTGTTATTTGGGCTTAATATTGAGCTCAACTTGAAATCCAAAGAAATATTCTTGCAACCCATTTTAGACATTTGCTTGTTAAAATGCATTCAAATCAGGATTAGCAAAATGAACAATGGCAAAACAGATGAAACAAAAGCCCAAATATTAAATGACATTTTCTCTCACATTTCCTTCTGCTTCACATATTTGTAGTAGATGATTTTCTGTTTGAGAAATGATTTTCGCACACTTGTTTTTGTCTGTTTCACACTCTTTTTTATTACTAGCATCAAATTAAATAAATTAACGGAAAACAACGGACAACAAAAGTGTGTAGAAGGAAAAAAAAAGTGTGTTTATCATTTACCTTTTGTCCTAGGGTAACGATATTGACATCTATTTTTAGTTATATACATTTCACATGAATAGTAGGAAACTAACAATAGAGCGTGAAAATCAAAATCAATAGCCTTTTAGAGAATTTGATTCTTATTACACTTTTGTTTTTTTTCACAAATGTTCAAAATGCAAACCCTACAAAATGGGCATAAGTTATGCCTCTCACTCTCACATTCATTTTCATCCTGTCTTTAGTTTACAGAAGATGAATTTCTCAGGGAAACAAAAAAAGATGGTCACTTTAAATCCAAGGCTCAATTGCTCATCGACTCTGTCTCGTTCCATCCTTGGTCTAAGCCGAAGGGCACGATTGAAAACTGCAAATACTCAGGGAAACAAAAAGGATAGCATATCTTAGGCCACTTTCGCTAAAGCAATGCTCAGACTTCATAGGCCGATAACTCCATTATTCCAATGGGCCCTAACTGAGTGAGGAGACTAGAACGAAGAGAGGAACTTGTCTACATCCCAATATGCTACCATAGCATAAGATATATTGTTCAACAACATTCGGGGACCAATGATGCAATATACTCTATGAAAATAATATAACACATGACATTACATCATTGGTTCGGAACACTAACATATAACACATCGAAAGGTGTAGGTAAGTCTGATGCAGAAGCATTCATGAGTGCATGAATCTATCAAGATTCAAAAATAGAAATTAAAGCCCTAAGTCAACTAGTGGATTAGGTTCAGATTCATTATGTTTGGTTTTTTGTCAAAACCAAAAATTAAATCGAAATTATTGTTCGGTTCAGTTTGGTTTTCTTCAGATTTTTTTCTTCAGTCTGTTTTCGGTTTAGTTTTTTTTTTTTTTCAATTTGATTCAGTTTCGGTTCCCTTTTTTATTAAGAAAATATGAAAATTGGTTTTTTTTCTTACAAAAAAATAAAATGAAAAAGGGTAGGAAAGTAAGGAGAACAACCCATAACCCAAGTCTAAAATATCGATGATATCAGAAATATCGGTAGTCCAAAAACACTGAAATTTCAATGGAAATATCGAGATATTATCGATATCAATATAAATTGAATAAAAACCACCGAAATTGTAAGAAAAACTTGTAAATTTTTATTGAAACTTTGCAGTATGTTATTAGTTTATCACAAAAAAAATTGGAAGGAAATGCATTGCATGATGGATTTAACTGATTTAAGTTGATTATATAGCGAGCTGGTAAACATTGTGAGTGTAGAAAATATGTAGTAATTAATGAAAAAAGTTTAAACACACCATAATCATTTATATATAATGAATTAGTACAATATTTTACACTTTATACATTGCATGATAGGATAAATGAATGACTTAGTACCACATAGAGTTCCTATCAAGGTCCAAAATATCGATGATATCGGAAATATCGGTAGTCCAAAAATACGGAAATTTCGATGAAAATATCGGAATAATATCGATATAGACAAGAGGAGATGGTGGGATTTAAATGATATGAATGTATCTGAATTGCACTGGAAAAACAAACTAGAACAACCCAGATTCAAACAGATATTTCTTTCTGATTTTTGGAAGCATCATGTCAACCTAAAAGTGCTTACCAAAGAATAACCAGTCATCAATACGACATCAGTACAACAATCAACCCCCAAACAGAGGGTTCTGCAATACAATAATTTAAATAAATTATTACATGAACAATAATGAGCAACTTAATTGATAGGTTTTGAACGGCAACAACCAACAATCCAAATAAAAGAAATAAAAACCAATGAAAATGATTTGAAAATTTTCAATTTTAACTAAAAGTCATGCAATAACTTTATTTAATGGTTATGACAAAACTTAATACTAAGCCCCAATTTGGGGTTGAGGTGATTTTAAAAAAAGCTCCTATGAAAAAAAGCTGAGAGTGTTTTTGGTGTTTGGTAAACAAAAAAAAAATGGCTTATTTTGGAAGCTGCTGTGAGAATAAGCTGAAATCAAAGGAAAAAACTGAAGCTGCCATTTGTAGCTTTGGAAAACTGGCTTTTTTTCAAAGCACACAGAACTACAATGCTCCTTTAATGAAAAGACTCACTATCAGACTGCTTTTTTTTCCAAAAGCACTTTTACAAAAAAGTTTACCAAACACTCTGCTGATTTATTTCACAGCCGCTTATTCTCACAGCACAACCGCTTATTCTCACAGCAGTTTTTTTTCAAAGCACAGTAATACCAAACCAGCCCTAAATCAATCCAATTATAGTGGCCCAAACTTCGAGTTTATAATTTTGTACCTAACGGCAAGCTTTTGTCCATTAATCTTATGGATCTCTCTCATATTTTGTCTCTCCAATTTTTTCTTGACATTCAAAACCTTCCATTTTTCTTTCTAATCTTGCATAGCAACTCCATTTCTATCACTATGTAAAAACCACAGCTTCGATCCCAAACTTAATTTTGAGCCGTCTCCATCTCTGTGAAAATCGGAAACGATCTCTTACAAGCAAAACGGTATGATTTTGTCACACCCTCTCTCTCTCCCTCCCTCCCAAAATTTCTCGCTCTCTCTCTCCTCTATGTAAAGATGAGCAAGGGATCTGCACTTTCACCGACATTGGCAAAAAAGCCAAAGGTAAATTTCTGCCCTTCTCTCCTTATTCATCCAATTATTAACCTTTCAATTTGATGAAGAAGAAGAGAAGAATTCGATGTTCCGAAAGTGAATTTTCTGCTTACGTTTACAGGTGATTGGAGATGGCTGAGGTAATTTTGAATGAAAACATCCCTTCTTGTGAAGAAGAAAGCGAGACTTTAAGCTTATAAATAAGCGGCCGCTCAACAATGTCCAACTTTGCATCTTGTTGTATGTGTATATATATTATTATTTTCTTTTTTCCTCTTATTTTTTTCTCCTTTACATTCTTTACTTTTGTTAGCATTAATTAGCTTCTTCATCTCTTGCATATACAGAGGGATGGAATCGATGGATGACTTTAAGAAAACATCATCATAACTATATTAAAAAAAGGAATGAATCAAGCTACAAACAGGAACGCCTTTATACTTAGTCGCGTTTATACGTATTCACCCACACTAAATAGAATCCCTAAATTTCCTTAGTCGCGTTAACATTTGGAATTTATTGTGAAGGGGAATGATGCCTTTATGCTTCTACTCAATTATAATACTTAACTCTTTTTCAAGATAAACAAAAAATTAAAATAATTCACACTATTTTTGGAATGTAACCAAAATAATTCACACCATTTCTGAAATGTAACTAAAATAAGCCACACTATTTTTGAAACCACAATAAACTATCTCACACTATTTTTGAAACTGGGCCATAATAGCCCACACTATTTGTGGAAGGGAACAAATAAATAATATTTCTAAAACTACATCAACATAACCAACACTATTTCTGAAATTGAACCAAAATAACCCATACTATTTTTTGAACTATAGCAAAATTACACACTATTTTTTGAAAACTGAACCAAAATAACCCACACTATTTCTGGAAATGAACAAAATACACACTATTTCTAGAACTATAACAATATAACCCACACAATTTTTTAAACTGAACCAAAATAATCCACTATATTTCAAAAACTATAGCAAAATAACCCAAACTATTTTTTAAACTGAACCAAAATAACCCACATTATTTCTAGAGTTACAACAAAATAACCTGTACTATTTCTGAAATTAAACCAAAATAATCCACACTATTTCTGAAACAAGAACGTTGGGTTTTGTTTATTAGTGAAACAAATTTCCTACATCCCCATAGTGAAACAAGAATGGTTAGTTTTGTTTATTAGTTTGGCACGTGTGGTAGTTGGAACAATGAAAGGGGAATGGTGGACGCCAGAGGAAAATGGAAGTGGGGATGGTGGACGCCAATTCATCACCTTCATATTTAATAAGGTAACATGTTTTCTCCATTTTAAAAGAGGTAACAGGCTTTCTGTTAGGGGCAAGTTTGGATTTTTTTTTATTGTGTTGGGCTTTTAGTTGAGCCCGTGAGTTTTCATGTTTGCAGGGCCTGGTATATGAATAGTTTGTCCTTAGAATTAAATTTTAAGTTCTTTTGGTTAAATAATAGTTTAGGGTTGTTTTTGGTTAAATTAAAGTTAGCCTAAGCCATTTTCATTAAAGCTCCCATAAAAGAAAGGTGTTGATCCTTTGCATGACACCATGGGTTCAAACCCCGTCGGTAACTCATCTAACACCTAATCTAACAAAATCTATCGTTTGACAAAAAAAATAAAAAATGCGGTTAAATCTTAGTTTACTACCCTTAAGTTTCGTGGTTTTCAACATTTGATACATAAAGTTTTTTTTGTCCCAGAGTCATACCTAAAATGTTAATTTTGGGACAGTCTCATATATCCATTAGTCTGCCTGTTAAATCTTCCATTAAATGATGATGTGGTGCCCATGTGGACAATGACTAGGTGCCACGTGCCTCATAAAGAAATATGAGGCCATTAAGCTCAAAATCCAAAGCCTGGAGCACAAGACCAAGGCCTCGCTCAACGACCT
The DNA here is from genome assembly GCA_006547085.1 of Malus baccata. Classification (NCBI taxonomy): domain Eukaryota; kingdom Viridiplantae; phylum Streptophyta; class Magnoliopsida; order Rosales; family Rosaceae; genus Malus; species Malus baccata. The sequence continues at coordinate 404,803 of VIEB01000138.1, forward strand.
CGAGTAGCGCGAGGTCTCGATCAGGGACATCTTCGAAGTCGCGCTTGGCAAGGTCGAGAAGAGCAAGGAGGCAACGCTCAAGGTGCTGAAGAAAGCTCGCAGTGACGACGAGTACGGAGAGGTGGACGACGGCAAGGAGTGATAGATGAATCTCAAGTTGTTGCGCTTAAAGATGGATTATGGAGGGTTCTGGAGGTTCGTCACGGCGAGGAAGAAGGAATTGGAAGCTCTGACGTTGCAGATGCCTCTAGCTTTAGGCGATTGTGTCAATCTGGCGAAGTTCGTGCTAGAGGTGATATCAGAGGTTATCGAGGAGTTGCCGTCAGAAAACCATGAGAAGGCTATTGTGCTCTTCAAGCCTGTCAGTTTCCTTCCCGTCTTCTCTCTTCGTTTCAATTTGATTTCCAGCTTCAAAGGTACTCATTTCGACTACCCATTTGGATTTCCTGATGATTTATGTCTCAAAATTTTGAAAATTTGATGGTTTATGGGTTTTTTCTAGACCAATTTCTACACTCCAGCCATTATGATATGAGACGATCAGCTGAGGAAGATGACGAGACGGTGCAAAACAACGCGAATCGATGTATAGGTGTTGCTCCATGGATTCTAAGCTAGCTTCTGCCTGTGCTATCAATAGAGGTTTCGCAGCAATCTGAGGCCTTGGGAGAGCTGATGGAGGTTGAATAGATGAGAACAATAGGTGGACAAGAGAGTGGAGAGGGGCGATATGGGGTGTGCAGAAGAGAGGGGTTGTAGAGGAAAAAATGGGAGGGAGGGGGTTGAGGGAGGTAGAAAAGGGGTGCCTTTTTTCATTTTTATTTTTATGAATTTTTAATTTCTAGGTGGACCTTTTAATGACATGTGGCGCCCAATCATTATCCACATGGGCGCCACGTCATCAATTAATGAAAGACTTAACCGCTAGACTAACATATATATGAGACTGTCCCAAAATTAACACTTTAGGTATGGCTCTGAGACGAAAAAAATTTCATGTACTAAATGTTGAAAATCACGAAACTTGAGGGTAGTAAACTGAGATTTACCCAAAAAATAAATAAAAGAAAGGATGAATTGAAAGAAAACTATAGTAGGGTCATTGAGGGTTGAATTGAATTAGATGAATTATTAGAGAGAAAGGTGGATGGGTTATAATAGGATTTTTAGTACCTACGCAAATAGAGTTAAAAACACTTAAAAATAATTGCAAGAGAATAAGGTAGTTATAGTATAAAAGGCTCAAGCAAAATCGTTTTTCATAGGCATTGAATGAATAATTTGTATTTCAACTAATTCTTAATTAATTATTTAAAATAAAATTTGAAGAAGATTGATTTTATAACTTAAAATCATAAAAACGAATTTTAATAAAAATAATTAAATAAATCCGCAAGAGAAAAATAACTAAAAGAACACATTTTTGAAAATCAATTTAAAAAGACACTAGGGTTCTGCAGTCACTAATACCAATCCTATTGCAATTTTACCAATTACTTATGAATTTCCGCATACATGCTTTGAAGGCTAGGCTTTCCTAATGCATACTATCCTTGTGACGTTAAGGTGAAAATTAATGTATATCTAACATGCAACCCGTCTGTGATGTTTAGATTAAATATAAACATACAAGACTCATTAAGTTTTGTGAAAACCCTTTGTAAAACCATGCAATATTTAAGAGCGTGATGTTTACTTAAGTGAACTTACAATTACTAATCACAATAAGCCCTCCTCAATTTTAGGGTGATGTTCCAATAGGAAGTGCATCACATTACTTGCCTAATTACCCTAATGGTCGCGAATCATTAAGACAATTAGATAGTTTAAACATGGTAATTAATAATTCAAAGTAAGCAAATTAATAAAATCAAATATTCATGTTATAGCTCGTGGCCTCACCCTAGCAAAAAGACTAGTTACGCATAATCATGAAGAAAAATAGTATTAAGAATATGGATAGAAAACACCTTATAAATAAACTTGAATCGTCAAAAGCTATCTAAGCTGATTTCTCCAAAATAGTGCGTACATAACCCTAATGGATAATTGGCCTTATTTATACTACTACACAATCAGGGGCGGATCTATTAAGGGACCAAGGTGGTCCTAGGACCACCCAGAAGCTCGGGAAATGGCTGTGAGGATCTTCAAGGACCACCCAAATCTGGGCAGTGGTAGAGAGGACCAGCAGGCATTGCTTCTTCACCCTGTGCAAAACAGAAGGAAGAAGAAGAAAGGTATTTTTTTTTATAAATAACTTGGCCAAAACGACGTCTTTTTGAACCAAGTTATTTAAAAATTTTAAAAACCTTCACGTGATAAGCAGTGGCCAAATTCAATAAACTAGCTCTTGTTGTCAGATTCACTTTACCAAATTCAATAATACCTAATTGTCTGTAAGTTTTCAAACAGGAGGAGGAATCCTCACGCCACTGCAGGTAGGTAACCCCAACTTTTTTATTTGCTTGGTATTCAAATCGTGATTGTGTTATAGGGTTTTTTTTTTTTTTTTGTTGAAGATTGTGTTACAAACTTACAGACTCAATCAAGGTTTTTTAGTTCATACATATTTTAAATTGATATAGATTTTTTTATTAATTGATATGTGTAGAAATTAGAAGTATTGAACGATCTTACAAGTGAAAATCATCATTTATTAATTGATACAGATTCAATTCACTTTACTAACCTAATTGTATGCTACGTTGTTCCTCATTCTACCCAAGCCAGCCGAACTGCCGAAAGTCATCAGCATCAACTTTAAAATTTCTGTAAGGTTTCTAATTTAGTGTTAGTTCTTACTTATTTTTAGTGTTAGTTGATACATATTTATTGTTAATTTGTTAGGATTTTTAGTTTTATTTTAGTGTTAGTTCATAAATATTTATTGTTGATTTTTTAGGATTTTTTCATATTTATTTTAG
>VIEB01000138.1:407760-437531 GCA_006547085.1 Malus baccata
AAATCTCAAGATAAATCAGCACATTAAATAGCAGGTTAGGTGAACCACCGCTCTTGGGCATGATTTCCAACGAGGGGAGGGGCGGCAGTCACTCCTCGCCCTCACGTAGCTTCATTTATGTATATTGGGACCACCCAATGTTAAAATCTTGGATCCTCCACTGTACACAATACAATCCTTCCTAGAAAATGTCTTCTAAAAACTAGAAAACAAAATAACAAAAGAATAACTTAAAATCACAATCCAAATCAACTAAGGAAATATGGCCAGTAAAGAACTAGCCACGTTTCTACACCATCAATCCTCCAAATTTGGCCCAAAACGACTCAAACCACAACTTAGGACGTTCTGAACATCTTTGCAAAAGAGTTTGAACCCAAAAACCATCATCTTTCAGCCAAATCTCGCAAATAAGGTCTGTAGTTTAATCTGACAATACTGTGCACTGGTCCTTTAATTCTTCGCCATAAATTAACCGCTTGGTAGAAAAATTTGAAACTTTGATACGAACAATTTGAGAGACTGATGAACATCCTCCAATTGGAATTGCTCCAAAATTTCACCATTTGATCATTTTTTGCTTAAGAGGAAGCCGCATGTCTTACATTGGAAATATGACACAAAGTATCAAAATTTCACCAAAATAATTACCAAAACGTACTAAGGATAGAGGAAAATATGTAGTATGAAATTGACTCATCAGGTTATGTCGGTGGGGTGAGGCACATGGGAACTTTTTTAAAGGTTTTAGTATTCTATAAATATTATTTGGATTGGTTGAGAGTAAACATACAACTTGCTTTTAATTGAGATTTACACATATTGCCACACAATTTCTCCAAATCAGATGAAAATCATTAGCACCACCAAGAAAGGATAAAAAAAGAGAACCCATATAGATGACGTAGTCGCACAAACTTAAAATTAGGCTAGAAAAGCCGGTGAAATCCTTGCACAAATGCAAGGATTGACAAGAGCTTGCACCGTTGCAAGGGATGATAAAATCCAGCAAAATGAGGCTGGGATTAACTAGTCTCCACAAAAGCATATGGGAGTGTAGACATATAAATTTCGATGAAATAAATATTCATTGACACATAAAAATTTTGATGTGCCGAGGCTTGTGTGGCATGCGTCATGTGTCTAACAAATCGTACACATGACATGTAATTCATGAAAATCGGACGAGTCATCCAGAGAGACATGTGTTGACACTTGGCAAAAAGAAATTAAGGAATTATCTATATTAATTTATATCAATCAAATTAATTGATTTAAAATTCCAAATTAAGGATAAAATGTGATTGATCTATTTGATTTAAATCAAAGATAATTTGATTAAATCAAAGATTATTTAATTAAATCAAAGATAATTTGATTAAATCAAAGATTATTCAATTAAATAAAAAATGAATTCAAATCACAAACCAAGCCTCAAAACAAGTCATGGTTCTTTCGTCAATGAATCAAGTCCATAATTAAGGCCAAAACCAACAATAAGCAACACTTGGCATATAAATATGAGGCTCCAAGACAAAGAAAGGGCTCAGAAGTCAGAAAGGGGCTCAGAAGTCATCCCCACACCTAGACACTCAAACTCTCAAGCCTCAAACACCCTCAAATACTCAGAAGATTCAACAAGCTCTTTACATTCTTCATCGCATTTGTGAAGAACCACCAAGCACCTTTACAAGTGCTGGTTCTTCTATCGCCACAAGCCAAAACTTTAAGGTGTTCGTTCATTTGAGATCAAGTCACTGCAAACCTTGAATCAACAACACACACACACTTTTACCCCGAAGATCGAATTAGATGTATCAACTTTGTAATAGAGATTGTAACCCTACATTTTACATTAATACAAAATTTATTTTGTACACATGTTCTTGTTTGATTTGTCACATGAATTTCGTGTTTATAGGGGAAAGGCCCTTGGAAGCAAATGGTTTTTACATAAATGGTGGTCTGGGTTTTGGAATGAGAAAAGGAAAGAGAGATGGGGCGACGACAACGAGGTTTGTTTTGCAACGACCGATAATTTGACTCTGGAACTCCCAAATTGCAATAGGGGTAAGGTTACATGTAACATTTGTAAACGGCATTGTTATAAGATAATTCAATTTTTGGTTTAATTTTTGAACCACTAAAACTGAAACCGAACCAATAGATTCTGGTTTGATTTGGTTTTTTCCAGTTTGGTTTAGTGTTTGGTTCATTTTTTTCTCAGTTTTTAGTTTTTCCAACCCTCCCCTAAGTGGATTATTTCTGTCAATAACGGTGTTATCCTAGCATATTTTATCTTAATTATATATTACTGTTTTAAGCCTATTTGATTGAGCGATCTAGGGTTAGAGAAAGAGAGAGGTGCGGCAAGCTTTAAGGAGAAGAGAGATTGATTTAATTGTGAGGTGTGTTTGATTCACCTCATTGTGCCTTTATTTATAGTAGTAGGAAGGGTTAAACCTTTCCCTTTAGGATTACAACATTTAATAGGTAATCTAGTCCTAATAGGAATATAAGATACATTCTCAGATTCTCTAGGATTTACACAATCACATTCCTATTCTAAATATGACTGCAACACTCCCCCTTGAGTGTGTAAATACTCAATAAACCATCGCATCAGATCTTCAGCAGATAAGGTAGAATAGTTGATAAAGTCATTGGCACAACGGGTGATCGCGAGTCTCAAATTTACTTTGAAGTATGCATTTGTAAAACCTCACAAAAACCTTGCTATGGTAAAACCCAAGGAATGGGGAAAACCCATAGACTAAGGAGAAAAGTAAGAAAATATGCATAATGTCTAAAACACTCGTCAAACTGGACGAAGGTAGTGAACTCATTGGAATATGATCTTCCCAGGATGGGTGCCTCATTAAAACCTCGTTAGGTAGCAAAAACCCATTGGGAAAAATGCTCTTGATTGTAGGAAAAAGAGTACATTAAGATCATGTGAGTATGCTTCTAGATACTCCCCCTGAGTTAGACATAATTTCTAAATAAGAGAACTACAAGCGATTCAACTCAGATAATTTACGCATATCGATTCCTTGGACGAGCTTCTGAAAGTAGACTTGGGCAACGACATGGTCAAAAGATCGGCCAGGTTGTCCTGGGAATGCATTTGCTTAACTTCAATGTTCTGATGCTACTGTTGCTGGTGTGAGTAAAAGAACTTTAGCACTATATGCTTGGTGTTGTCTCCCTTGATGTATTCCTTCTTCAGTTGCTTGATACATGCTGCATTGTCTTCAAAGATCGTCATAGGAAAGTCAACGACTGATGTAAGACCACTAGTGCTTCGAATATGTTCCATAACTTCTCTTAACCAAAAGCACTCACGCGATGCTTCATGTAGGGCGAGAATCTCAACATGGTTAGACGAAGTCACAACTAGCGTTTGCTTGGAAGACCTCCAAGATATAGCGGTATCTCCAAACGTAAAGACATAACCCGTTTGAGAACGTGCTCTATATGGGTCAGACAGATATTCAGCATCTGCGTAACCAACAAGGCAAGAATTAATCTGAGGGCCATAGGGGGTGGCAACACTTGGAGATTCACGGGTATAGAACAAGCCCAAATCCATAGTACCTTTGAGCTAGCGGAAAATGTCTTTAACACCATTCCAGTGTCTGCGTGTGGGGGCATTGCTGTATCTAGCCAATAGATTCACAGCGAAAGAGATGTCGGGTCTAGTGCATTGAGCCAAGTACAATAAAGCCTCAATTGCACTTAGGTAAGGAACTTCGGGTTCCAAAATCTCTTCCTCATCCTTCTTTGGACGGAAGGGATCTCATTTACCATCTAGAGTCCGAACGACCATGGGTGTACTCGAAGGCTTCGCTTTATCCTTATTAAAACGTCGTAACACCTTTTGGGTGTAGTTCGATTGATGTACTAGGATTCCATCCGAACAATGCTCGATCTCCAAGCTGAGACAATATCAAGTTTTCCCAACATCCTTCATCTCAAATTCTTATTTCAAGTGTGTAGCAATTTCCTCAAGCTTTGGGGGAGTCCCAATGAGGTTCATGTCATCGACATAAACTGTAACGATTGCAAATCCGAAATGTGACTTCTTTTTTAACACGTATAGGCATAGTTCGTTGTTCACATAACACTGACTTGTCCAATATTCACTCAAACGGTTATACCACATCCGCCTGGATTGTTTTAATTCGTAGAGTGACCTCCTCAACCTAATTGAGAGAGTGTTCCGTGGTCTAGAACTATTTGCCCCATAGAGATACGTGGTTACCACGTCCATAAGCTGCATATTCAATTTTTCAAAAACTACCAAACTGATTAGGTAGCGAAATGTTATAACGTCCATTACGGGGGAATACGTCTCCTCGTAATCAATCCCTGGGCGCTGAGAGAAGCCTTGCGCTACGAGGCGTACTTTGTATCGCACTATTTCATTATTCTCATTAGGCTTCGTCACGAAAACCCACTTGTAGCCAATGGGCTTCACGCGTGGTGGTGTAGGAATGATAGGTCCAAATACCTTACGTTTCGCGAGTGAATTGAGTTCGACCTGGATTGCTTGTTTCCAGTTTGACCAATCGGTTCTACGTCGGCTTTCAATCGACGGAATGTGGTTCAATGTTATCGCTAAGCATGATGTCAATAGCTACTGAGTATGAGAATGCATCGTTGATGATCATCTCATTCATATTCCAAACCTCATCCAATACTGTGTAGTGGACCGAAATCTCGCGATTCTCGAGAGGCCAGCATGTTTCATCTAAAGCATCATTGTAATCTAGAATAACCTCATACGTTGGAACGGATGAGTGAGAGATAGTTGGATTCAAACTAGGGTCATTAGTTGGTGCCATTTTCCTCTTTCGGGGTTGTGAATCCTTTGAACTAAGGGGTCTGCCACGCTTCAGGGTCGGAGCAAATGATTAGCTAGCCACCAATGTACCTTGCCACGTGGAAGGTGTGGCCTCCCCTCCTTCAGGGACGGTCTAGCCTTCCCAAGCGGGTTGTTGACGTACACGGGGTACATCTATCCTTGCAGGTGTGTTTGCAGCGGGTATATGTGATCTTGTCACCTTTGCTAGATCATTAAAAGCATCCAGCATCCTTTAAGCAATGCTCTAAAGATCTATAATTTGACGCACATCAGTTTCAGACTGGGCAGTGCAGGGATCTAAATGAGACATAGTTGGAGCATACCACGACAATTCACGGTGTTCTACAGGAACGTTAGCATGCTTATCTCCCCCTAACGACGGGAAGACTGTCTCTTCAAAGTGAAAATCCACAAAATGTGAGGTAAGGAGATCTCTTGTCAAGGGTTCTAAGTACCGAACAATTGATTCCCATTTTTCTCTGAAGACCCATTTTGGTACGTAATGGCGGAGCTATTGGCACATAAATGGTGCACCCAAACACCTGTAAATGCGAGATGTCAGGCTCGTATCCAGTGACCAACTATAACGGCAAATGTGGTTGGGTAGCGGTGGGCCTCAGGCTGACCAACATAGCTGCGTGCAATATTGCATAGCCCCAGGCAGATACTGACAGTTTCGTTCATATAACCAAAGTTCGAGCTATCAATTGAATGCGCTTTATGAAAGCTTCTGCCAAGCCATTTTGGGTGTGAACATAGGGTACAGGATGTTCCACATTTATCCCTACTAACATGCAATAATCGTCAAAAGTCTGTGACGTAAACTCTCCAGCATTATCCAGTCGAATCGACTTGATCGGATAATCAGGTTGGTAAGCCTTTAGCTTAATGATTTGAGCTAGGAGTTTAGCAAACGCGGCCTTGCATATGGACAATAAGCAAACATGTGACCATCTTGTCGATGCATCAACCAACACCATAAAGTATCTAAATGGTTCGCAGGTTGGTTGGATAGGTCCATAAATGTCCCCTTGAATCCTTTGAAGAAATTTAGGGGGGTCGTGAATGATCTTTGTATATGAGGGTTGAGTATTCAACTTCTCTAAAGAACACAGTTTGCATGATGGGAGTCCAACATAGGGATGTAACTTATGCCCGTGTGAAAATTTGAGGATACGGCGCATCATGTCACGTCTAGGATATCCCAAACGATCATGCCAAAGTAACAAGTGTCCGGGAACTTAGGCATGGGCCGGCCACACTTTGGGATTCTATGCCGCGAATGGTTATGATGTAGAATCCACTCAGCAAACGTTCCAACTTCTCGTGAATATGCTTCTGGCCATATTCATAGGAAGTGATACAAAGAAATTCAGAACCATGATCTTCAGTGGTTTCAAGATGATATTGATTATCTCGAATATCTCTAAAACTCAGCAACTTTCTTCTGGAACATGGAGAATAGAGTGCCTCTTTAATGGTCAAAATTGTACCATTAGACAACATGATATGTGCCTTTCCGTATCCTTCAATTAGGTTGGATGAACTTGAGAGAGTTGTTAAAGGAGCTTTCTTGGGTAAGAAGTTAGTAAAATAGTGGCGTTCACGCAATATGGTGTGCATGGTTGCATTATCTGCCAGACAACTAACTTCCCCACTAGACATACCTAGAATTAAATTGATTGAATTGGTCACATGTATAAATATAAGTCCATTCATTCAATTAAGCAATTCGAGAAAATAATATTCATTCAAATAACAATCCATAATTCAAAACAAACCAAAACCAAACAAATTATTCCAAATACTTAGAAAAATTGTTCAAAATTAAACAATAAACCTAGCAAATAAAGGGTAGGGCCGACCACTCCTAGTGGGTTCGACCCCTAGGGGTAAACACCCTAAATACATGTCTCATTTTATTCATCCATAGGCGTTGACGCCTCCTAGAAATCCGATATCTCCAATGATGTAGTTTCATATGCCAGATGATCCACATGTGCAAAGTTAGACTCACAACGAGAATGATACTTGGCAATAACCTCAAGGGAAGCTCGGCATATGCGTGACCAATGATCCTTTGATCCACATCGATATCACATGTCCAGTTCAGTAGAAGCAACCTAAATGGGAGCTTTGCCCTTGTTCTTGAAGTTTGGGACCTTAGAGGAGAGAGGTGGACGCTGCTGGGTCATAATTCTTCCCTTAGGTGCAGCACTCTGTTGACCTTGGGCCCGTGGTTGGGCTTGCTGCCCATTGCCACAACCACGATGGTTCTTTCATCATTTATGGCTGTTAGAATAGGTCACATGCGCTTCAGGCATGGCGTTCGAGCCAGTGGGTCGAGCTTGATGATTCTTCATCAAATGCTAGTTCTGCTTTTCAGCGAGAAGTAATACAGAGATCAAATCCAAAAACTTGGTGAATTTCTGTGCCCTATATTGTTGCTGCAGGACAATATTGGTGGCATAGAAGGTCGAATAGGTCTTCTCCAAGAGATCTGATTAGGTTAGTTCCATTTTGCAGAATTTCAACAAAGAACGAATTTTACAAACTTCAGAGTTGTATTCATTCATGGACTTAAAGTCATGGAAGCGAAGTTGCTGCCAGTCATGTCTTACTTCGAGCAAGTATATATCTTTCTAGTGATCGAAACGGTCAGCCAGAGCAAGCCAGATGGTGTGTGGGTCCTCCTCAGCGAGATACTTAGTCTGCAGTGCATCATGAATGTGTCTTCGGATGAAGATCATTGCAGTAGCCTTCTGAGCTTCGTCAACAGGTTTGTCGGAGATATGTGTCTCGATGGTGGCTCTAATGCCCTTTGCAATGAGATGTAGCTTCACGTCTTGAACCCACTTCAGATAGTTTCTTCCAGAGACTTCTAGAGCGGAGAAATCGAGCTTGTTCAAGTTCGACATGTCCTTAAAAAGGGAGAAAACATGATTAGTCATATGGTAAGCCATAGACATATATCATAGAACATACAAGTTCTTTAGACGTGTATTGGTTTAATTTATGCATGAAAACTACGGGTTTCAAGTGGTATGTTTTGAATGAAAACTTCGGGTCTCAAAGGCACTAAATTTGAAACTACAGGTTCGATTTAGTTTTATGAACAATTAGTTCATAATGAAAGGTTCCTGTAAGAAACACAGAATGCAATATACTAACTAACTGTAGTGGATTTGAGTTGTCTTCGGGAGCTCAAGTGTGAGAGCTTCATTACTACGAAAGTATGTGACGGTTCAAAGTATAAAAATAAATTATTAAATTGTTAATGTCCAAAAGTGATCTTCAAGTCAATTCATTATCAGATTAATGGAATGCAGGTCACTTTTAATTAATTCAATAAATCGGGCCATACAGGGTCAATTGTAGAAGCAAAATAATATTAACATACAGGATAAATTATTTAGAATGCTAAAATAATAGCATTTGGATTGAAAAATATACACTAAAAATATGTGGGCATGGGTGGGTGTCTTAAGCATAAGACACGGCCCAAAGGGTGTCACAAGGTGGACTTCAGGTTACACGGGTGGAAGAAAAACCCCCAGCCGCAGCTGGGTTTTGGTTTTGGGCTGAAGGGAGGGCACTGGTCAAGGCCCAGCAGAGGCTGGCTTTGAGGGTTTTGCGCGGGGAAGCCCAGCCGCAAGGTTGGCGTCGGTTTGCTACAAACCGTGATGCAAGGAAAAAAAACCCAGCCCGTGGGCTGGCGTGTGCGTGCGGGACAAGGACCCAGTAAGGAAGGCTTGCCGTGGGTCTGGTCTAGGTCCAGGAAAGCTGCAGGCTTTCCATAAAGAAAGAACTAAGGCTGCAGACCTATTCCACTCAAGCAAACCAAAGGCCTGGGGATCCATTTAGGTGCAGCAAGAGCCCATAGGGCTGCTGCAAAGGTTGTGCCGCAGGGGTCTCCAATTGCCCAAAATTTTCGAAATTGTTAGGGTTCTACAAACCCTAATATGCTTCTAATTTAATTTTATGCTTTGACTCACAAATTCCACATAACAATTTAATTGTGCGATGCATGAAACAAATATTTATATTGACAAATATAAGAACATATACAATATATATATATATATATAAATCGAAATGAAAATATAAACATAGACGGGTTCATGCATCATAGGGAATGTTTTCATGCTTCGTGGACGTTTCAAATATCTTCTTTTATTTTAAGCGTACCTAATTAGCAGAAAACGAATAAGCCTTTGAATGTGGTGGCTGATAGCCTCTTCCAACGATGCGTCAATTCCTTAGCTTCTGGCAAGAGCATGCTGATAACATGTTGTAGGCCTATTTGATTGAGCGATCTAGGGTTAGAAAGAGAGAGGTGCGGCAAGCCTTAAGGAGAAGAGAGATTGATTTAATTGTGAGGTGTGTTTGATTCACCCCATTGTGCCTTTATTTATAGTAGTAGGAAGGGTAAAACCTTTCCCTTTAGGATTTACAACATTTAATAAGTAATCTAGTCCTAATAGGAATATAAGATACATTCCCAGATTTCCTAGGATTTACACAATCACATTCCTATTTTAAATAAGACTGCAACAATTACTTGTTCTCAGAGGAAAAAAAAAAGATTATTTGTTTTCAGAGGAAATAAATAAATAAAAATAAAAAGATTACTTGTTTTATGAGGAAGATATTGTAATATTTACTTCTAATATTTTCCTTAAGAGTTTAGGGTTTTCATGCTATACATCCTAATTTATTACAAATTAAAAAATAATCCCATAATTTTCCCTGCATCAAAGTCCTTCTCAAGAGGTAGATTTCTTATCTTGATAAGAGATCAAGCAAAAGCTCATCCACCAAATACTCTAACAAGGCAATCTCTATTTCCAAACCCAGCTCCTCTTGCTCAAACTCAAACTTGTTCCACCTCCTTCCTTTGTGCATATCTCTCACACAAGCTTCCTTGTTGTGCTCTAGTGATCCCCAGTCCCCACTCATCCAAGCTCTTTCCTTGCTAATCATTTCCCTATTAAACCCATCTTTATTATTTCTTTGAGCACACATTTCTCCTCTAAAAAAATCTAACAATAGTTGATCTTCTACTAGTTCCAGCTCCCAGCTCTTTAGGTCTGAGCAGCTTGCTTTGCAATGATTTAACAACTCCATTGCCCTTTCTGCTGTTTCGTCATCTTCTTCAATGTTGGTTCTTTCTTCGAACGACATTGATGTGTCTAAGTTGATAGGATCCACTGTTACAAGACTCTCAAAGAGCTTGATCTTCTGCATAAGCATTTCTTTTGTCCCTATTAAAATTTGATACAATGTTAGCATCATACTTCAAAAAAGAAAGAAAAAATTGTGCTAAGCAATCTGAAGAAAGAAAGAAAAAAGGGCTCAAAACACAATTTATGCCACTAGGACAACTATTCTAAATATCCTGGGGGCTAGGTGGCTGGCCACCTCCCGGATTAATCCCTAGGCTTTTGAAATTTAATAAAGGGTGCCCAGACCTACTTAGGTGCTCGCCTAGACCGTTTAGGTCGCGACTCACACTTAACAAAGAAAACCTAAAATAATTACGTTACCAAAAAAAAAAAACTCCTCGACTAATAAGGCTTTTGAACCACAAGTAATTTCACTAGGGGACTTGGGTGACTTGTCCAGACTGAAGTAATATGAGTGACTTGTCTTACTTTAGTTGGGATTTTCAATGCTTGTTATAGACAGAAAGAAGGAAGAAGACACGTACTTTCCATATTGGCCAGGCTTTGATCAAAATTACTTGAAAATGACGAGTCTTCATCTTCCCCAAATCGAAAACCAAGCACTGAAACTAGGTTGTGTTGCTCATCTTCTTCATCACACAGTGGCAGCTTAACCTGCCACATACAAAATTCAATTCAGTACGTACATGATAGAATATAAATGCTTATCACAAAATTTGAATTTGATAGTCAACATTATCATATCGTTTTATACAAGTGATAGGGAGACAATCAAATATAGAACATCATGTATAAGGAAGAACGCCTTAATAATTTAGGCACAGAGATTGTGTTGAGAATTGTCCTACATCAGTGAGGGACAAGGTTTGCTTTGAGAATTATCCCACATCAGTGAAGGACAAGGTTTGCTATGTGTTTATATAGTCTTGGGTTACTCTCCATAATGGAATTTTTAGATCGTCGGGCCTGCCCCACTTTAACGACGCTGATATTGTCCCCACCTTTACCATGTGCCCAATCCGTCAGGTGTGGGGTTCTACTATAAAAGGTCTCGGTATTAGTTAAAGTAGGGTAATTCTATTTAAACGCATTTGTGGGACTTTATCCCCACCGATGTGGGACTTTAACAGCTCATGTTGGGCCCACTTGTTTTCAATGGAGCTCAACTGTTGTCTCTATATTAAGAGTTCAGACTTATTTCCTTATGGGTGACAAACTCATTGGCTTGCACGGGCCTGCACCGTGGGCTCTGACACCATAATGAAATTAGGGTTCCACCATAGAACCAATTACCAATATAGGGAGTAGCTCAAAACCATACAAGCACATAACAAACATTGTCCCTCACCGATGTGAGACAACTCTCAACACGCCCCTTGATGAAATTGGGATTCCACCATAAAACCAATTGGCAATATGGGAGTAGCCTAATACCATATAAGCACATAGCAAACCTTGTCCCTCACTGATTTGGGACAACTCTCAACACACCCCGGCATATGTGGTGGATTTTCAAGCCTACAACAACTAGGTGATGTGGAGCACGTGTAGCCGTTTGGCTTCACACGAAGACAACCCGCTCTGATACCATGATGAAATTGGGATTCCACCATAAAACCAATTGGCAATATGGGAAGTAACCCAAGACCATATAAGCACATAGCAAACCTTGTCCCTCACCCATGTGGGATAATTCTCAACACGCCCCCGCATATGTGCGCAGATTTTTAAGCCTACATGTAGACAACAATTGGGTGACGTAGAGCGCATGTGGCCGTTTGGCTTAAGGTTCGCCATAAAACCAATTGGCAATATGGGGAGTAGCCCAATACCATATAAGCACATAGCAAACCTTATTTCTCTCCGATGTGGGACAACTCTCAACAGATTGGAGAGTCCTTTTGGTCAAATATGTCATTGGGCCATGCCCCTTTGCCTAGTGATAAAGGTGTTGTTACCTCAAAAGTAACTAAATCACAATATTCAATCGTGCTGACAAAAAAAAAAAAAAAAAATTAAAATAGTGGCAGTGTTGTTTTGGTACTTTTGTATATTTTCAGAACTAAATCCTAAACAATTAACAAGAAGTACTTTGGGATCTAAACTTATTTAAATTAATGGTGACTTGCATTTTGTGTGATATGCACTGGCCAACTGCTTAGCAAAAATTTGAGATCGAAACAATTAAAGATAATGTTAATTCAGAAATATAACATAAAATTAACAGTTGTCAGTCATCCGTCTATGAGCAAATTGTGTTTAACAGAGCTTAAGCAACCATTGTTTTTCACTAAAGACAATTTTACTCATCATGTTTATTTAAATGTGGACATTTCAGATACATGTACAGCCAAAGCTTAGCATCCAAGGATCCTCAACAGCAGACACACAACATAAATTTAGATCGCGGTGCACTAAATAATTGACGTACCTTGGGTCCCAATGCGGCGTAACTTCCTGTCCCTGATGTAGCCTCCATGGAATCCCTGCCGACACATGGTAAATATTTTTTACTATCCTCCTGATAGTCAGGGTCAGAGTTGCCACCCCAAGGCGGTAAAAACTCCGAGGTAAAATCACTGTCACACCAGCTCGACCCATTGCTGCTGCTATTACTACTACACGTAGTACATGTGGTGGTGGAGCCTATTATGGTGGTGCTTGTGGTACAATGCGTAGGCGAAGAAACATAATCCAAAGGTGGAGGTGGAGGCAACTTCTCATCGCGGAAGGATGTCCACCGTATGATGTCTTTGACTTGCACGGTAATTTGGACTTGGCTTTGACTACCTTGCTTCCTTGATGATCTTGGTGAGTTCTGTCTTGACTGCAGCAGCCTCCTTGAGAGGCTCCTAGGTAAAAACGAGGGGGGTTTTACCGGTGTAAATGACATGTTTTTAACTGCATTCATGAGAGAGTAGAATGCTGAGATTGTGGTCCAGGCAGCCTTTGATCTGCTTCTGAGTAGTTTTCTGGAAATGGTATTGGTATTTTCTGAACATGAATTTTGGGTTTTGGGGGCATTGCTTGGATTGGATGGTAACTGTCTTGGAAATGATATGAAACCACTTGAAGAACATGAGTTAGAATTTTCACCGAGGAAATCTTTGAGAAGCATTCTTGGTCTGCGCTCTATTGGTAAAAGGCTTTCTTTGATGTTGCTCATGCACATTTATTTTTTGAAGATGAATAAATGAACAAATTGAGAAAATAATTATTACCAGACAAGGAATTTATGTAGTTTGACAACTCACACAAATCAAAATACTTCAAGCCTTTAAAATGGACGATCGCGATGATCAATTTAACATGACAAAAGCAACATAATAAACGATAAAATAGATGAAAGAACAATTAGAACATGAATGTGCAAGAGGACAGGAAGTATTGAACAAATGAAAGTGAAGCAAATATTTTGGGGAAGTGAAGTGGGAGAGTGCAGAGTGAAAGTGAAAGAGGATAGGAAGGGGGTTTATATTCATAAGGGTTGGTGAGAAATGATGAGAAGTAGAATAGAAAGGGAGAGGTAGCTTTTTACTTCTTTGGGAAGAGGATCTCCAGGTAGTTCATTATTCATCCATGCAAAATGTCTTTTGATTGGGGGGTTAATTAAGTAAAAGAAAATTTTGAGAAGGTGTGTGGATCCTGCATTGCAGAATAAAAAATTGGGAAAATAAATAAAAAAAATTGGGGAAAATGACAAAAAAGTCTAGAGGGTTGATGCTTCTGTTTTGCAGTTAATTTTTTTATTGGGGGGTTAATTAAGTAAAAGAAAATTTTGAGAAGGTGTGTGGATCCTGCATTGCAGAATAAAAAATTGGGAAAATAAATAAAAAAAATTGGGGAAAATGACAAAAAAGTCTAGAGGGTTGATGCTTCTGTTTTGCAGTTAATTTAAAGGGAAGAGGATCCTCTCCTGAGCTCAGGATACGGATCCTCTTGAACAGCCTATCTGAGTCATTCAAATTTAATTCAACAGCTTCAAACATGAGATCCTCTAAAAGTTATAATAATTGTAACTGTTGGATTAAGTTTGAAAGACTCAGATGGGCTGGTCAGGAGGATCCCCATCTTGAGCACAAGAGAGGATCCTCTTCCAATTTAAAGTGGAAGGAGATTGATTCCGACTGAGTGATTGGTGAGTGAGTGTTGATTTTGGGGAAAGAGGATCCTCTCCTGAGCTCAGGATGGAGATCCTCCTGACCACAAAATCCGAGTCATTCAAATTAATTCAACGGTTGCAATTATTATAACTTTTAGAAGACTCCCTATTTGAAGCCGTTAGATTAAATTTGAACGGTCCGGATTTTGTGGTCAGGAGGATCCCCATCCTGAGCTCAGGAGAGGATCCTCTTCCGATTTTGGGAGATCGCTTGGTCTTTTGGAGTCAGAAGCATGTTTTAGAGAGAGGATTTGGATCCTCTCCTGAGCCCAAAGAGAGGATCCTCCTAATAAAAAACTATGGGCTGTTGGATAAAAATTCAACGGTTATAATTATTATAACTTTAAAAGAACTTCCGTGTTAATAATTTTTTGGATAAAAATCAAACGGCTCACAGTTTTTGGTCAGGAGAATCCTCTTCGTGGGATCCAAATCGTTTGAGAGAAGGGTGGTTGACCACTTTAAATCATATTTTTGTGATGTTTGATAAATATCTGTACTTTGTGAGTATGAGTACACGAGTCCCGTTGTTCTAGATGCGATGGTTCAAAAAAAATTACCTGTTTGATTTTAATTTAATAATAAAGAATAATGTGAAATAAAAAATATATATAAATAATAACGTTTTATTAAATTTAGATCGAATGATGAGTTCTACAATTCATTCGAACTAGTTTAACTGAAGAAGACTCATGAGTCATGATCATACACATTCACATGTAGGATATTGGATCTGTACTACTGACACATGGAGATTGATTGTATGGTTCCCAATGTGTCCTTACTAATTTCTAGAAAAATTATGATCATTAGTCCTTTTAGAGGTGGATTGTCTACCCTCCTATTTCTATACTTTCTTCATACCCTTTTATGATGTGTGATCACGGTTAAATTACGTTAATATTTTATATTAATTTTTATAAAAATAATAAAACAAAAAGTAATAGAATTATAAAATATTGACTTGACTTAACCGTGACTACACAAACAGGAAGGCATGAGGAAAGTATGGAAATGGGAGGGTAGACAATCCACTTCCATTGCCACTAGCAATTGGCAGAGAGATTTTCTGACAGTGTCTTGATTAGTACTTGTGATTAATAGAGCAAATTTGCATCAAATCAAGATTGATGTAGTATATAATTAGGCTAAAAGGTACTGATCATGGTATAATGTACAAGGAATATGTTCCACTCTCTCCAACGATTTGGCTTAATTTGTTATTAGTCTATCAACCTAACTGTTTGATTTTGTAGATTTTTGTTCACATATAATGGTTAGTATATGTGAACATGACAAAGAAATTGCCCTTTACCGTGACATAATGTTTAGTAGATCTTTGTTCAAATATAAACATGAAACATGAGTAATTTTTTTTTATTGTGATTGTAACACTATAAATATAATATATTTTTTTTATTAATATCATGACGCGGTGATTGGTGTTCCACAAACACAAAAAAAATCTATGGTAGGTTGCGTTGCAAGCATGGTCCATCGCCCATGGACGTTCTACGGGTATACGATATGATCGATCAATTGCATTGTCCTTTGAGGATCTTTATTAAAATATTTGGAACTTGTCCACTAGCTCACGGCCAGGTCATTCAGGCAAGAATACGTGGCGAACTAAGCTTAATTATTTATTATTCATGCAATTGGCTGTGGGACCCAACAGTACGAGTATCCAGTGTTGCATTTGAATCCCAATTGGCGGTGGAGAAATGTGGAGTCCGTGCAAGATTTTCATGGCAGCTATCGTCTCTCATGTCACTATGCTGAGGCACAAGTTCATCAATGAAGTATGGAATGCCATCGATGGTTTTGACGTGTTCATTAAATGCTCACATTGTATGTCTCAACGTCCCATGGATGGAGAAATTGATGCATCATGTATGATGCAACACTCTTTGACGGAAAAAAAAAATGTAATAACTAGATCGAAAAGAAAATATTTTACTCTCATACTGTAGGGATTCATTCTTTCTTACGATACATGAATATGTAATAAGTGATTATAAGATCGAAAGGAAAATACTTTACTTCTTATATTGTAGGGATTCATTTCTTCTTTCAGATAACCCACAATATGATATGTTTGTATAAACGATCTCCAAATTGATTTTTTTTTATTTTTTATTTATTTATACATTTGATCTTTACATGATGATAAAAAGAATAAACGGTTCCGATTATAAATTAAAATATGTTAATCATAAGTGGAGTATAAGTACGTTTCCCATAAAAGAAACACAAGCATTATCCATAATGAAATTACCTATAACTGAGCAACGACAATCTTGAGTTACACCAAACAGAAAGGGCCATAGAAGGATCACAAATGACAACCTTTCAGAATGATGAGATATCATGCGATCAAAACAATTAGCTTAAGTAGTGAGGTTAAATTCTTATTGAAAGTTTTGTGGAGGGCTCGAGTATCGGATAAGGTGAAGATTTGTGTTTGATGGATTTGCTGGAACACACTACCAACTCAGGTAATATAAGAAAAAAGAAAATCACCACGGACGAATCGTGCATGATGCCATTTCCTCCCCAGTGCTGCCCGAGACTATGGCAGCACAGGAATGCAGCGTTTTTGGTTAGACAGAAACAACTACAAGCCACGGTTTTGTGGGTGATACACTGTTTGTCATGGCAGCCCTCAAACATGGTGGTCAGGATGATTTTTCAGTCTGGAAATATATTACACGACACCAGAAAGATGATAAAGTCTTTGCAGCAATGAAGAATTGAATTCAGTGGAAGTAGACGAATAAAGTCGGTCACGGGTTAGCACAAATGAGTCTGAATTGTGATAATCCTACTTTTTGGTTCGAAGAACCTTCTGAATTGTGGGACACTCTTTTTCTCTTTAACCGGGTTGAATTCTCTAGCAATGTTTTTATCGAGGCCCTTTGTATGCACCTAATTCTCATCGATTTTTACGTATTTCATCCATTAATGAATATCATTCCTCTTGAGATTCTCAAGCAATGAGAATGAAATTTTGTTCGATACATCCATTCTCATTTACGGAAATAAAATAAAAACATATATAAGACGTGTGACCCACTGCTCTTAATAAAGCGAACCGATATTGAATTGTTAATGTATGAATACACTAAAATAATTGGGATGTAATAACTGCATAGAATTATATGTTATCCATTTGTATTTTTTTTTATTTGTTAAAATGTCCATTACTTATGTCGAGAGTTAATTCAGTTTAACTCATGACTTTGTCATTTTCTAATGCGTCGCCACTCATAAGTCATGAATTTGTGTTCGTGTCTAATATCTATTACAATACCAAAGCTTGCCTCCTTGCTATTTGTTTTTTTTTTTGTGAGTTTGTTAAGATTATCACTATGGCTTTAGAGTATGCAAAACTTGTCCGCAAATGATATATAGGTAATTGTTGTTGATATTATTGTTTTAGTACATCGATATTTTAATACTAGAATGAGGAGAAGTTCAGCTAAGTCACACAATGGGCAGCTTAATTTGGTATCGAATTCGTCATTCATGGTATTCGAACCTAACATCTCTCACTTCTAAGTGAAGAGAACTAGACCGTAGTACTGAGTGACAATTGTTAATATTTTGAAAACATTATTTTCCACTCTTTTTGTGTATTTTTTTTGTTATGTTTTTATTAATGAGGAGCAGAGCAAAATGATATGACATTTATCTTTAATATAATATATAGTATAGAGTCTTGGTGTCATATCCCCGCCCAGGCCACCATCACATTCCAAGCTCGACTCCACCATAACACGATATTGTCCGTTTTGGGCTCTGATCACGCCCTCAACGTTTTGTTTCTGGGAACTCACACGAGAACTTCCCAGCGGGTCACCCATCCTGGGAATGCTCTCGCCCGAATTCGCTTAACTTCAGAGTTCTGATAGAACCCCAAGCCAATGAGTTCCCAAAATGTCTCATGCTAGGTAGAGATGAGAATATACATATAAGGCATAGAGGATCCACACCCCTGGGCGATGTGGGATCTTACAATCCATCCCCCCTTAGGGACCCGACGTCCTCGTCGACACACTTCCGGTCAGGGATTGGCTCTAATACCAAATTGTCACATCCTCCCTATCACGATATTGTCCGCTTTGGGCCTCGACCACACCCTCACGGTTTTGTTTCTGAGAACTCACACGAGAACCTTCTAGTAGGTCACCCATCATGGGAATGCTCTCACCCGAACTCACTTAACTTCAGAGTTCCGATGGAACCTAAAGTCAGTGAGTTTCCAAAAGGCTTTATACTAGGTAAAGATGGGAATATACATATAAGGCATAGAGGATCCACACCCCTGGACGATGTGGGATCTTACACCGGGGTCAGACAAATAATAATTAGTGTCGCATTTACCATTCGTTTATGAAAATCAAATTTAAAACATCTCACTTACAAGTGAGAGAAATACTTTAAATATAATTAATCAATGCATTTCTCTTCAGTTTACTGTTAATTACAACATTTAACAATTTGTAGAAGCTAGATATCCTAAAAACTCCTCATGATTCCTCTCTTCTTATTTATAATTTTGTTAACCTCATCCATACATTTTTAAATTATGCCACACCTATATGTCTCTTTTGCTTTCCATATTTAATATATACATTCTTAATTCCATGCCATCCTGCATTTTTTTTATGCATTACATAAGACCATGTCTTTCTTTTTGTGATTTATCATCTTCATTTTTTTATTCATGTTCATCAAAACTAAAATCATAGAATAAACAAGAGTCTTGTGTGAGTACGCCGGTATATAAAACAGCAAGTATCAAAAGGATGGGGGAAATGGTCGGTTGAGTGGGGCTATATATAAAGCTAGCCCTTTCTTTTCAAGGAGAATTAGAAGAAAGAAAGTCATGGCGATTCATGACATTTTCACGTTTACTAACATATAAGAAACAAAATGTGTGTCTCGCCTTTAAGACGATAATCCAATGGGCTGTGTTATTCATATATCCTTTTTAACTTCTCACACATCCTTCTAATTTCAGTCGTCAGATCGGATGCATTGAAGAAGGTCAAACGACACAAATTAACAAGAAGTGTGGGAGAAGCAAAAAGGGGTGTGTGGACAGCAAACCCCTAATCCAATACCCTACGTACCCAAAAAAATAATCCAATACACTCAAACCAGGAATGAGATGACTTAAGAGAGTAGTTGATGTCGTTCTCATTTTTTACTTCTCATATTCTTAATACGTAAAAGATGATGCTAGAGAGATCATCTACTTGAAGTCATGAATTATATTTTGTAATATGTGACAATTTATGGTTGAATTCCTTGTTTAAATGATAAGAAGGTTATGAAATCCCGTCCCTGAATTTCACTATTTAAAGGTACGTATTTTCATATTATTAATTTCAACGCGTTTATATGTATGACGTATGTTTTTCTGAAAAGCCCCTCAATTGTGTATTGTTGTAAAAAATTAAATAAATAACTAGAGTTGCCAACTGGTAGCTAAAGAAGAGAGAAAAAATAAATAAAAGGTAGGAGAGGCTACCCGATGGCAGCAAAGGAAATGTAAAGAAGGGGGAATTGGAGAGAGGAGGGAAGTGGGATGAATCGGGGGAGGAGAAAGGAAGCAGGGGAATTAAGCTAAGCCACTACCTGGGAATCACTCCATGACCTTCCCTCTACCCATTCCACTCCAAAATTGATGGAATTTGCCCTTGAAATTGTGAAACCCGCATGGTGGGTGCAACGGGGTTCGTGGCGGCAATCCATCAGTTGTGAAGGTAACTCAACCAATTACCTCCACCAATAGGCTCCCCTCAACCCCAAGAACAAAGCCCAAGCTGTGGTGGAGGCATCAGAACTCGCATGGAGGTAGAATTGAAGCACACCCAATTTTAGGGTTCTGGCGGTTCATGGGCGATTTGAGGTGTTTTCCGGTCAAATTGGACTTGGCCACAGGTATGAAACCTGCTCCACTCACCGGAATCTACTTTTCTGTAAACTTTGGTAATTTTTTGAAATAGTTGAATTTTCCGGCGAGTCAGGGTGACTAACCTCCATGTGCGGTTACGTGGGCTGAAACCCCACCTGCCCTTTCTAGACTAATTTAGATACCCTGATTCCTTATGTGAAGTTTGATTAACGAAAACCCATCGTATGACTATAGTTTTGATAGAGACCGCCACTTGGACATTAAATAAATCGATGATCTGACCATTGGATCTTCACCAAAATTTAATACGTTATAGTACGTAATATTTGAGGCCCATAGGAACTTACGGATTGGGAATCCGATGTATGGATCTTTCCGAATTGGATTTGTAAGTTTGTAAAATAAAACGTTAACCACCACCAGAAATTGTGATTGGCGAAGATTCGACCATCGGATTGTGGTGAGACTTTAGTACGATGTTCTATGAGTATAATGAGGACCTTAGGAAGTTGTGTGGATCCAAAATCCAGTGGTTGGATCTTTCAAATCGAATTATGCAGAGTTGTGGACCCTATCGTTGATCGAGAGTTGACTTTTGGTCAACATGTCTCAAAACTTTCTAGATGCTAGAATTGGTACTACTAGAGACTAAGTGAAGTCTAGTGGACCCACATTGGTTAGAGAGTGACTTGAATATATGTGATAGGGTTATTACCTTAATTTCTTATATTACTATTCGTTGTGAATATTAATTGGTTTTATAAATATGATTACTATTGAAATGTGATTTTTATATATTTAGTCATAGACCTATGTTTATTAAACATGATTTGGCTTGTGTACTGATGATGGTTGTGATGTGGGTTTAATTATCTTTTTAGTATTGTGAATGATGTGTATGACTATTTTTATGACAATGTGAGCCTAGAACTTATTAGAAGTATGATGTAGAACTTATAGGCTGGTGTGACATATTTGTTGGTGGCCATGAGAAGTTGATGGTGTAGGTAACTACATTGTAACTCATAGGGGTTGAGGTATGGGTAGATAGTGTGCTGAACTGATTGCACCAGGTAGCAGTGGTACTTAGATGGTCCTGCTTGGTATATCCGCGATGGGGGACCATACGTACTTTAGAGGTGATCATGTTTGGTATATCCGCGATGGGTGATCACCTCATGCACGATTATGCTTATGGTCCTGCTTAGTATATCCGCGATGGGTGATCACCTTCTGCACGATTAAACTATGCTTATGGTCCTGCTTGGTATATCCGCGATGGGCGATCACTACCTAGAGTTACAAAATACAGTCCTGCTTGGTATATCTGCGATAAGGGACTATTAGGGGTAATCATGCTTGGTATATTCGCGATGGGTGATCACTGCCTATGTTATTAGCTTATGCATATGGTTCTACTTGGTATATCCGCGATGAGGGACCATATGTGTTCAGGGGTGATCATGTGATTATGCCTATGGTTCTGCTTGGTATATCCGCGATGGAGGACCATACGCATTTTAGAGGTGATGATGATTAGTTGTACTTGGTACATTTCGATAGGCGATCGTAATTTAGTTTAGATTTCGTTGAGTGGTCCAGAATCATATCCTGTTGGATTTCGTTAAGTGGTCTGAAATCCCTACTCTTGCTCATTTCCATAAGTTAGACTAGAACCCTGGATTGGAGTGAATGGGAATTACCCATAATAGACCTTGTGAATATAAATTAGAATTATCAAGTTACTACTTGGAATCCAGGCAGGGAATTATGTAGAATTCCATTATTAAATTTTGTGCACTGATGTGTGATATGGTTGACTGATTAACATAATTAAATGTTAATATCGTGCCTCCTTGATTCATGGAATGGGTTACTTGAGATGATTGTGGAATGATGTTGAATATGTTTGTTATTAATATGATTAGATCAGTGATCAATGGGACTAGAGGATACTGTTGTGCTTTCTTGATTCTTTGATATATTATATGATATGAATTGTGATTTTATGTTAAAACATAATGATTTATATGATGGATGAAATAGAAACCTTGATTGTCATGTGGGTTGTTATGTAGCTTGAATCGAATAAATCATGCTTGTCAAGTCCAAATGTTTGATTGAGGAATGTTATGCCTTTTGGCTTGAACGAACTGTGTTATATGTTGAGTTATAGCGAAGGTGATCTACGAATGGCTTGATGCTTATTGAGGGTACGTAGGTAGTCTAACGAGGAGGCTAGATGTAGCCATAAAATATACAAAAATTCATTATGCATTTGGATCTTGAATTATACTTTATACATATCCTGGAGGCGGGGTCTGTTGGATATACGGATGCTTGGTGACGCCACTTGTCGATTTAGGACGTATGTTGGGATCGGGGTGTGACAACTTTTAGTGGTATCAGAGCTTAGGTATTAGGTCCAAGAACATTTACCTTTGGCTGTTAGAAATTGTGTCTTGGAGATGGAATGTATTGTTATTGAATTTATATTCGAATCTTGAATATTGATTATTGTGAATTGAATCATGAGTATATTGGTGAATTCTTGTTATTATTGACATTTCTTGTGCTTGTACAAAGATTGGTATTAAGGTCGTGTTGAGACTATGATAATTGTATTTACGAGCTATGGTTTGATAGTGTCGAGCTTGATGTTAGCTAAATTCGAGTATAACTAAAGTGTGAATGCCAATTTTGAATCGTTATCTATTTGATATGTGGCATTGGTGGATATGGAATTGGATCTGAAATTTCGAGGACGAAATTTTTTTGAAGGGGGAAGAATGTGAAATCCCGTCCCTGGATTTCACTATTTAAAGGTATGTATTTTCATATTATTAATTTCAATGCGTTTATATGTACGACATATTTTTTTTGTTTTTGAGAAGCCCCTCGATCGTGTATTGTTGTAAAAAAAAAACTAAATATGCCAACTGGCAGCTAAAGAAGAGAGAAAAAAAAAAAGGAAAAGAAACTGCATGATGGCAGCAAGGGAAAGGAAAAGAAGGGGGAACCGGAGAAAGTAGGGAGGTGGGACGAATCAGGGGACGAGAGAGGAAGCAGGGGAATGAATTTGAGAAGGGAGGGGGACGGGAGAGAAGGAAAGTAGCATGGGATCAAGGATCCTTACTCAGCTTGTGCGATCCAACTAGGTCTGAACTAATGGAACCATGGGTTCCTTCAACCACATTCCGGTGAATTAAGTTGAGCCACCAACTAGGAATCACTCTATAACCTTCCCTTTACCTATTCCCTCCAAAATTGATGGAATTTGCCCTTGAAATTGTGAAACCCGCACGGTGGGTGCGACGAGGTTCGTGGCAGCAATCCATCAATTGTGAAGGTAACTCAACCAATTATCATCACCAATAAGGTCCCCTCAACCCCAAGAACAAAGCCCAAGCCATGGTGGAAGTGTCGGAGCTTGCATGGAGGTCGAATTGAAGCACACCCAATTTTAGGGTTTCGACGGCTCATGGGCGATTCGAGATGTTTCCCAGCCAAATTGGACTTGTCCATAGGTATGAAACCTACTCCACTCACTGAGATCTACTTTCCTATAAATTTGGTAATTTTTGGAAATAATTAAATTTTCTGGCGAGTCGAGGCGGTCGACCGCCACGTGCGGTGGCGTGTGCGGCAACGTATGGGCTGAGACCCCACATGCCCCTTGTAGAATAATTTAGATACCCTGATTCCTTATGTGACGTTTGATTGACGAAAACCAGTTGTATGACTATAGTTTTGATAGAGACCGCCACTTTGACATTAAATGAATCGATGATCCGACCGCTAGATCGTCACCAAAATTTAATACATTACAGTACGTAATATTTAAGGGCCATTGGAACTTACGGATTGGGAATCTGATGTACTGATCTTCCCTAATTGGATTTGTAATTTCGTAAAATAAAACGTTAACCGCCACCGGAAATTGTGATTGACAAAGATCCGACCGTCGGATCATGGTGAAACTTTAGTATGATATTCTATGATTATAATGAGGACAAGTTGTGGATCCGAAATCCGAAGGGCGGATCTTTCGAATCGAATTATGTAGAGTTGTGGACCCTACCATTGACCGAGAGTTGACTTTTGGTCAACATGTCTCGAAACGTTCTAGATACTAGAATTGGTACTACCAGAGACTAAGTGAAGTCTAGTGGACCCACATTGGTTAGAGAGTGACTTAAATATATAGGATAGGGTTATTACCTTAATTTCTTATATTAGTATCCGTTGTGAATATGAATTGGTTTTATAAATATGATTTCTATTACAATGTGATTTTTATATATTTAGCCATAGACCTATGTTTATTAAACATGATTTGGCTTGTGTACTGATGATGGATGTGATGTGGGTTAATTATCTTTTTAGTAATGTGAATGATGTGTGTGACTATTTTTATGACAATGTGAGCCTAGAATCTTATTAGAAGTATGATTTAGAACTTATAGGCTAGTGTGACATATTTGTTGGTGGCCATGAGAAGTTGTTGGTAGGTAACTACATTGTAACTCATAGGGGTTGAGGTATGGACATATAGTGTGCTGAACTGATTGCACCAAGTAGTAGTGGTACTTAGATGGTCCTACTTGGTATATTCGCGATGGGGGACCATACATACTTCAGGGGTGATCATGCTTGTTATATCCACAATGGGTGATCTCCGCCTGCACAATTAGACTATGCTTATGGTCCTGCTTGGTATATCCGCGATAGGGGACCATACGCATTCTAGGAGTGATCATACTTGGTATATCCGTGATGAGTTATCACTACCTAGAGTTACAGAATACAGTCCTGCTTGGTATATCCACGATGGGGGGCTCTTAGGAGTGATCATGCTTGGTATATCCGTGATGGGTGATCACTGCCTATGTTATTAGGTTATGCATATGGTTCTGCTTGGTATATCCGCGATGGGGGACCATATGTATTTGTTGGTGATCATACTTGGTATATGCGCAATGGGTGATCACTGCCTAGGCGAAGAGATTATGCCTATGGTTTTGCTTGGTACATCCGCAATGGGGGACCATACGCATTTTAGAGGTGATGATGATTACTTGTAATTGGTACATTTCGATAGGCGATCGTAATTTAGTTTAGATTTCGTTGAGTGGTCCGGAATCGTATCTTGGTTTGGATTCCGTTGAGTGGTCCAAAATCCCTACTCTTGCCCATTTCCATAAGTTAGACTAGAAGCTTGGATTCGAGTGAATGGGAATTACCCATAATAGACCTTGTGAATATAAATTAGAAATATCAAGTTATTACTTGGAATCCAAGCAAGGAATTATGTAGAATTCCTTTATTAAATTTTGTGCACCGATGTGTGATCTGGTTGACTGATTAACATAATTAAATGTTAATATCGTGCCTCATTGATTCATGGAATGGATTACTTGAGATGATTGTGGAATGATGTTGAATATGTTTGTTATTAATATGATTAGATCAGTGATCAATGGGACTAGAGGATACTATTGTGCTTTGTTGATTCTTTGATATATTACATGATATGAATTGCGATTTTATGTTGAAACATAATGATTTATATGATGGATGAAATAGAAACCTTGATTGTCATGTGGGTTGTTATGTAGCTTGAATCGAATAATTCATGCTTGTTAAGTCCAAATGTTTGATTGAGGAATGTTATGCCTTTTGGCTTGAACGGACTGTGTTATATGTTGAGTTGTAGCGAAGGTGAAGTACGAATGACTTGATGCTTATTGAGAGTACGTAGGCAGTCTAACGAGGAGGTTAGATGTAGTCATAAAGTATACGAAAAATTATTATGCATTTGGATCTTGAATTATACTTTATACATATCCTGGAGGTGGGGTTTGTTAGATATATGGATGCTTGGTGACGCCACGTGTCGATTCTCGACGTATGTCGGGATCGAGGTGTGACAAAGGTACCTGACTGTCAGCCGACACATAATTTGATTTACAAAATATGGTCTAGAAACATGGTCTGCTTAGCATTATCTATATGCAAATACGCTATTAATAAATTCAAAAAACCTTAGCTGAACCCAAATTCATCCCAAGCCAAACACAAATTTGTAAAGTATGTTTAGGGACAAAGCCCAAACAATCGAAGAGAACAGATTTAATTGAATCCAAACCCAAAACCTAAGTCCAACCGACTGAATTGAAACCCGACCCAACACCAATGGGAAGCCTAATTTGGTATCGAATTCACCATTCACGAGATTTAAACCTAAAACCTCTCACTTCTAAGCGAAGATAAGTACCACCAAACCTTAGTACTGAGTGACAATTGTTGTTAATATTTTAAAAACATTATTTTCCACTTTGTTTGTGTGTATTTATTTTTTTGTTATGTTTTTAATTAATGAGGAGCAGAGCTGAATATGACATTTATCTTTAATATAATATATAGTATAGAGTGTGGGGTCAGAAGAATAATAATTAGTGTCACATTTACCATTCGTTCATGAAAATCAAATTTAAAACATCTCACTTACAAGTGAGAGAAATACCTTAAATATAATTAATGAATGCATTTTTCTTCAATTTACTTTAATTACTACATTTAACAATTTGTAGAAGCTAGATATCCTAAAAGCTCCTCATGATTCCTCTCTTCTTATTTATAAATTTGTTAACCTCATCCATACATTTTAAAATTATGCCACACCTATATGCACTATTCTAAAAATCCCTATCTAGGCGCTAGGCGGTTGGCCACTGCCTCGATTAATGTTTGGGTGTTTGAAAATTAAGAAAGGGCGCCCAGATGTGCTGAGGCATCTGCCCAGACCCGCTTAGGCACCCGCCTAGGTCATGCTCACTTAGACAAAAAATATATAACTTTCATTTTGCATTTTTTTTAATAAATTGTAAGAGACTTGTTGCATACTTAAATGAACACACATTATATCATTGTTCCTCATGTTTTCATTATGTTCTAATACTTAATCATATATATATATATATATATATCATTCTATTTTGTAGTTTATTATAAGATTAATATATTTTAAGTATAAGCAGACATTTATTTACACAAAATATAATAGATTTACTTAAATCCACCTAGGAGCTGCCTAGACCCTGCCTAAGTGCCAGGTGCTAGGCCCCAATCCGCCGTTCGATTAGCACCTAGCATCTTTTAGAACCTTGCCTATATGTCTCTTTTGCTTTCCATATTTAACAATATTTTTATCACAAATGGTCTCTGAAATTGACCCACTACATCAAGATAGTCCCTGAAATTAAAAATTAATCAATGTAGTCCCTAAAAATGGGTGTCGTAAATCAATGTGGTCCTTCCGTCACAACTCCGTAAAAAATTATGTTATGTGGTGATGTGGCACATAACTGCATCAAATAAATATAATTAAATATTATCACTTGAAATTAAAAATATATAAATATTAAAAAAAAAACAATTTTTATTTTTGTATAATCGAAAACTTAAAAAAAAAATAAAAGAAAAGATGAACAGACATCTTCTTCCCCTCCCCAATTCAAAACCTTCATTGCCTTTTAAAGCTTTCGGGATTTCAAAAATCCTTCACACTTTGGATAGATTTTCGCTGCTAGAGTCCACTACTTGATCAACCCCCATTTTGGTTAGTTGGTTAAACAGTTAGCATCAGCGTCGCCTTTTCTTAGGCTTCAGCTCCGGTGGCTTCCATTCCTTCACCACAACCATCGTCTTCTCTTCCTCACCGGAACTCGTTGACAACTCACCATCCTCAACCAAATTTGTCCCACCCAGACTCAATCCCAACTCGCCGGATTCGATCCGTGGCGGAGTCGAATCCCAAACCCAACACAACCGAGTTTTTCCATTTTTATTTTTTAAGTTTTTAATTATATAAAAATAATTTTTTAATTATTTACATGTATTTAATTAGATTTGTGGGACTCACTTAGTTTCACATGGTAATATTTAATTAGATTTGTAGGAATTATGACAGAATGAACATATTGATTTGCGACATCCATTTTCAGGGACTACATTGATTGATTTTCAATTTTTAGGGATCATCTTGATGAAATGAGTCAATTTTAAGATCTATTTGTGATAAAAACCCTATTTAATATATACCATGTTAATTCCATGCCATCCTGCATTTTTTTTATACATTCCATAAGAGCACGTGTTTCTTTATGTGATTTATCATCTTTATTTTTTTATTCATGTTCATCAAAACTAAAATCATAGAATAAACAAGAGTCTTGTTTGAGTACGCCGGTATATAAGGCAACAAACATCAAAGGGATGAAGGAAATGGTTGGTGGAGTGGGGCTATATACAAAGATATCCCCTTCTTTCTAAGGAGAATTAGAAGAAAGAAAGTCATGGCAATTCATGACATTTTCACGTTTACTAACATATAAGAAACAAAATGTGTGTCACACCTTTAACATGATGATTCAATGGGGTTGTGCTATCTATATATCATTTTTTACTTCTTATATACCCTTATAATCTTTCGGTCGTCAGATGTGATGAATTAAAGAAGATCAAATAACACAAATTAACAAAAAGTGTGGGAGAAGCAAAAAGGGGTGTGTATACAGCACACCCCTAATCCAATACCCTTCGTACCCAAAAAAATAAACCAATACACTCAAACTAGGAATGAGATGACTTAAGAGAGTAGTTGATGTCGTTCTCATTTTTTACTTCTCACATTCTTAATATGTAAAAGATGATGCTAGAGAGATCATCTACTTGAAGTCATGAATTATATTTTGTAAAGTACATGTTGTGATAATTTATGGTTGAATTCCTTGTTTAAATCATAAGAAGGTACCCGACTGTCAGCCGACACATCATCTGGTTACAAAATATGATCTAAAAACATGGTCTGCTTAACATTATCTATATGCAAATACGCTATTAATAAATTCATAAAACCTTAGCCGAACCCAAATTCATCACAAGCCAAACCCAAATGTGTAAAGTATGTTTAAGGACAAAGCCCAAACAACTGAAGAGAATGGATTTAATTGAATCCAAACCCAAAACCTATGTCCAACTGGCCGAGTTGAAACCCAACCCAACACCAACGGTACAAAACCAAACGATGCAGATTCTTCTTTTTTATTTTTTATGTTAAACAATAAGTTTTGTTATATTAGTCACCGATAGGGTTGAAAACCTGACCCACCACCAAAGGTACAAAACCAAATACAAATTCTTCTTCTTCTGATTCATTCATCTTTTCCGTCTTACTCTCGCTCAGTAAGACCAAACCCAACCTTGAGCTAAATGTTATTTTTTAGGTTTTATTCCCCCTTCAAACCCAACCCAACCCATGTTAAATATGTGGGCTAAAAGCCTGTCAAAACCCAAATTCCCCCAGGATTTAACCCAGAAAATGGTGTGGGCACCACTAGCAGGACCACACCCACATGGACATCTCTCCCAAGATTTATTGAATCTAACGGCTGAGATCGAATACAATTAAATCTAACG
Organism: Malus baccata; assembly: GCA_006547085.1. NCBI lineage: Eukaryota > Viridiplantae > Streptophyta > Magnoliopsida > Rosales > Rosaceae > Malus > Malus baccata. Next base: position 437,382 of record VIEB01000138.1, read on the forward strand.
GCCCAAATTTAAATTCAACGGCTAAAATAATTAAAAATTTATTTAACTCAAAATTCACCCAAATTTAGTGATTGTTCAATAGTTATCAGAATTTAAATATTTTTAGGTTAAAATGTTCATAAAATTAAATTATGATAGTGTACATAATTT
>VIEB01000138.1:437780-492650 GCA_006547085.1 Malus baccata
GTCTCGTTTTGTTATGATTGTAAGATTAAAGTATTTATAAAGATTGAAATCTATAGTCTTTTGTGGAATTAGAAATCAACAAAACCCTAGCCACTAATGGTAGCAGCCATACCTTTTCTATTTTTCATTCCCCTCTTCTCCCTCTCGTCCCCTGTGCCTCCAGACTCCCTCCCTTCATGTCCATGCCTCCAATTTCTCCATTCTTTTCTCTCCGTTTCTCGATCTTCTCACTCCAGGGTAAGATTTCCAACCTCTCTTGTTGATTTTGTCGATTTATGGTTTTTTATTAGAGTAAATTCCATGGAGGGAATATGAAATTTTGGTGTAAATTTATGGGTTGTTGTGTTTGTATTGCAGATTTTTTTTTTTTTATTTTTGTGTTGTGAGAGTCTCACCCATTTTTTTCCTTTTCTTTTTTTCTCCCATGATATCATTATTTGCTTACTTCTCCTCTTTCTTTGCCTTAGCTGCAGCAAGGGCTGCGACAGAACGACCACCACCACAACCAGTTGCAGCAACTGCAATAGCACCACCTCCACCAGCTGTGGTGGTCTTGCCGCTCAACACAACCAACAAGTATGCAGCGACCACCTTCATTTTTGCTTAAGAGGGCTCTGAATCTGCGGAGTGTGGAGAGAAAGGGTAAATTTGCAGCCGAATGCGGAAAAAAAAAAGTGCTTCAAGCTCCAGATATTAAAAAAAAAATTCATGAAAAAATCGGAAAAAAAACTGAAACTGAATCGAAAAAAACTAGACCGAACCGAATTGAACCCAGCCCTAGCTGTGGACTTCTCCTTTTGGATAGTATAACACGAAACCGCCTTCAAGCAGCGCGCACGAAATCCCCTCCTCAGGCTCACCTTCTTCCGTACCATCAATCTCTTCTCCAAGGTTCAACATTTTGTTTTGTGCGCTTGCATTTTCAAATTGCTTTCTGAAGAAAGATGAGAAATTCAAACACAAAAATTGGGGTTTGTTTGGAATTGGGTTTTAATTTGTTTATATAATTTTTATGCAAAAAATTTAAAAGGTATGTTTGATTGGTTCAAAGGAAGCAAAAAAAGAAAAGGAAAATTTGGGGTGAGCTTTTTGTGTTTTAGTTTAATGGTTTGGGGAATGTGGAGGGGTTCAAAATTGAAATTGAAAGGTGATATTGGTACAAGTTATGTTACTCTCAGTAATTCTTCTGTCGTTTTTTACAATGCCAGTTTTTGTTGTTGTTGCGCTTAGATCATAAAGCTCGAGGCTTTGAATTGAGAATGAGCTAATTATTTCAGGGGGGCACATCCTAACTAAATATTGTTTAGTGTTTATGCAGCCTGGGGCATTTCCGGTCTTTGTGGTTAATGGAATTCCATCGCCTCTAAAGTTGCAGGAGAGGATTGCAAGGTTCTTTTGTTCCTCTGGCATTGATGCTTCGAGTTTGCCTGTGGCTGAAAATGGTGTTTCAGTTGAGAGGAACAACACATTTACAAAGTATATTCAAGAATACGTGGTCAGTTGTTTCTGATGTTATGATTTTGTTACCAATTTAAAACTGCGGTTTGTATATTTTTGGTGCAATAGGTTTGTTTGTACCTAATTGTAGACCTTTCGTTTGCTCATGATTTAATAGTTGACTGAGTATCCATGCTTATATATACTTTACCCTTTTTCTTTTTTTCTTGCAACATGTGTTCGTCTAGCTGAAATTCTGTGATCAGTTTTCTTCCTGAAAATGCCATGTGTTGAACCATAAAATAACAGCCCTTAGAAAGAAAAAAAAAAGAAAAGAAAGTAAAGAGCTTTAAAGAGGGCCAAAATAAAAATAAAAGGAAAACAGCCCAAGTTTATCCTGAAATGTAAGATTGGGCTGGCTCCTTTAAAGGTCTATACTTGTTTGCTATAAATGAGAATAAACGATGGTGGGATAAAATCACGTTCTGAAACTTGAAGGAGTGGTTTGCTTCCAGAACAATCCTATAGTACCACGTCTTCAACTAGAGCAACGTAGTGGCTCTTACAAACCGCTCCACTTCGTGAAAATGGCAAGTAACTGCTCCATGTCTTCTCTCTATAAAAGGATGTGATCCAAAAGAATTGGGGGGGGGTGGGAACTTTAGAGGCACACGGAGAAGAAACAAAATACAAAAGCAAGCAAAGGTTAGTATTGTTGTGCTTTGAAAAAAAATTATTTCTGCTATGCTGTGAGAATAAGCAACTGTGAAATAAAGCAGTAGAGTGTTTGGTAAATGTTTTTGTAAAAGTGTTTATGGAAAAAAAAAGATAGTATTATAGTGTTTGGTAAACTTTTATGTAAAACAATTGTGATTTTGTGAAATGACCAAAAATGGTATAATACTAGATGTGCCATTAATTTAATTTTCTCTATCTACATTGAGTAGTATTTTCCACTACCCCACTACTGAACTAGACTTTCCAAAAATAAAAACCATCTCTCTAGAAGACTCCCCCACAACCCCAATTTTCTCAGTTTTTTTTTTTTTTTTTTTGCTCCGTCTTCTTTTTGATTTTCTACTCCATTCCTCAATCTCTCTCACCTGTCATCTGATTTGCAGTACATACATGGTCTAGTTGCTTGAGGAGTTCATTATATACATCGGGCATGGCCAATGCTCCAGGATGCTGGTTTCTTTCTTCTTCTGGGACTAATCATTTTTTCTTTTTGAAACTATATAGTGTGAATTTGATCATACGAAGTCGTTTTCTGTATTTAATTTGGGGTATTTGGAATAACTGAGTTTTGGTGTCCGTCTAGGCAATCTGGGCTCTCCTAATTTGCAGAAATACAAAGATCAGTCACCTATAAGCGGTGCAATCTGGGAAATTTAGGCAAATATGTGACACTAAGACAAAATCTGGTCCTCGCCGAAAAAGATGGTGGTATTTCTCGGTGCGATTTTGTCAACATGGGAGTGAGAGAGGACGAATAAGAGATGAGAGGAAGGACAGGTAGAAACAACGTCTTAGGGTATGGAATTCAAGGTTAATAACGGTGATTGTTGAAGCTGGGAGTGAACGACATTGTGGTGGGATAGACGAAGACGACCTCCCAAGTGAAGTTGGCAATGTTTTCTAGTTGGTATTATGTGTAATTATTTAATTGTTTAAGGTCATTTTGGTGAGAAAAGAAAATGTGGTTGAAACCTTTTCCTTTGTGTACATACCTTGAATGGTTGAAGTTTTTTCCTTTGGTCACATAGCTTGATGGTTGAAGCTTTGTAGATGAAGCTTTTTGGTTGAAACTTTGTAGGTGAAGATTTTTCCTTTGGACACATAGCTTGAGTGGTTGAAGATTTGTAGGTGAAGCTTTTTTGTTGAACTTTGTAGGTGAAGCTTTGTAGGTGAGGCTTTTTTGTTGAAGCTTTGTATGTGAAGCTTTTTTGTTGAAACTTTGTAGGTAAACCTTTTTGGTTGAAGCTTTGTAGGTGAAACTTTTTGGTTGAAGTTTTATAGGTGAAGCCTTTTTGGTTGAAGTTTTGTAGGTGTAGCTTTTTGGTTGAAGCTTTATATGTGAAGCCTTTTTGGTTGAAGCTTTTTTGAACCACATAAATAGATTTTGCTTCCACACTCTTGAGCAAGAGTGTGGAAGGCTTCTTGAATTTTTTTTGTTGAAGTTTTTTTGAACCACATAAATAGATTTTGCTTCCACACTTTTGAGCAAGAGTGTGGAAGGCTTTTTGAAATTATTTGTAGTTAGGCAAAGTATGAAGCTTCGTCCTTTCAAGGTGTGGGTGGTTTCCTCCCGCAAAGTGTGTGAAGGTTTTTTCCTTTCAAGGGTGTGGGAAGCCCTCTCCCTTGAAGGGCGTGGGAAGCTCTTTATAGGACCTTATAACTTGATTTTGCTTCCACACTCTTGAGCAAGAGTGTGGAAGGCAATCTACATGTTGTAGTAGTTGAAAATTCAAAGGAACCATATAAATTGATTTTGCTTCCCCACTCTTAAGCAAGAGTGTGGAAGGCATTCTACATGTTGTAGTTGTTGGAGGTTTGTTAAACCATATAATATGATTTTGCTTCCACACTCTTGATCAAGAGTGTGGAAGGCTTTATTAAGTTGTTGTAAGGCTTGAAAATTTTTGACTTGAAAATTTTCGACTGCTTATGAATGCTAAGAATCCATAGGTGCATGATGTACTGTTCTTCCTTAGTTGGTGAAAAGAAGGTAAGTTCTTTTGTCATCCGTTTGTTGAGAAGAGTGGTAAATTGCCAAGGCAAAAATGTTTATTAAAGTACTAGTTGTATCTTCCACCACCCACCACCTGGTTGATGGTACAAATGTGAGTTCATTAATCACCTAGTTGGTAAGAAGAGTGGTGAGTTGCCGAGGAAAAAATATTTATTAAAGTACTAGTTGTTTCTTTCACCACCTGGTTGGTGATACAAATGTGAGTTCCTTCATCACCTAGTTGGTAAGAAGAGTGGTGAGTTGCCAAGGCAAAAATGTTTATTAAAGTACTAGTTGTATCTTTCACCACCTAGTTGGTGAAAATAAGGGCAAGTTGTCGTGGCACTTTGGAGCAAGTGCCGAATGGTAAAATGCACGTTGACACCCTTTCGAAGATCAGTTCGCTTATGTATGAATGTGTTGAAATGTATGATAGTTATGTTGATTGACATGAGTGATGCTTATGAATGTTTTGCTATGCATGAAGGAATCCATTGTTTGGATATGTGAACCATGTTGGTTGTAACACTTAGTTTCACTTACTTTATGTTAAATACGCATGTTGAAGCTCTGAGTTAGAGTATAGAGGTAGGTCAACATAGACCAAGTGTTCCAATGATAGGAATATAAAAGACTCAGATAAAGTTGTCTAAATTCCCTCTTCATTAAATATTTGCCGAATGACTTATGTTACAAAGGATCGCAAACGATTGAAGGTCAAAACATTTGTAATGCGTATGCCTTCTTGTAAAAGCATTTCCTTCAACACCTAGTTCCCCATTTTGAAAGAGTGAGGCTTGACCCCATTGTCATAATAATTAAAGGTACGTTCACCCCTGGTTGTCTTGATACAAACCTTTATCCCTCTTGTTGTAATGAGATTGTTGAGAGTAAAAATCCTTTCTCTTGCTAATAGACGAATACATTTGGTGACTTAGCGGGTAGCTATGTGAGGCATGAGAGGATGCAATGGGTGTCTAGATGGCCAAAACCTTCTTACTTGGTAGAACTTGACTTCCACTCCCTACTTGTTGGTAGGGGTTAATCATATGAGGGTTCCATTGGTATATCCTTGCCTCTACAAAGGCATGATTGTAAGCTTGTATCATCACCTAGGAGTAAGTCTTCCAAGTGTTAACATTGATCATGTACTTGAATAAGCATTAATGCATGCCTACCGTGAAGGCTCTGAGTGTTGTTTTATCATCTGCCTCAGCACAAGAGTACTTGTGACTGAAGCGACCAACATATTCACTTAATGACTCGTCTGACTTCTAACGATTGGTGTATAACTCATCAACGTAGTGTAAGCTATCAACTTTGAAGATATGTTGAGCCATAAAGAGTTTTCTTAGCTCAGCGAAAGAATCCATAGTATTAGGTTGAAAACGACAATACCAATTGAGAGCTTAACCAGAGAAAGTTAAGGGGAATATAAGACATCGTTCCTCATCATTATGTCTTTGATATGCCATGATAGATTCAAAGACATGGATATGCTCAATTGGATCTTCCATCCTAGTGTACAATTGAAAGCCAAGTTTATGTTTAGTTTTTTCCTTGTAGAGGGGTGTAAATGATCCTTCTTGTTAGAGGGCCTGGCCTTGGTTGATTCTAGGCAGGTATTTTAACCTGATGCTCAACCCTTCAGCCTGTTCACTTCTTCGAGAAGTTGCAAGATAAGGGGGTCTTGAGCGGAGTCAAGCACCATTAGAACGCTTATTCGTAAGTTTCCCTCATTTTTTAGAAGTAGGGAAGTTTGGTCAAAGGCATGTGACCTTTCCTTGGATTCACCGTACTTATGTCCGGGATGTGCCCATTGGAAATCCTTCGAGTCTCCTACATTTTCTTGTCCCTCAAAGGCTTGTCGTTTTTTTTCCTGGAATGAAGGCTGGCCTACGTTGTGGTAGGGGATTGAGCCTTTCGATGACCTTTGGGTTTTTTTTATCCTTGAGCTTATATGGTTGAGGTTTTCTTCATGCTGCCTCAAGAAGTCTCGACGTTTGTGATAAACAGCCTTTGATTCTTCCACTCATTCTGTGAGAAGGTACCTCTCTCCACTTCTCATGCTTCAGGTCGAAGCTGTTAGGTTAAGAGAAGTCTTGCGTTGATCAACACATTGATGGGTAATTCACTCCTCATTAAGAGTATCCATATTGAAGACCGGGGATTTTTTATGTTGGGGGGTACACAGGTGATGGTTACTATCCACATGGGTGATGGGCTTGTGAGATTGAGTCTGCCTAGCCTCGTGGAGCATCTTGAATAGTTTCTCATACTGTTCTTGGAGGATCTCATTCTTCATTGTTATCTTGTTGTTTTGAGCCTCAAGTTCTTCAACCTTAGTTTGAAGAGCAAACTTTTTTCTTTCCTTCCTTCAATGTCTCACACTAGGCACGAGAGGGCGAGAGGGGTATCGTTCTGCATGTTGTGGCTTCCTTCGCTTCCCATGTTGGAGAGGGATGCTTGAACAAAAGAGATTGTATGAATGATAGAAACTAGTTTGACTAAGCTGGAGAGAGTAGGAATAAGTGTCGTTCCCACAGACGGCACCAAATGTTGATGCACAAAATCAATGGAGACTTTGGAACAACGTAAAGTGTAAATTTTGTGACATTCGCTCGATTGCTTCGGTCACCTAGTGATGATAATGTGTAAAGAGATAAAGATAGGGAAGTAAACATAAAATGTAAGTAGTTCACCCTAAGTCTAGCTACGTCCATGGAGTAGATGAGTTCTCATTAATAGTGAAGGGTTTACACAAATACATAAGTTTAAGCATAATCATCATTAGTAGGTTCTGATGACCAGTTTAAGTACAATAATGACATTAAGGATTCATTGCAGGAGAATGATCTTCTTTTATAGTTGAGGAGAGTCTCCAACTTTTGTCTGCGGTCGATGTGGGACTCTATGAACTTTATTCACATGTGTCGTGCTGTGATTGCCTCTTGGTTGAAGGGAAACTCTTGTGCTTCGGTAGGGGTGTCTCCGCATGAACCCCTCAGTGGATCCTTGAAGGTATGAAGTTGACCGATGCTTAGCAGTTTTGAGATTGGTCAAGTATGGTACAAATAGATTCCACCAAGGATACTTAGGCAATCTAGAGATTCAACCTAGATGCAACCACATAAAGACAAAGACCCAAAATTGAATCCTGGTTCACTTTAACCACATTTACCAAGTTCATTAACCAAATTCACCAAATACAAAATTTTTCTTCAGTGGGTCATTTAATCACTAAAAAACACAAACCAAATCAAAAGAACTACGAGTGACTTGATCCCTCGAAAGAGTACGTAGGCAATATAGGGCTCAACCTAGGCGTAGTCGCAAAATCAAACAAACACCAAAGTCCTCAAGTTACAATTTATTCATATTGGAATCAATGGGTTTTACTTTTTTAACAAAGGATTGCGATTAATAGACGCATAGTCTAGAATGGGTTGAACTTAAATTAATAAAACCCCCTTTGGAAAAATGAATGAGGGTAAAATTATGTCGAGTCAATTATTTGTACATATTGTGTACAATTTTTGCTCAACACCGTGATCAGTTTTCTTCCTGAAAATTTTGCGATTAGTTTAATTTTGTTTGAATTTGTATTATTTCGGGCAACATAGATAACTTTTGTTTTGTTGGTGAAGCATTTTGAATGCTTATCAGTTATTTACTAAAGGTGATTTTATAGGAACTACTTGAACCTTCTTGGGAGGCCTGTTTTAAAAGCAAAACAAGAGGCTGAAACACTGTGTGCGCAGTTAAATGGCGATGGTCAGGTGGATGCTTGCATTACATCTGACAGTGATGCATTCCTCTTTGGGGCTAAATGTATAATAAAAACCTTTCAATCCAATTCCAAAGTAAGTATTAATGTCTCAGTAAGTTGAACTATCCCCAGCTTCAGCAATTGTTTCTGTTTTTTCTTATATAATTTTTATGCATATGAACTTATATGTCTTCTCTTGCCAGTTCTCTTGCCTTACTATCTTTTCAGGCACTAAGAGAAACTCAGTGTATGCAGGAACCATTTGAATCTTACTATATGTCAGATATCAAAACTGGTCTTGGTTTGAAGAGGAACCACTTGATTGCTCTCTCTTTCGGCTGGAAATGACCATGATTTAAATGGGGTCCAAGGCATTGGGCCTGATACAGCTCTTCCTTTTGCCCAAATTTTTTGTGAAGATGAGATAATGAGTAGGTATGATACTAACTGGTTTCATTTTTGCTTAAAATGTTTTATGAAATGAATTAAAGATCACATTTCATGCAGGTTATGTGAAATAGGCAATGGTGATGGTTCTCTCTTTCAAGATGATATGAAATCTATGGATGATAGCATACTTGTCGATGCAAATTTCTGTTGTCTTCAGTCTCGACGAAAATGCACCTGTAAAACAATCAACACCTTGATTAGAGACCTAAGCCTCACACGCCTATGAGGTTGGGGGGGGGGGTTAGGTCAACGGATCTCCGATGCCTAAGTTAGTTCTTTGAGAAAGTAAAGTGTTTATGGCTTTTTTAGGGTTGCAAAAGCTCTGAAAATTTGGTAGAATATAGGGTATTTACAGGGATAGGGCTGGCCATAGTGTTTAATTGATTACTTATTTAAATTAGGATTACTTAATTGATTGAAGTCAATCATCAAATGAGAATATATTAAAGATAGGATTTGGGTAATTAATCATTATCTTTAATTCCTTGCCAAGGGTAGGTGAGTTGTGGGCAGTCGTATTCAGATGCTGAGACCTTCAGAAGTGTGAGCTGCGCGTGGGAGCACATGAGAAGCCTGCCTATTTATTGAGGGCAATCTTGTCTTTCTTGAATAAAAGTCCACATGTTGCCTCTAGAATTTTGGGATTATTTTAGGCTCTACAAATGATAGTAGGTGTAGGAATCCCAAGCTGCTTAGGCTTGTAGAATTATTTCCCAATTTGAACTTGATCTTTTTTCTTAATTTGGAGATAGATTTCTTCTAGGAAAAGGAAACCAATTGCCTCCAATACCTATTTAATTCTACCTTAAGTAGGGGATTAAATAAATTTGGAGAGCAATCTTTATTCCAACAAGGAAGAGAAGCCAGAGGAAATTTTTATTCCCTCTCCCCTAGCGTTCTTTTTTTCTTTCCCTTGCAAAGAGTCGTCTATCGTCGTTGATCTTCTTCTTCGTGCCACACCAAGGTAAGAAAAATCTGAATTTTCTTTTTTTTTTGAATTTTTTGGGAGTCTTGGAACTTGAAAAATTGGCTCCATGGGTGCCAAGTAGGTATGAGTGGTACGGTAGGGACGTTACAGGGCTGTAAGTGGTGTGGCAAGAGGGTCGGCTCGGCTTGGCCGAGTGTTAGAAGCACTAGGCCACTGAAAGGTAGGCTTGGGCTGAACCTTGAGGGTTGTTGGGTAGGGGCCTGTGTAGGTGGATGGCGAAAGGGAGAGAGAGAGATCGGCATGAGCCGAATCTCGTTGGTTAGTGTGTTAGGCTCGAGCCCATTTGAAATTGGAGAAGGGAATGAGAGGTAGGCTTGGGCCGGACCTCTTGTTAGCGACTACGACCTAGGCCTGAGGCCTGGGCCTGCTTTGGGGCGTGCTGGGCATGGAAGAAGGAAGGGAAGGAGGTGCGAGCCTCTCTCCATGCTGGGCTAAACACAGGTTGGGCCGTGGAGTGCTTGGTGCAAAAGAGAGTATAAGGGTTGTGAGGCTTGGCGCGGGGGCGCTGGGCTTACAGTCCTTTTTTTTTTTTTTGGTTTTTGTTTTTGTTATTCTCTTATCACAAGTTACCTTCTAAATATTTTTCCTTGTACTTTTTGCAGAGACTTTGAGATGTCTTCCCCTGACCGCAAAAGTGACGAATATCCTCCACCTTTGTACCATCAAGGTGGTTCTTCCAGGTTATTTCAAGGCTGAACACATCAAGATCAATTCCGAAAAGCTGTTTCAGGATTTTCTTGAGGCATACAAGCATGTGCTTTCATCAGGGGTTCGCGTTAAGCAGATGAAAGATGATAACAGCTATGAACCATGCGGCAATGGTGCCTCTGTTAGGAAGAGAGCTATCAAATTCCATCTGCATTACTTCGTGTTGGGATTTACTTTTCCCATGCAACATTTTTTCTAGGAAGTGATTTATTACATGAAATGCACGCCTGCTCAATGCTCCCTAAATGTAGTTCGTACGATGGTAGGGTTCTCAAACTTGAGCAGGTTTTTTTATCTTGGCTTGACCATAAATGAGCTTTGGTACTTCTTTAAAATCGGCCACAAAGAAGGTATAAGGCAGTTGAGGTCTTGCCATTGGCTGCTCGATGCTTCTAGCAAAGGTGATCATGAGTGGGCGAAAGATACCCTGGAGGTGAGCTTAGAGTAGGAGTCTAACTCTTCTCCTGAGTTACGTGTCCTGACTACCTTTATCAGTGGTAAGTGAACTACTTCATTCTTGTCCTGCTTGAGTTTTTGTTGAGTTGCTCCATGACTTTAATTTATTGATTGTCTTTCTTACTTTGTATAGATTCGGAGTTTGGCTCAACTCCAAGGACTTCGACATATATGAAGAAAGTGCACATCGCCTTGGGCATTATTGTTGAGTACTGTGAGTGGCGCTAGCTGCTCAGCTCTCTTTCTCGGGTGAAATGTGGCCTGTCTCTGAAGGAAGAGATAAAGCTGATAAGGACGAGACGTTGGCTCCCACGATCGCTGCTGTAGAGTTTGCTGTCAATGAGGGTGGAAAAAAGAGGTATTCCTTACTTGTTTGTGAGCCTTCAACTGAGAAGAAGCCAATGACTTATTCTGCTGCTCGTGGGATCTCATTTGTTGTCGAGAAGCTTATGATTGATCTAACTTCCCCCAAGGGGTGAAGAAGACCTTTGAGCCTGAGCCTATGAAACTTGCTGCTCCAAAGGTGACCACTTCCACTGCTGACAGACTTGCCCAGTGGAAGGGTTTGGTGACGCCTTCGGTGTTCGGGTTTATATCGAAGCGTCCGTCGGAAGCTAAGTCTGGTTCCGCTTCTTAGAGGCTCGCCGCTATGAAGAGTGGGAAGGTGGATTATGTTGCTCAGGTGGCACCTAGGTTTGTGCCTCTTTCTGCCGGGACTAACTCATCTGCTAAGAAGGGGAAATCTACCCGCACAGGTAGTTGTGAGAGATCTACCGAGTCTTAGGTTGGAAAGTTTCCTGAGGTTTGTGCGCTACTAAAGGCTGGCCTGCTTAAAGACATCGATGCATGTGCCAAGTTCGTTGACGGTGTTAGGAAAGTTTTCATCCGCTCAGACTCATTTGCGAAACGTCCTGCTTACTCGAAAAGGTCATCCTTTATTGCTATAATGCATAAGACTTTGATCCTGGTAGCTGAGTCTATGTGTGTTGATCAGGATACTGTCAAGTGTGCTAAGGAGGCCGAAGTGGCATTGGTGGCTCAGCTTCGCTTGACTACTAAAAAGATCGAGAAACTCGAATCTGAACTCGCAGTTTTGAAAGGGTCTGATGTCTTTGACCCCACTTCTTTATAGTTGGAGATCGCTTATCAGGAGGTCGTTTACTTGAAGACTAAGCTTAGTATGACTCAAGTGATGTTGGAAGCTACCAAAAAGGAAGTCAATCGTGTTTCTCCAATGGTCGAAGACCTTGAGCATGCCAATTCGAAGCTACGATTTGCTTGATTTGCCAAGGACAATGAGCTTATCTTCACGCATGCTAAAATGTCTTGTCTCAAGGAGGTTGGCAGTAAGCTTGAGTCCAAGGAAGTGGATATACAGGGTGCTCACACTAGGCATGTTAAGGAGAATGTGCAGCTGAAGAATGAGAAAGCCGGTCATGAAATGGCGCTTGGTTCTTGTCAGGCCAATTTCTATAATCTTGGTTATAAAAACCATATTCAGGGTAGGACATCGAATTATGAGTTTTCCAAGAAGGACTTCGAAACTTTTTCCATTTTTCCAGTTAATCTGCTTGATTTCTCGTTAGTGGTTACCTTTGGTGGTGCAGTTGAAGATTAGGCAGTCCAGGCAGGGGCAGCTGAGGATGAGTTGATGGAAGCTTTGATTGCTAAGAGCAGTGCAGTTGCTGAAGGCATGGTAGTTGGGGAACCAGTGGTTGTGTAGGCTACCAAGGAGTAGTCTTTTTGCTTATACTTAGAAAATTTTCTTCTTTTCTTTTTTGTTCTGCTTTATTTGAACTTTGTTGGCCTTTGAGCCGGTTTATCAATTTGCTAGAAATTTAATAAATAGCTTTACTTGTTTTTGCTTCATTTTTCTATTTCACCATGCTATTTGCGAACCTTTTCACCGTAGGACGGCACGGCCAGGTGGGTTGCTTTAGTGAAGCAGTCGATCCTTTGTCGCCACTTAGGTCTTAGCTTCAGCTTTTTTGGGCTTTTGGAGTGTTAACTGCAAGGGGAAAATGCGAGATTTCTAACTTACAAAGCCGGTGGTCGAAATCGTTGCCTCCGTAGGAAGTAGGTGAGTTTGCGTAGCTGCTATAGTTGTGATTCTCGGCTTTGGATAGTTTCATGAGCTTTAACCCTCTAGGGGCGTATTGCAAAAATTTTAACCTATGGGGCCAACGGTCGAACACGTACTTCGTTTAGAAAGCAGATGAGTTCGTGAGGCCATTATGGTTGTATTCTGGCTTTTGAGTGGCTTCTTGAGCTTTGGCCTTCCCGGGGTATGTTGCAAGATTTTTAACTTATAGAGTCATTCGCCAGACTCATGCTTCTCGTAGAAAGCAGAGGAGGTCTACGTAGCTACTATATTCGTGACACTCGACTTTAGTGGCTTCTTGAGCCTTGGCCCACCCGGGGCATGTTGCGAGAGTTTTAGCTTATAGAGCCATCGACCAGACTCATGCTTCTTGTAGGAAGTAGATGAGGTCCACGTAGCTGCTATAGTCATACCTCGACTTTGTCCCAGCAAAACTTAAACCATAGATTGTCAGCCGGAAGCACTGCTTTTAAGTAAGTAGGCGAGTCTGCGTAGTCATAGTAGGAGTAAGTCTCGACTTACGAATTGCCTTAGGTTGCTAGCCATTGGGTTGTTGGTCAGGCGTCTTACTTAAAGAAGCAGACGACCCGCGTAACCACTTCAGGCGTCGTCCCTGGCTCTCATAGGCGTTTTAGGCGTGAAGTGTAGGTGAAATCGTGCCTCAGAGGCTATATCCTTCTGAGTTGCAAATTTGATTCTGCAGATTGCTTAACTAGTATTGCAACACTTTAAAACCAAGCCATTTCATGAAGATTTACATGTCGAGGACATACCATCTTGTCACGCGAATTCTTTCATGGGCAGGGGTTCTGCACTTAGCGTTTCTTCTGATTAGAGACCCGGGATCCCACAAAATTGAATCCTTTAGTTGGCCAAGTCTATTCCAGGGGGAGGACTATCGTGGCCAATTCTAGGAGTCGTCCAACTCAGGTAATCGCTGTATTCAGGGGAAACTAAGTAGTCATACAACCCATCCACGTCTAGATATTTAGGACGAGTTTACCCTCTCGTATTGGAGAACACATGTTATGTCCAAACGGGCAGAGGGCGTCTTCTGTTTGTCACAAGGGTCATTAATTTACCCTCTCGCGCTGGAGAGGGCAAGTATGAATAAACTCTTTAATTTAAAATATTTACACTAGTGAATCTTATACTTAATGAAAGTATAAATAAACTCTTAAATGTTAGTGAATCTATTGTTTTTATGGGATACACATTTTACAAAACTAGTTTCAACGATCCAACCGTCAAACATATTTGTATATACTTCGAGATCACATACGCCAAAAATTGCAAAAAACAAACATTCAAAGATCAAGTAACGGGACAAAACCTTTCGACGATTATAAAAAGAAAAATCACGATTTAACGGTTATTTTAACTCCGATTTTGATGATTCTTTACAGCTACACTCCTTGACCCTATATGAATACAATGAATGAATTCGATCTTCAATTTAAAATATTTACACTAGTCGAAACCACAAAATGTTATGTTATACTTAATGAAAGTATGAATAAACTCTTTAAGTGTTAGTGAATCTATTGTTTTTATGAGATACGCATTCTACGAAACTAGTTTCAACGATCCAACCGTCAAACATGTTTGTATATACTTCGAGATCGCATACGCCAAAAATTGCAAAAAAAAAAAACATTCAGAGATCAAGTAACGAGACAAAACTTTTCGAAGGTTATAAAAAGAAAAATCATGATTTAACGGTTATTTTAACTCCGATTTTGATGATTTTTTACAGCTACACTCCTTGACCCTATATGAATATGATGAATGAATTCGATCTTCAATTTAAAATATTTACACTAGTGGATACCACAAAATCTTGTTATACTTAATGAAAGTATGAATAAACTCTTAAATGTTAGTGAATCTGTTGTTTTGATGGGATACGCATTCTACAAAACTAGTTTCTATTGAGGGCAATCTTGTCTTTCTTGAATAAAAATCCACGTGTCGCCTCTAGAATTTTTGAAATTATTTTAAGCACCACAATACCCAGATTGGATGAGAGCCCATTAAAAACAAAATTTTCTCATTGTTCTTTTTATGGGCATACCGGCAGCAAAAGAACTCATTTCAAGTCTTCATGTGAATTCTGTATCAACGCAGTTGGTGAGGGTTGCATGAAAAAGTCAGAGGGGTTCAAATGCAGTTGCTCTTCCTGTGATATGTTCGTTGATTTCCCATTCTGATACTTAGGCATCACCATGAGTGTATCACCCTTTCTAGTATGTTATATCATATCAACACAGTGGGCCCATCATAAGTCGAATTCAGATAGTGTTTGTTACAATAGTTAGCAATGTTCTGTGTATTCCATCCTGTTGGATTTTTAGATCGCCGGGCCCATCCCACTCTAACGACACTGATATTGTCCTCATCTTTATCCCCTGCTCAATCCGTCAGGTGTACGGTTTTAATAAAATTGTAAGGAAAAGGAGCAGAAGAAGTGAGAGAACTGGCGATTGAAAGTTCTCAGCAAGATTGCACTGGAGCCAAATTTCCCCAATGATGAGATAGTTGAAATGTATTTGCGCAACAACCATGGTTACTTCAATGGTATATTTCGACATTCTTCCTATAACTGGCACAATATGGAACAATTTCTTTTACATAGAATGGATCTAGTAGGGCTCAAGAAAACATTTGTTTTTCAGAAAGGAGTTTGTCTCTTGCATATGTTGTTTTGTGAATGTATCTTGCCATTTTCACTGTACAATCATGATTTAAATTTTTTGCACAGAAAATGATGGCCCTAGAGTATCATGGGAAAGTCCAAAGACTGAGATGCTGGTTCAGTTCTTGACTTATCATCAGCGGTGGGAACCGTCTTATATTCGCCAGAGGATGCTGCCTATGCTTTCAACTATTTTTAGGGAAATGGCTAAAAATCCCGTGAAAAGTTTGTTATATGGACAGTATGAGTTCAATTCCATAGACCGCTTAAAGATAAGATATGGGCACCAATTTTATGTGGTCAAGTAGAAAATAGCTGCACCTACATTGAGTTGTGTCAGTTACTGAATCCCTCCGGAGGAATCAGATATGCAACAAGATGATGTTATGGAGGTTGATGAATCCCTTAGTCCGTTGGATGAGTCTGATGTTCCTACGACAGATATTAGTGGAGGGTGTTGCTTTTTGTTGACCGATGAAAATATGGACCTCGTCCATGCTGCTTTCCCGGTGGAAGTTGACAGATTTTTGCAGGAGAAGGTTTAATTTCTCTCCCCCTTTATTGTTCTTTTTTCTTATTTATGGTTACGTTTTCCAACTCTCATACCAGGCTTTTTTTAAGGGCACTAAATGATCATGGTGTCCTGTTATGAATTAAGCAAAATCTTACAAGCCTGTGTGCCTAAAACTTGCAGGAACTGAAACAATTGAAAAGAAGAAAAACGACTGGTGGAAAGCCAGAAACACCAGGATCAGAAGGTATCTAGCTAAATATCACAAAAATTTCCCGTTCTGCCAAAACACAATATGAGACAGAACTGGGAGAAGACTTAACCCAGAATACTGATAGTCAGATAGCTGTGTTGACTTTATTGATAGGATTGAAATATCTTATAAATCCCTCCTTGAGAGATGAATAGAGACACATTCATTCCAAAACAAAAGCATTATCTTCTTTGTATTAGAGTCTAGGTTATAAAAAATAAAAAATAAAAAATTAAAAAATTAAAAAATTAAAAAAAAAAAAAAAACGAATCAATCTCGCAACTAGTTGTGTAGCGCCGTCCGACCAACGAGTGACGTCGTCGTTGCTGACCGAGAACCCAGAACCACCAGCTGTGCAACCATGTGTGCAGCGTGCCGTCCGACCAACGAGCGACACAGTCGTTGCTGGACCCGAGTCTACCGCACCGTTCTCTGCATCCACCTACCACAACCCGCTGGGCCATCCGGTTGCCCTAGATCGAATGGCCCACAAACTTGTAGGTTATTGCTGCAATAGTCGCATCTACATTCTTGCCATCGTACCACCGTGCCGCCTCACACCTGAATCGTACCCATCCTTGCAACTCACGCAGTATGCCTACCGCGGTTGCTTCTTCAAAGTCCCAGACTCGATAGCCACCCATGCTCTGCTACAAATCTGCATTCGCCAACTGTTGTTTTTTTTTTCATTCTGTCGTTCACTGAACTTCTGTAGTTTTGTTCTTTGCGTTAAAGTTGTTTTGCTAAAAGGGTGTGATATCCACACACCCCTTTTTACTTCTCCCACACCTTTTTGGTTTTCGGCCGTCGGATCGGATAAATTGAAGAAGATTAACGGACATAAATTAATAAGGGGTGTGTGAGAAGTACAAAGAGATGTGTGGATAACACATCCCTTACTAAAGTATGCAATTGTTCGTCAGGAAAAAAAAAAAAAAAAGAAGAAAGAAAAACGGCAGAAAGGACAAAAAAGAAAAAAAGGAAAACAATTGTTTTTTGGGTTTTTTGGCCCACACGGGCACAAAATCATTGATTTGGTTTTTTACCATTAATTGGTTGTTGGTGGTTAGTTGGGCTTCTTTCTTGTTGGCCTGTGTTAATTGAAGTTGCTTGGAAATGGCAGTGTGGAGTCATACCGCTCCATATCGATCCAACCGAATTGAACATGAGAATAAGACTATGCGTACAACGTTTGCTGATGCGAATTTAGATCCTGAAAATATAGTTAAAGAAGTGTCTGCCTCTACTAATGCAGATATGAATGGTAAGGCTTTAAAGGTTTCTGCCTCTGTTACGAATAATACGTGGATAATTGATTCTGGTGCTACTCAACAAATGACTTGTGATTCTAGACAGGTACAAACCCTAAAACCATCCACCAAAACTGTCATGAGCTGTAATCATGCCCCTATTATTGGGGAAGGAACTCTCTCCGTTTTAGATACCCTTAGTCTTGATACTGTGCTTGTTGTTCCTTTTCTTGATTATAATTTATTATCTGTCGCTCAAATAACCATCACCCTATATTGTCTTGTGATTTTTTGGCCTTCCTTTTGTGTCTTTAAGGATATTCGGACTTGTAAGACGATTGATTATGGTATTAGAAAGGGGAAGCTTTACTACTTGGAGCTAACACCAAGCAATACCCAGATGTTGACTCAAGCTCTTACTGTGTGACCTCAGGGGGAGCAGAACAAAGCTTCGGAGGTTTGGTTGTGGCATCGTAGACTTGGACATACTTCTTTCGGTTATTTACGGAGGTTGTTTCCTAACCTCTTTCTTAATAATGATGTTTCTAACTTTAAATGTGATGTTTGTGAATTGGCTAAAAGTCAACAAGCTGAAACTAGCCAAGAAAAGAGAAAACCGTCGAGTTCAAATCTCCCCAAGTCCGTGAGACGTCGTCTTTTGTTTGACTAAGGCATTTTCAGATCTGAGGCCCTTGCTGCAGCTATTTAGGAATATTATTTAAAGATGTACAGTTAAGTGAGTACTACTCCTCATGAGCTTGCCATGTGTATTTTTTGTAATAATTTAGGGTTTAGGTTAACATAGGGTTTAGGGTTTTTGCATCTTCATTAAGTGAGCGAAGCAAGATTTCTGGTGTGTTTCTTTTGAATTTTTTAAAGCTACCTCTTTTTGTTTTGCTGTAATGCTACCTCAAGTATGATGGATTCATCATCGAACTACATTCACTACCAGAAATTTTGACTTTACCGATAAAATGAATTTGTCGGCAAAAGTCAAAATTTGTCGGTAAAGACTCTTTCACGACGAAAAAATTTGTCGGCCATTTTGTCACGCAAAGCATGTCGTGCAAGATTCTAGCCGACAAAATTCAACATTTCGTCGGCTATGAAGTGGTTCTTTCCCGACAAAACATATTTTGCCGGCATTCTTAAACCCCAACAAAAAATTCTGTCGGAAAAGGATTTTTAAGCCTACAAAATACACCGTTTTGCCAACAAGATGTGTTCGTCGGAAAAGATATTTTGTCGGCACTGCCTTACTCTACCGATAAAATTAGCTTTGCCGGAAAGAATTTTAATTCATTAAAAAAAAATGCTTGAAAACACACAAAATAATTTCTAATAATGCTGCTTTGATTAGTAATATGTATATGTACAATGGTTATACAAACTATTATATTATACAATAATCCTATCCTACTCCCATTCCTCAGTATCGATTTAACAGTAGCTTCGCAATAATATCCTGCAAAAATAATACAAAATGGTAATTATTATGTATGACAACATAAGAAAGAGCATCCTTAAAACCGAAACAATCAAATTGTAGCTAGGAATCTTTCTATAAGTAATACATTATGGAGCTGCACTGATTCACACAACATCATGAAAAAGATACATTCAATTGAAGATACTTTAACATAACAATCTGTTAGAAAATGGGGATGGGCTGCAATTAACACCATAGTTACACTAAACAATGAAAACTTAACCAATTTGTCAACAAGAAAGCATGTAATCACGTAATCAAGCATATAGTCAGACTTGAATTTCACTTGCATCTTGGATGATAAAGCATGTACTCATGTAATCAAGCATATAGTAAAAGATATTTCAAACCTTGCAATCAACATCTCAGACCACCTGCCATTTGAGAGGTACTCTTTAATCCCTTAATAAGATGCAAATCAAAATGAATGAAAGAAGGTACAATAAGTTACGCAATAATAATTAAAAGATATTCAACTCTGGGATTACTTAGTAGCCCTCAAGAATACAAAGAAAATCCTCAAACATAAAAAATTTCTCACAACTTGATCAAATTGTATTAATGACGACAATTGTAACTTATTGGGGAATCAAAATTGCTTACACAATGCTCCTTGCTCATGTTTAGGATAGACATAATCAAACTATTCGTCCATGTACTTGGAATAAACACAAGGCAGAGAAAGCAAAACATACAATATATTCCTAGCACAATCAAACTTACCTGTACAAAGCTCCTTGCTCGGTGTGTTGTGCACAATAGAGGGACAAAATATACAATATATTCTTGTCATCAGCTGAATGGGAGAGTAACACAAGTTAGGAACCCATGAGAAAACATAACAGAGGGATAATTTATACGATATACTTGAGATAAAATTCACCATCACCAGCCTCATAAGCAAGTGCAACTACATTAACTTCAATCGCGCGCACCTAGAATAAAAATAACAAGCCTAATTTAATAGTATTATTATTATAATTTCGGTGAAGAGAAGACTAAGTTAATATAGACTTGCACATATGTTGGATTATTCAAAAGATTTGCAAACAACATGGAGTTTAGAATGGTTTAGAGAGATCCTGGCAAATAGCTAACATTGTACATGTTACCTGTCAATTTGAAGAAGGCATCACTTGCATAAACTAAAGGCATGTCTGGTAAGTGCAGATCAGTTCTGCAAGGCAACACAACCATATCAAAGCAAACAAAAAGTACAATCATCTGTAAGATTGTAAGAGATAAAATTAAGGCTGAACTGAGAAGGCCTACCCCTGATAAGCTGGATCTCTTCCCACAAACTAATATGGCCATTAACTCCGGACAAGATGTTATTAACTGCAGTTGCAGCTCTCGTCTTCTCTACATCACTTGCCTTGCACGATTCTTCAATGTCGGATCCTGCGTGTTACATAGTAAACTAAGACTCAAACAACTTGTAGTTTGCTATGTAAAACATGTTGCAAGTAGCTCTTTTATTTGATGCGATATGTGGAACAAATAACATAGCTGGTTAAGGAACCACCTTTGGTTGGCACGGCATGGTCATGAGTTTGGGACACATGTTAAGTTTTAACTAGACAATGTCTATCACTAAGCTTGTCGTGCTCCCTATTTTTCATCCTTTTCTCTTGATTATTGTGTGAGTTTCGACTTTCGGGTTTCCGTTAAAATATTGTGTGCGCTGCCAATTTTCAGGTTTCCATTATATTATTGTGTGCGCCGTCAATATTCAGGTTTCCGTACCACGACTGTACGTTAAGCTCATTGCATTACACAAAAACTGTTAATTATGCTGTTAATGCACGTTTATTTACTTCAAATAGATATTGAAATTGTTTTCATTCTTGGCTCCTCGTGCCTTTACTAACGCATACAAAATCGCGGCTACATGTTCGAGCTCGTTGCATTCCGCCGAAATTTTTAATTGTGCTTCTAATGGCATATGTTTATTTACTTGAAAAATTCCAATTCTTGAGAAGCGCATATAGAATCACGATTGTACGTTGGAGCTAATTGCATTGCCCCGAAATTCTTAATTATGTGGCTAATGATATGTTTATTTCATTTACTTGAAATTTACATTGAAGTTGTTTCGGTTGATAACTACATGCGTTTACTAAAGCATACTGAATCTAAAGTATGTTGGTTTCATGCTACAATTCGTAAATTAATACCAGAAAAATCATGAATAAGATTAAATGATGAATTGGAAGGTAGTTCATCTCATTCTCCATTCTTCCCTCATTCCAAGTAAGTAAACATGCCATAAAAAGATTTGAAACGTACATGACATTCTGGTCAAAACAAATCCATAACAGGAGGGTAACTGAATAAAACACACATGTATGTAATTATTCAGTTACCCTTTACCACCTTCTTCTTCTTTTATAACCGGCAGTTGTTCCTAAGTATGATTATCATGCCAATTTTACTTTTGACTTCGTTATAGTAATTAATGATTATTGTTACAGTCTCTTTTTAAATTTGGACTCCCAAGCAACTTCTACTTGTTCAAAATATTTGAAAAACTATGGATGCTCAAATCTATACCCAACTTACCTGATTTGCTGAAGAAACAAAATGTTTATCTCCTCATAATTGTAATTAACAATACTTCTCATGCATTTTCTGTAACAAATTGTTAGAACATACAACACTATTATTTTCAGGTAAGTTACAACACTCAGGCCCAAACTTGTACTGTATAAGGATTTCAAATATCTGCATAAATTACGTGTTATTTTTCTCGTAAAATCTTTTGTAAGATTATAGCAATCGTGCGAAGTCATGAATGATGAGAAGGCCGTCCCAGTCGAATCTATGAAGAATTGTAGTCCAGTACTTGAAGCTGTCACTGTTTTGGCTGTTGACGGTGATTCTGCATGTCTTACTTTACTATCAAGAATGCTTTGTAAGTTGGGGTATAAAGGTAACTAGCATAAAACAAAACAGTTCTCCTCTTTTTTTTTTGTTGAATTTGGTATGATCATGTTTAAATTATTTTTCTCCCTGATAGTTTCTAACATAATTTACTCTTAATTCCTATCAGTTTTGACAGCCAAAAGAGCCTGTGATGCATTATCCATTGCTCAGAAGAAGGAAAGTGAGCTTCATCTTGTTCTGACTGAGGTTCACCTGCCGGACATGGACAAATATGAGCTCCTAGAAAGAATGAGGGCAGTTTCCAAATTACCAGTTGTTAGTAAGTCCTCAATCTCAAAGGCACCATTGTTTTCTTTTGTTGGCAAGGCGATATTTTACACTACTCTAATTTATAGAAAAGGAAATTCAAGCTTGGGTGTAAGGCTTCATACACACTAGCCCTAGCCCATTTTAGTAACCAATGTCTGCAACACTATTGCTATTACTTTTCATTTACTTATACCGTACAAATGTCATAAAGGAGCTGTTCATTCTCTTTATCATCATTTAATGATCAACTATGAAAGATCTCATTGAATTTGGAGACTGTATTTGTTTATGCATCTTCGAATCTAATGAAATTTTTCTGTAGATGATATTTAGCGGTGATACTTAAAGAGAATGAACGGTTTTGACTATAACGTTGATCCAATGAAATGATGTCACATTGTCATTAAAGAAGAAAATTACTTCTTACATGTAACAAGCCAGGTTTGTCAACATTCTATCCATAGAGTTAGGCCTCTCTGATAGCATATGTTCCTGGACTTTCCATTCTAATTTTTGAATTGTTTGTATTTTAACTTTCTTAATTTTTATGCAGTTATGTCTGATGATGATGATGAGAATGCCATGCTAGGTGGGCTGTTCAAAGGGGCAGTATATTACATTGTTAAACCACTCACAATGGACAGCCTAAAAAACCTATGGCAATTTGCATTCATCAGCAATACAGATGTAGTCACCACCAACAACAATAGAGATGCAGTGATAGATCTCACTGCAGATGACAGCAGTGGTGAGTTCCAACAGGAGTACACATCAAATGAGGGTTTGGAGATTGAATCGATTATGAAGAAAGAGAAGCAGATCAGCCGTCGAAAATCACTGAAACGGAAAAATCCAGAAGGGATGAACAAAGATAAGGGAGGAGATAATTCTGATTCAACTTGTACCCAAAAGAAGCCAAAGATGGTTTGGACTAATGGGCTTCATAAGAAATTCGTGCAAGCTGTTACGTTGCTGGGAGTTGATAGTAAGAGTCTCTTCTTATTTTTTTTTATACAAGCAATCTAAACTGCGGGGATGGGGATTCGAGCTTGGGTTCACAGGGAAGAGCACATCCACTCCAGCCAATATGGTTGCACCCACGTATGCAGACTCTTGATATTATTTTTTGTGCTGAATTTTATTCTTGCTTTGGTGCCATTCAGAATTATGGTAGATAATTTATTTCTTGACTTAGGTGCTGATCCAAAGAAAATACTTCAGCACATGAATGTCCCTGGCCTGAGGAAGGAAAATGTTTCAAGCCATTTGCAGGTTTGTTTCCTCGCAAATTCATATACAAGAAACATCAACAGATTCTTTGCTCTGTAATCCTTGATTAAGCATTATTTTCCGCAGAAGTATCGCCTCTCCTTGAAGCAGGAACAAGAAGAACTCATGATGAGGAAGGCCAGAGAAACTACAGAATCAAGTTTTCCTACATCGCCGTTAAACTTTCCAGGAGGTTCTTCAAATCAGTTTCCGAAGCGATCACCCTTCACATCAACAGCATATCAACCAGAAATCAGAAGCCATTGTCGGAACCCAAGTAGTAACATGACTAGACCTTCCCCTGGTTCTGCTTTTGTATGTCTTCCTAGTACTCAATCAAGAAACGAGTCAACTTTTGCATCAAACCATTTTTCATCAAATTGCAAAAATGGGCAACCAACCCTAAGCAATCACTTTGGAAAGGTTGCAAGCTTTATGAACTTCGATTTCCCAATATTGCTGCATAATTATATACAACAAGAAGAGCATCAGCAGCAACTTATTCAACCACGGCTTTTGTTTTCACCACCATCGCAAATGCCTTCACCGCTGCCTCCGCCAGAAGGGCAACAAGGAAATAACATTTTTGGCAGTGAAAATCAACTTCAACCACAGGTTCTACTGGCACCGCCATCACTACCACCACCAGCACAGGAGCAAGATAACCATGATGACATTTTTGGGCTTGGAAAGCAGTTTCAAACAAATGATGTGCTACTGTCAACACAAAGGAAATTGCCTTCACTGGCACCAACACCAGTAACACAGGAGCAGAAGGAAACTGATATGTTTGGGATTGAAAGAGGAGATATGGATGACTTATTCGACATTGCAAAAGGCACGACTCAGCAGTTCCATGATGTCAATTTCGATGATTTCTGGTGAGTTCTGGTGGTGATCAAGCATATATCTTGGGTTATGTTAATGCTAGTGTAAGTGTAATGTAAGCTTCATAAAAGGCTACTAATTATCCAACATACAACGCATTAATACAGAAAATTATACTCAGTTGTAAGCTGTTTTCTCAATGACAAAAGTGACAGCATTATTGGACACCGAGGATTTCATATATTTAAGGTTGAGAATTGGGTGAAACTTAAAGCATGTTTGGTACTCTACTTGAATCCAACTTTTTAAACTCAAAAACAATTTTCAAGTTTTAGGCCTTAAAAACTTGTTTGGTAGGACTATTTTTAAAAATTGAACTCAAGACTAACTTAAAAATATAGTCTATTATTTAAAAATACAAAAAATGAGTTTTTAGAGTTTTTAAACGTAAACTTAAACTTACTCCTTTCTTTTCTCTTTCTCCTCCACTCTCACTTCAAATCTATCTCTCTTTTCTTCTTTCCCTCTTCCCCTTCTCTTTTTTTTTTGACCTTTTTCGTCTCTCCTCCAATCCGCTTCCTTCATTCTCTCGGTTCTTTCTCTCACTCTTCTTCCTCTCTATCTCCTCTGATCTTCTCACTTCTTTCTATTTCCTTCAATCATCTTTTACTTTCTTTCCTACTCTCTCCTCTTTCTCTCTCGACCCCCTTTTTATGGATCTTTTTGTCCAATTTAAGTTGTAAGATTTAAAAATTTTAAATCGCATACCAAACAAGTTTTTGAGTCTTAAAGAAAATTGTTTTCAAGAAAAATTTTTAAGAAATGTTTTGAGAAATTATAAAATTTTTCAAATAGGATACCAAACAAGCCCTTAATTTCCTTTTTGTTAACAGATTTTAAGTTTATTGTTACAAGGACGTAGGCGACATTTCATGAATGGATACATACTTTATAATATTATTCAAATTGATCCTTCAAAGCTTGGTTTGTTTCTGTTGCAAGCCAAGCTCCACCAATGTAAATTTGAGTCTATTTCGACTAGAAAACGAGTTGTATCGGGCCGATTTACAGCACTAATTAAGCACTGATTACGAACAGGAGGGTGATATATGTATCAAATGTTAATCTTTTTGTGCTCTGCTCTAACATTAAAAGATTTTTAATTTTAGTTTTGATGCATCAGTTGGTAAAACAGAGAAAAATTTTATGGGCTGTTTGGCTGTTTCGATATAAAATTTTGTTTTTGAAACTAAATAGTACATTCATTATTTTTAAAATACAGAAATTGGATCTAAGAAGGTTGTCCAACATTTTTTTTTTATAAATAATTTTCAATTAACTATTTAGTTCTTTTTTTCTTTTCTTTTCTTTTTTCCAAAAACTATTTAGTCCTTTCAATATTAACTTCTTTTTAGTTAATGCAGTAAGCGCATATGACACTTCGTGAAATGTGAATGTATGCACTTCCAGGCATATATTGATTTTTAGGTCAATCAGGAAGGATCGTCAATATTTTTTTAAAAAAGGAAGATTAAGATTAGGCGAGTTGATCTAACATATAAGACTTGGTTATTGGTTTTCCATAGTAGTCTTATTTTCTAAACCAGTACAAGACGGTCAGAAAGGATCAAGACCCTAATAATTAGCCATCAACTATAAAGTGGGTAGGGGTGGGGTGAGTTCGGTTGGTTTGGTTTTGAAGAAGTTGAGGTTCCACCATAAAACCAATTGGCAATATAGGAAGTAGTCCAACCTCTTATAAGCCTTTGCAAGGTTTTTCCTTTCATCAATGTGGGATTCATTCTCAACACGCCCCCTCACGTGTGGTGAATATTCAAGCCTAACACGTGGATAATACAACGGGATGACATGGAGCGTGTGTGGCCATTTGACTTCACACGTGTGACAACCTGCTCTGATGCCATGAAGAAGTTGATGCTCCACCATAAAACCAATTGGCAATATAAGGAGTAGCTCAATCTCTTATAAGTCTTTGCAAGGTTTTTCTTCCCATCAATGTGGGATTCATTCTCAACATGTTTTTTGCCAAAACCGGAAACCGAAATGAAATTAGTGTTCGGTTCGTTTTAGTTCGATTTTTTGTCAGTTTATGTTCGGTTTGGTTTGTATTTGGTTCGGTTTTATTTTATTTTATTTTATTTTTTTCCAATAGCAAAAAGAATTCTTAAGAAAACAAAACTTGCAACCATTTTGTAATACATATTCCAGAGGAGTATAAATAAATTCATAGTCCCATTTCAACATAATTGATAAAAATAAGCATTCTAAATTTCTAATAGAATCAAAGACAATGAAAATAAACATTCAAATTTCAATTACAATCAAGTCTTCCAAAGTCTAAAGTTTAATAAACATCAAAGTTCAAATCTTCCAAAAGTCCAAACTTAAAATAAACATCAAAGTTCAAGTCTTCCACACCTGAAATAAACATTTCAAAGTCCAAACTTTAAATAAATATTCGTCTTAAAATAAACATTACAACTAAAATCATAAATTCAAGTAAACATCCAAGGTTCCATGCTTTGCACATACTTCTTCAAGTTCTCAAGATCAACGCTCAACCATTTCAAGTTTGAATGACAATTTGCTTGCTAACGCTTGGGCGGCCTAGGGGCAACATAGCACATTTTTTTTAACTTCCACTTTCTACATACAAATAATAAAATAAAGGATACTAATTAAAATGTTATTTAAAATAATCTAATAAAATCAAGTACAATAAATAAAATTACCTTTTTCAACTTCTTCACAAAACTCAATCTCGTCAATGGTTAGCTCATGATGTAATGCAACATGGATAGACCTAAGCCAATTTTGTTTATGTATGATTGACCACGACAATCTCCTCTTACAAATCCTTGGGGTCCTTGCCAATGACCGTGAAGCCCACCAAGACGCAGATTCCGAGAATCTACTTCATCATTTCTCGCGAGCTCCTTCGGCCATGGATTGTTTCTTCATAACCTTGGCGATCTCTATGACGTCATCAAGGGAGATGCTGCTGCTGTGCTTGAAGAGGTGGTGGTCCATATGGAAGGGGAATGGGAGAGCATCAACAGGATCGTCCAAAAGTCTCTCTGTCAATAAAGGATGTCCAAGCAGCTGTCACTTTAAAGAAAGGAATATTGCCCTTAATCATGTCATCAAGCGACATATCCAAAGCAGTCGCTCATGGAGAAAAGCTGAGACAGGAAGCAGAAAGCAAAAGAGAAAAGCAAAAGTAAAAAAAAAAAAAAAAAAAAAAAAAAAAAAAAGGAACAAGCCTTAAATAATGGGCTGGAATGTTATGTGGAGGGCGAAGGCCCATATGCCCAAAAGAGCCAGGCCCTATGGCTTCAAAGTCCAACCTCCATCCCTCCACTTAAGGTTCACCTTCTATTATCACCAACCATATGATCAAAAGTACATCCAGTACTCCAAAATTGTTCGGCAGCCTGCTGCTATTATCGCCAACCAGGTGATCAAAAGTAATTCCAGTACTCCAAAATTATTCGGCAGTTTGCCGCTATTATATCCAACTAGGTGATCAAAAGTACATCCAGTACTCCAAAATTATACATGAGCATCACTCATGTCAATCATACATAAACATTTATAAGCATCACTCATGTCAATCATACATAAACATCATGGCCATCATTCATGTCAACATTCATGAGCATCACTCATGTCAACATTCATGAGCATCACTCATGTCAATCAACATAAACATTCATGAGCATCACTCATGTCAATCAGCTTCGAAAGCCTTATTTACAAAGCTCTAGCTTCGAGAGCCCCAGCTTCAAAAGCTTCATTTACAAAAACTCCAACTTCAAATCTTCACTTGCAAAGCTTCACCTATAAAGCTTCAGTGCAAGGTATACAAAGACCGCCTTCGAACAACTGCCACTTCGGCCCATACATGGATTCAATTTGAAGTCTCTAGTCAACAGACTCTATTGACTGAAGATTTGGGGGACTACACTATGTACCATATATTGGGCTTCCGCAACTGGGCCTCATGAAAAATACTTGGGGGACATAGCCTATTATTTATGTACTGAGGAGCGAACCCTTATTCTATAAAAATGACTCCCTTACTTTCGTTAGAGAGCACCCATTATTCATGTATTGAGGAGCGAAACCTTATTCTATAAAAGGGACTCCCTCACCATCATTAGAGAGCATCGCTGCCAGCTGAGCAACCGCCTCGCTACAAGCATCACTCCTAACCCATCACTTATGTATTGAGGAGCGAGCCCATATTCTATAAAAGGGACTCCCTCACCTTCAACGCCACAAGCTGAGTCAACGAAGGCAACATAAGCCACAAGCCGAGTAGCCTTGCAACATGTGCTACTTCTAGTTGAGCATCATTTCACATTGAGCACCACCTCATATCAAGTATTCAGTTCTAGATGACATCTAGTTACTTCGGCCCACAAATGGACTGAATTTCAAGTCTCCAGCCAAAAGACTCTCTTGACTGAAGACTTGGGGTACTACTGTTTCTACCATACTTAGGGGTCCTGTATTTAGACTCGTATAAATACTCGAGGGACTCAAACGTAATTATATAATAAATGAAGGGGAAAATATGTAATAAGTGAGGAGCCCTTATTCTATAAAAGGACTCCTCACTCTCCTTATTGGGGGAGGCCAAGTTTGAGGCCATGGGAAGAGAGCACACAGAAAATAGGCTAGAGAGCACACTGCCGCTAGCCTTCTTGTATATTCACCATTCAGAGTGAAACAATATCAACATCAGTGTGGACGTAGCCCAAACATTGGGATAAACCACGATAGATCTTGTGTTCTTTACTTTCTTGCAGATTCACGGTCGGATTTACATTGTTCCAAGACCTCCTGGTTTTGTGCATCAACAAAGTACATATCAAAGCCTCCACCATTTTTGGACTTAAAGAACTACGATATGGATCAATTATCTGTCCACTTATGCTAAAGGAGGATTCTGAAGCAATAGTTGATACGGGAATAGCTAAGATCTCTTTTGCAACACGTGCCAAAATAGGGTACTTAGAAACCCCACTCACCCTCCACTAATTCAATATATCAAGGTTCTCCTCTTCTTCTCCTTCATTAGAATCGGAAAGATACTTGTCCACATCATTATGCACAAAATAATAAGAGGATAGTAGTTAGTACTACAAACTTATACAAAAGTAAATGTTAATTAAAACTGTAACATTCACTATCTTAATTGCAAACTGTAACATTCACTCTAATAACACCAAAACAATTACAACAATATGAAAATCCAAACTTGCATAATTAGTTAGCTACACCATATAACCACACAAAAAAAATTATTATTTGATGATGCAATGCATACAGATAAAGGGGAAGTGAAATAAAATCTGGTGCTAATGGATTATTACACTGATATAAGCATGTGTAGGTACTAAGGCATACTAATCGATGAAAAGAGGAAAGCATTATGCCTACACATGCCTCAATATGTTGCATCAAAGATAACATGTGTTATTATATTCTCTCTCTCTACAATTTATAAAGTTATAGATATATAGTTGGATGGCATGCAAACCAACCCAGTACTGCCAAAAGGTTTACTTTTGAATTTTGACAGTGAGCAAAATACTAAAACCCTCCCAGAAAAATCTAAAATTACAATCTATTGAAATATCTCAAATTCTCATGACCACCCTACACATAATATATTGTTGTAGAAACAAACCCAGAAAATCGGCAGATTATTAGAAAATTCAAAGTATGAATCCTCCTTCAAATATATTCTAAGACTTTTTTTTGCATTATATAGTATAATGGAATGATACTATAAAAAACATTGCTTACATCCACCTTCAAATATTTCGAGTAGTCATCAAATATTCGGAGTAGTCATCCTTCAAATATTCTAGGTAGTCCTCCTTCGAATATTCTGGGTAGTCCTCCTTCAAATGTTCCATGTAATCCTTCTTCAAGTATTCCGGAGAGTTCCCAACAAAGTGAGGTCACTGAGTTGGTTGTCCATTTTTTTAACCTTGCACTCTTCAAATTTGCCCCTCCTCCCGACAATTCTTGGCTTTGCCACTGGCTGAAATTAATAGTTAAAAACCTGCAAAGACATAGAGATTGTGCAACTGACGTGAAAAGTGCTTATGCACAAAAGCATCCCCAAAAACAATCAAAGAATCTGAAGAAAAAAAATAAAATAAAAAGGTAAACATGTACCACATTAACATGCTAACCACTTTCAAAGTTGCATAGATTGTCAACAAAAAAAGATGCTGAGCAATAAATTCCTTTTCAAAAACATGACATAACGCAAATGGATGCTAAAGAAATACAACATCGTTGTAGTGCAACCTATGTGGGAAGTTTATCAAAAGGATACTGCTATTCACACACATTTTTACTTCCTACATACCCTTATTAATGTTTGGACATTGATATTTTTCAATTCAATCGATCTGATGGCCAAAATTGAGAAGGTGTGAGAAGTCAAATTTGGTGTGTGGATAGCACTATCCTATCATAACAAAGACACCAAAATATTATGTCACAGCCCGTCCCAAATATATATTTATCGACGACATGAATTGATGAAAATACCCTTAAACGTTAGTTGTGTAATGTGGTTTAAGGGTAGCTTTGGGTTAATATTCTTAAAATCCTAATTGTTTGGAACCAATTAGGATTAAGTTATGTTCTTTTTGGTGGTTGACCAATCCTAGGCTACACACACACACACTCTCTTCTCTCCCTTGTCTCCTCTCACCCCTCTCAGACTCTCACTCTCTCTCTTCCCTCTTACGTACGGACAAGGGCAAGAACACCCCAAAGCTTGCAGATCGAGGTTGAAAATGGTACCATTGTGTTCCTAAGGTCCTCGCGAGTTCAAAGGTACTAAATATAGGTAAGGTTACCTTTGATTTCACGTGGAACCACAAAGTCCGCTTCCATGCACTGTTCATGCAACTTTTATTCTTCGATTTTCAGGGAATTCTAAGCACATAGAAGGCTTAAGGAGGTCCTCATGAGCCTTTGGGTAGTTCGTTGGAAGAGTTTGAACGTTGGAGGGCCGAGATCGAAGCTTTTCAAGTCGACCGGATTATCGAGCTTCTTCAGGTAGATTCTAGTGGAATTCAAGGCTTAGTATAATGTGATTCTACATGTTATTAGCTTCATTTTGGTATCAATTGCATGAAAAATGGTGAAGAAACGAAGGAGAATAGTGAGTTTGAAGTTTTACCCAGTTTCCGGCACTGGCGACAGTCGCCGGAGCTGAAGGTAGGAGGTGAAGGAATATTTCATCAAGTATGACGAAATATTCTCACGCCGTCAATCAAATGTGACGGAATCTGTTAGGTTTAACGGAATATTCCCTAACGATGGTTAGGGAATCCGTCAGGTTTGGGCCGCGCGTGGGGACGCGTTTTGCTGTGCCCTTATAGGCGCGTGACGGCGCGTGGAAGGTTCAAAAATATTTCTAAAAATATGGGGATGATCCTGAGGTTGTGTAGATCACTGTGGTATATTTATATACCTATTTTGAGCAATGTATGAGAAGTTATTAGCTAGTATTGCCTATGTGCTTTAAAAATAACGTTTTTATAGTTAATTCACATATAGGTGAGGCTTATCCCAAGGACAAGCGTATCCACAGGCGACTCGGGGGCTACGACCCTTCGACATATTAGTGAGTGGGCTTTTGTTTTCAGTATATATTTATATACTTGATATATTTCCCAAAAATGCATTTTAAAGAAAGTATGCTTTGAAATAATATGCTAAATGCTTTTATATTTTGAATATGCATTGTATGGTTGCATATATATATATATATATATAAATGCGGTGTTGTGGAGGCACAGGTGAGTTCAGGTAAGTTATGTTTGGTTGTGTGAATCATCGATGATGTGATATGTGATTAAGTAATGTTGAGCTCATAAAGCTGCACTTAGGGTGATTGTGAATTAGCCAGAGATATGAAGTACAAGCCTATTTATTTACGTCACCTCCGCACTATATGCTCATATTGGATCCAACTTAAGTGCACAGTCTTGTCGTACATACCTTATTATGGTTCCGACTCGTAGGTGAGTAGTGATTTATTGCCCGGCTACTATGAGAGAATAGAATTGAGCATAATTATATTTCCCCCAATCTTGTCGTACAGACCCTTTTTAGTGGTTCCGACTTATGTGCAGTATATTGCCATATAGGTCATAGTAGTGACTTCGACTAGATTGAGTTTGAGTTATGAATTCAGCCGTATAGACTACCATAGGAGTTTCGGCTAACATATCACAATTCTATGAAATTATTCTTACCTGAATTGTTGACTCTATTATATCTTGGCATGACATTTATACCTATGAATATGATTATGTGAAGTATGAACTGAATTGATATGGTTTCAGATATATATATATATATATATATATATATGTATATGCTTATATTTTGATTCTGGGATAATTATACATGTTTTACAGCAAGGGGTTATTATATTGATAAATGAAATGATTTTGTAAAACATTTGTTTTTCCCACTCACGCTTTCTGTTTTACGCCCCTCCAGGTTTTAAGTAAGTTGTTGTTGGTGGCTCGAGGACGTCGGCTGCCCTGATTATTCTATATTATAGTAAGACATTCCTGATACTGTGTAACTAGTACTTGTCCTACTGGACTACACCTAGACTTATTATGCTCTGATTAGGAGAGTTTACGGTTGTAACTAACTCCTATCACTTCTTAATATATATATATATATATATATATATATATACACACCATTGCACTTGATGGGATACGAATTATACAAAACTAATTTCAACAATCCAACCGTCAAACTTGTTTGTATATGCTTCGAGATTGCATCATTAAAAAAATTACAAAAAACAAACATTCAGAGATCAAGTAACTGAACAAAACTTTTCAACGGTTATAAAACGAAAAATCATGATTTAATTGTTATTTTAACTCCGATTTTTATGATTTTTTACAGCTACACTCCTTAACCCTATATGAATACAATGAATGAATTCAATCTTCAATTTAAAATATTTACACTAGTGGATATCTTATCTTATACTTAATGAAAGTATGAATAAACTCTTAACTATTATTGAATCTATTGTTTTGATGGGATACGCATTCTATGAAACTAGTATCAATGATCCAACCGTCAAACATGTTTGTAAATACTTCAAGATCGCATGCGCCAAAAATTGCAAAAAACAAACATTCAGAGATTAAGTAACCAAACAAAACTTTTCGACGGTTATAAAACAAAAAATCATGATTTAACGGTTATTTTAACTCCGATTTTGATGATTTTTTACAGCTACACTCCTTGACCCTAAATGAATACAATGAATGAATTCGATCTTCAATTTAAAATATTTACACTAGTGAATCTTATACTTAATGAAAGTATGAATAAATTCTTAAATGTTAGTAAATCTATTGTTTTTATGGGATACACATTCTACAAAACTAGTTTCAACGATCCAACCGTCAAACATGTTTGTATATACTTCGAGATCGCATACGCAAAAAATTGCAAAAAACAAACATTCAAAGATCAAGTAACGGGACAAAACCTTTCGACGGTTATAAAAAGAAAAATCACGATTTAACGGTTATTTTAACTTCGATTTTGATAATTCTTTACAGCTACACTCCTTGACCATATATGAATACAATGAATGAATCGATCTTCAATTTAAAATATTGACACTAGTGGATACCACAAAATCTTATGTTATACTTAATGAAAGTATGAATAAACTCTTTAAGTGTTAGTCAATCTTTTGTTTTTATGGGATACGCATTCTACGAAACTAGTTTCAACAATCCAACCGTCAAACATGTTTGTATATACTTCGAGATCGCATACGCCAAAAATTTTAAAAAACAAACATTCAAAGATCAAGTAACGGGACAAAACTTTTTGAAGGTTATAAAAAGAAAAATCACGATTTAATGGTTATTTTAACTCTGATTTTGATGATTTTTTACAGCTACACTCCTTGACCCTATATGAATATGATGAATGAATTCGATATTCAATTTAAAATATTTACCCTAGTGGATACCACAAAAAATTGTTATACTTAATGAAAGTATGAATAAACTCTTAAGTGTTAGTGAATCTATTGTTTTGATGGGATACGCATTCTACGAAACTAGTTTCTACGATCCAACCGTTAAACATGTTTGAATATACTTCGAGATTGTATACGCCAAAAATTGCAAAAAACAAACATATAAAGATCAAGTAACGAGATAAAACCTTTTCGACGGTTATAAAATGAAAAATCACGATTTAACGGTTATTTTAACTCTGATTTTGATGATTTTTTATAGCTACACTCTTTGACCCTATATGAATACAATGAAAGAAGTCGATCTTCAATTTAAAAAATTACACTAGTGGATACCACAAAATCTTATGTTATACTTAATGAGTATGAATAAACTATAATAATTATATACCTTAATTTAACAATTTTATACCCCTAACAACTAAAATAATTATATAATATATATATATATATATATATATTAAATTATGTGTTTTAATGTTTTGAAGTAATATTTATGTGGCAAAATGTGGTATGTGCAAATTTAAGAAAAAAATATATTTTTCTTAACGGGTTATAACGGGTCAGGTCACTTTACCCGTAGCGTAAAGTGACCCGACCTGTTAAGGACGTGTCAAGATAACAGGTGTGACACGACACGACCCGTTAAGATAACAGGTGTTACACTAAAACGACACGAACATGATAGACACGACCCGTTTGCCAGGCCTAATATATATACACTTTCCTACAACATGTAGGTAATAATCTAATTTTCTTTAGTTTTGTATATCTAGAGATTGATTTGTTTTTAATCCTAAACCATTGGATTTATCAAAATATTTAGCTCATTGAATCAGCTAAGATAAAAGTGTTTAGGGTTTGAATTGTTTTTTTATTCTTCTTTCTAGGAGGTAAATATATAGTTGTACAATATCCCACATAACAGGAAAAAAAATCCCAATTATACAAGGAATAAATTATAGGATTACATTCCTAAACTAAATAGTTGACTCACGCCAACACTCCCTCTCAAGTTGGTGCATAGATATATCCTAAGCCCAACTTGTCAAGTGAGTCTTGAAACACCCTCGCTGCACCGTATGAGTTAACACATCTGCTAATTGTTCTTCAGACCTCATGTAAGGAATATCAATCAATTTGACAGCTAATTTCTCTTTGATGAAGGGTCTATCTACCTCCACATGCTTTGTACGATCATGTTGAACAGGATTATTGGCTATTTCTCTCACAGCTTGATTGTCGCAGTATAATAACATAACTCTTTGAGGTTTGAACCCAATCTCAGTGAGAAGAATCCTGAGCCATAACAATTCACAAATTTCATGTGCCATCCCTTTATACTCTGCCTCGGCCATGGATCTAGCCACTACATTTTGCTTCTTGCTTCTTTAAGTTACCAGATTTCCTACTACAAATGTGAAGTAGCTTGATGTGGAGCGACAATCAGTAATGTTTCCCACCAAATCAGCATCTGTATACCTATTTACCTCCATATGTCGATGCTTCCTGAAGATCAGTGCTTTACTAGGTGCATCTTTCAAATAACTCATTACACGCATCACTGTTGCCATGTGATCCTCACTAGGAGCATGCATGAACTGACTTACAACATTAACTGTATACGTAATATCCGGACGTGTAAGTGATAGGTAAATAAGTTGTCCTACCAATCTCTGATATCTTTCTTTATTGGTAGGAACTTGATCTTGGTATATCGCCAGGTGATGATTCTACACAATGGGAGTTTCAACTGGTTTACAAGCCAACATTCCAATTTCAGAGAGAAGATCAAGAACATACTTCCGTTGAGACAAGTAAATACTATCACGAGAACGAGCAACTTCAATACCTAAGAAGTATTTCAAGCCTTCTAGATCTTTCATCTCAAACTCTGATGAAAGATACCCATGCAGCCTTTTTATCTCTTTTGTGTCATCACCAGTAACTACCATATCATCCACATAGATAATTAACAAAGAAACTTTACCTCCAATGCGTTTGATGAACACGGTATGGTCCGTATTTCCCTGTATATAGCCATACTTTTTCATTGCTTCAATGAACTTTCCAAACCATGCTCTGGGTGATTGTTTGAGTCTGTAGAGAGCCTTTTAGAGTCTACATTCTTTCCCTGCTTCATTCGGTGTTTCATATCTTGGTGGAATATCCATGTATAATTCTTCTTCCAAATCTCCATGTAAGAAAGCTTTCTTCACATCAAACTGTTTCAAAGGCCAGTCCAGGTTAGTTGCTAAAGATAAAAGGACTCGAAGAATATTCATTTTTGCGACTGGAGCAAACGTTTCTTGGTATCCAACTCCAAATGTCTGTGTGTACCATTTCGCTACCAATCTTGCCTTGTATCTGTCAATGGATCCATCCACCTTGTGTTTTATGGTGAACACCCATTTACATCCCACTGGTCTCTTTCCTTGTGGTAGTGACACTACATTCCACGTTTTGTTTCTTTGTAAGGCTTCCATTTCTACTCTCATGGCTTCTATCCAACAGGGGTCTCTCAAAGCCTCTTCCACTTTTGTTGGAATTTTAATCCCAGCCATTTGATTCACCATGGCTTAGTACTTGGGTGATAGTCGATGAGTGGACACATACTGTGCAATTGTATATCTCACTTTTCCTTCCGGAGATAACATGTTAGGTGGCTTCCCACGGTTTTGCCTAGGAGGTAAAATATAGGAATTTTCAACAATATCTGGAGTATGAGAACGTACCTCTTGGATATCCACGGGAACATGAGCATGTACTAGTGTAGGAGAAAAAGGGTTATTTTTTGTTTGCACAATCTCTATATCACTCGCGGACCCATTACCTTCTACTGAATCCATAAATGGTGTAGGCCTATTATTCGATGTTTCATGAGCTATCTCTTGGTCAGGGGTTTCACGATCAAGATCCACTGTGTTTTGGCTTGTTGTGTCGTTGGCTACTACCGGGTTTTGAACTGCAATGTTGTGGCCTATTGTTAGCATTTGAATTGATGTGTCGTGACCCTCTAGTAAGGTGCGGTTAGGTGGGTTGCTCATAACACCTAAGTCTTCAGTCTCGATCTCGCCTGTACTACTGAAACCATGCCAACTTTCTCGTTCATGTGGAACATCAAACCAACTGTAGTTTTCATATTTATTATTCAACTCCCCCTGAAGAGTACAATGGTTTGATCAAAGATGAAGAACATCTCATTTTCGAAAAACGTGAGATCCATGGTGACATAGAAATGCTTAGTAGGTGGATGGTAACATCGATATCTTTTTTGTTGGCTATTAAATCCCCAACGAATAGCACACGGATCCAATTTACTCCGTTGATTCTTATGAAGATGCACATAAGCCACACAACCAAATATGCGAGGTGATAATTGAAGGGAAGATGGTAGAGTGACATAATCCGTTTAGACTTCCATGGGAGTTCGGAAGTTGTGAACTCAATAGGGCATTCGATTAAGAAGATAAACAGAATACGTAATTGCATCCGCCTAATAGGCATGAGGTGCATGAGCCCCAATTAGAAGAGTCCGTGTAGTTTCCAAGATATGTCTGTTCTTACGTTCTGCCACACCAATTTTGTTGAGGAGTTTGAGGACAAGTAGTCTCATAAAGTATGCCGTGCTCTGCGAAACATTGTGATAGTTCAGAATTAAGATATTCTCCACCATTATCGGATCTTAGAACTTTGATAGGTAGAGAAAATTGATTTCCAATCATCTGATAAAATTGTTGGAAAATTTGCCCAATGTCACTCTTCTGTTTCATGGTATAGAGCCAAGTCATTCTGGTGCAATCATCTACAAAGGTAACAAACCACCGAATACTGTGGCGTGTCGCTATTGGTGAGGGACCCCATACATCATAGTGAATTAACTCAAAGGGCAGTGATCTTTTATTAAGAATCAAGTGGTAAGAAGTACGATGACTTTTTGCAAGAATGCAATCTTGACACTGAAAATCAGAGTCTGAAACACCATTAAATAAAGACGGAAGTAATTTTCTTAAATAACCAAAAGATGCATGTCTTAATTGACGATGCCATAACCAAATTCTCTTAACCTTGTTGTTGTGACCACTGCTCACTTGGTTGACTCGGCCCAGTACCACATCATCTACATAATATAACCCTCTCCTCTTAGTACCACACCCAATGATCGCCCGTGTTTGGATATCCTAGAGTAGGCAAAAAGTAGAAAACATGAGTACAACACAATCTAATTGTTCCGTAACTTGACCAACAGAAAGTAAATGATTCGATAGTGAATGAACAAGAAGAGTCTTATGTAGAGACAGAAAAGGAGTAAGGGCGATAGAACCCGCTTCTGTAACTGGAGCAATTTCACCGTTTGCTGTGATAACATTCTTCTTGGGTGGCACGATTAAGTGGTGAAACAAGGATTCATCATATGTCATATGGTCTGTAGCCAGAGTCAATTATCCAGCCAGAATCTTGGTTATCAGATGTTATGAATGCAGTGCCAATTTTACTTGGATCATCAGATTGTTCTTGGGAAGAAATCAAATTCAATAATGAAAGTTGATGGCGCATACTGTCTGGGTCCAAACTATTTTTCAGAGGGCTGCCTCCTGATGGGCTCGGCATGCCCACATGGCTGTTTCTGTACGTAGCGAATTGCTGCTCGGTTGGACTCACACCAAATTTGCTGCTGCTGTCCATGCTTGATTGATGCACTGTTAGACATTGGGGTCCAGGCTCTAGAAGCCTAGCCCGTTGGATATCACTGCCGTAAGGAATCATGTCGTGGTGCTTGTCGGCCATGGAAGCAATGGTCTATTTGTGATTTAGATTTCTAGGTTTTTTCAGTGGATGGTTCTCTTGCTTTGAGAGCGTTGGGGTTTTGTAATTTAGGTTTCTAGGTTTTTTTTTTCTATTCCCGTAGGTCTCTTGCTTCAAGACCACGCTAGGATTTTTTTGGGTTTTCAGGGATCAATAGCTAGGGTAAAAGGTTAGGGGAAAGAGACAAGTCGAAACCTGCTCTGATGCCAAGATAAAAGTGTTTAGGGTTTGAATTGTTTTTTTTATTCTTCTCTTTAGGAGGTAAATATATAGTTGTACAATTTCTCACATAACAGGAAAAAATCCCAATTATACAAGGAATAAATTATAGGATTACATTCCTAAACTAAATAGTTGACTCACGGCAACAGGGACTTCAAATAATTGAAGCCTAAGCTTTACTTATTTACAATTTAGCCTTTTTTTTTTTGGGCTAATCGATTGATACTAGGATTAGTACTCCACTACTAATTATAAGTGGGAGCACTATATAACATCAACCTGGCCTTCTCACTTTTAACAAACACTGAAGAATCATTCGAGAAAAAAGAAGAAGAAGAATAAGAACAATGTCGTCCTCAACGTCCCGTCTCGATGTCTTGGCAGAGGTTTGTAGCATTGTTCCGGAGAAAACTAACGATATTGAGATTGACATTGCAGCCAAGATTTTGATGAAGATGAAGAACGACGTCCTCGCCAATGTCAGGATCACGAAGAAGATGAAAGAAGAAGCCTTGTTGCCCCCAAAGAAACGAAAAAGCTACTACTGCTTAAATTTCTTGAACAATATGCCTAATCTCGATGTCTTGGCAGACATTTATAGCATTGCTCCAGAGAAAACAAACGATGTTGAGATTGACATTGCAGCCAAGGTTTTGATGAAGATGAAGAACAACGTCGTCACCAATGTCATGATCACGAACAAGATGAAAGAAAGAAAGCTTGTTGCCCCCAAAAGAAACGAAAAAGCTACGTATGCTTCAGTCAATATGTCTGGCCTTACCATGCCTACTCCTACATGTCCTGTAAGTACTAATTTTCACAATATCAGTACTCAATCTTTAATTTTCTTTCACTTTTCTATTTAATGTCTTTATTTTCTAACAGTATTCTTTAATTAATTTGTCACAGACAAAGGGAAACGAGCTAGGGAAAGAAGCAAAAGTACCTCTACCAATACTAAATTAAACAGTTTGCACGACGAGGGGTATTTTGTCGCACAAAGCATTCTTAGGTCGCACAAATAATTTCAAATTCATCATGCACCTAAACAAATGTGCTACGATTTAGTACTCGTCGTGCTAATGTTATACGGACAAAGGTTTTCATCATACAATATAAAAGAGTACAAGTGTGCTTTTGTCTCGAAAAAGTTTGTGAGACGAAAAATGTAAGAGGTGCATGGTAATGCGTGACTAAGACGTGAGATGTGCTTAATTTTGCATGATGACCGGTCGGCGTTGTGCAAATGTAATTTTTAATAAAAATAAAAAGATTTCATACTAATAACAAAAAAAAAGCAAATTAATGAATTAAAAAAACAAATTTTATTTGTAACATAAATAAAAATATACGTACAAATATAAAGTTTTAAAAGAAAGCGGGAACAAAACTATGAAAAAAAAGTAAAAAATCCATAGGCATGTCGTTCGGAGGTGCATGGTAATCTTGCTGCTGGTTGGGGACGGGGTCAGAGGTCGACGAGCCTGATTGCTGTGCTTGCTCGGTGTGGAAGGGCTTTAGGGGCAATGGTGCAGAAAAACCAGAGAGACGTATTCCGGAGGAACTGAGGGCTTGTACAAGCATTAACATTTGAGACTTGTACGATGCCAGCTCACTCCTCAAGCCAGCAACTTCCTACGTCAAAGCCGTAACTTGGCCCCTTGACTGCAAGGATGATGAGGCTCCACTCTCCGGCCTCCTGGCATGTCCCATCCCCCGACAATATGTCCCTAGCCTCCGACCAAAATTCTGGTCCAACATCTTTGTCACGATATGAAACCCTGTATCCTCAGGGGGATCCACAAACTCGATCGTGTCCGAGGGAAACTGGGAGGCGGACTCTTGAAGCACCAACTGACCCTTCTCCACCATGGTCGCCTTTGAAAAAAAAACATGGATTATTAATAGAAAACAATTTGAAATAATTAGTATAAATGTTTAATGCATAAGAAATTACTTACATGAAGGGACTCGGTCAACTCATCCCCAGGCCAAACATAAGCGTCAGCAAAGATGTCGATCTCCAAAAATTTTGAACCTTCTTAAAATCGAAAAAGATAAGGAAAATGTTTGTATGAAAAATAAAAATTATTAGCAACATTTTAAAATTGGAAATGAAAGTTGTAATATATACCTTCTGTCGTGCCTCCATCCTATAGGAGAAAGGCCTCGAACCCGAATGGTGGAGAAGAGTCTTCTTCTCCCGATTGATCTTGTTCGCCTTCGCCTTCTTTTGTTATACAAAAAAAAACGTATTAGTTGTAATACTTAAAGAAAATTAAAAAAATAGTAATAAACATTAGTAAAAATTAAAAAAAAAAAGTAAAATGAAAGAAGTCGTAATTTAAAACGCACCATATAGCCTGACTCCTGAAAATGGCCGCAAAGCCAAACCCAACTATCTTGTCGATCCTGCAACTCCTTTGGACAACCCTCATCGAGAACGACCTGCAGATCATCAAACTGTTGGAAACATTGGTGCAGGTCACTCTTCCACTGCTTGTAACATTCGGAGAAGAGCCGATTGAGGTACGCGAACATGTCCTCATCCATGTCTTCCAAATTGTAGTTTGTCTGCAATGTAACAAATATTTTGAAAGTATTAGTAATAAAAGACAGTAATAAATATAAATATATAAATTTTACATGAAAAACATTAAAAAGGCGATGCTACTCATGGACAATTGATTGCGCATCGTGTTCTTCATCTCCTCCGACATCGTGTTCCAAGACTTCCACCGTATAGGGCAAAAGGTCTGCACGACATGCCCAATGTCGTGGGCTAATGCACTATGCTACTCCGCCATTGGTGTTGCCCAATTTCGCTCATCGTATCCGATTGGGATACCACCATTGGTCACCCGGGTGACCTTCGTCTTCTTCAATTGCCGACAATGTCCCCGGGTGTTTTTTTTCGCTGCAAAGAGATGAAAAAAAAAATCATTAACCTGAAATTAATAACAATTCATACTAAAATTTTTGCATAACCTCCCCTTTAATTAAAACATTTCCCAAAACCCTGAAAATAACATAAACAATACACGTATGCAACACAATGATCACAACAGTTTAATAAAAGTTTGGAACAATGACAACTTTTTAATCCTTACATGACATAATTAACAAATTGAACCTAAAATAACAAAACTCAGTTAACATGGGAATGAGGGAGTGAATTAAGATTGTATACCTGGCCGTGTACCCGAGGCATTGGTTGTGGATCCCGATGGTGACATCTGGTCCGTAGTGTAGGGGTACCAGTGAGTACGTTAGGCGCTAACAAGTAACGCCACCGAAGAAGTCGATGATGCCTATGCTTGTCAGACTGGAGGACCAACTAGGTAACCCGGATTGACCGGCCAATGGTCCATATCTGCCGGAGCAGTGGCGGCAGTAGTAGGTGTAGTCGTCGAACTAGGTGTAGCCGTCGGACTAGGTATATAAATCATCGCCCTTCGGATTCTAATGAGGTGTGACATCTACAAAATTGGAAATCAATTTGTTTCGTACATAAAGATTTAACTTACCATACACATGCTAATAATTTCAACTTAAATTTAAAACAACATTTAAAAACCCAAATTTAAAAACCCTAATTCTAAACCCAATTCAAGTTTGGCAGAAATAAAACTTAAAACTGATATACTATACACAAACTAATCAATTCATATAGGATATATAGACCCATCAATTATAACTTGTAAGAAGAAACTAGCATAAAAGAATAGTCAGAGGCAAAATCATAGCCTATGAGTGTATGCATCCATCTGTATGTATGTGTTGTGTGTGTGTGGGTGTGTGTATGTACTTTGTATGTGTGTGTGTCCATGTATATATGCTGATTTTGGGTGTGTATGTGTGTGTGTTGATGTATGCTTTTTCCATATACTCTAATGTATGTTGATTTTGGGTGTGTGTGTGTGTGTGTGTGTGTGTATGTACTTTGTCTGTGTGTGTGTCCATGCATATATGCTGATTTTGGGTGTGTATGTATGTGTGTTGATGTATGCTAATTTTCCATATACTCTGATGTATGCTGATTTTGGGTGTATGTACTCTGTGTGTGCGTGTGTGTGTGTGTGTGTGTGTGTGTATGCAAGTTATGTGTGTGTGCTGTGTGTGTAAGTACTAACCAACATAATTTCAAACAGTTTCCACCATAATTACTTAATAGTTTCACAGGTAGTAATGAGAAAAGGGACCATATAAAGTGATTTTCAGTCTCTTTAAACATCCACATTACATATAGAAATCATATGACTATTGGATATAAATAGAGCTTGCTAACT
This sequence comes from Malus baccata, assembly GCA_006547085.1. NCBI lineage: Eukaryota > Viridiplantae > Streptophyta > Magnoliopsida > Rosales > Rosaceae > Malus > Malus baccata. The sequence goes on from VIEB01000138.1 coordinate 481,324, forward strand.
GGAATAATTAACAATGCAATATATTTATAAAAGAGTGAGTAGCAACAAATAATACTTTCTATCTATTTAGGAGTCAAGACTTTTGAGAGTGAACCATATAGAAATCATATATGTGTCTGTCCGATTGTATGACTAACTAATTAAGCTACAACAATATTTCTTTAACAGAGTCATACATTCTTCACATTGGGAAAAAAAAAAAGTTACCACAGTTAATAAGAAAAATTCAATCAAAAGTGAGACAAGGCCCACTCGAAAACTAGGAACACAACTAAAGATAAGAGCAGAAACCACAATTTTGCAACCAAAATTTTTAACCAACATCCAATTCCAAAATCCAACACCAAAGTAGCAGAAACCCGACTTGAAAATTTAACCCCCAATTTAAGAAAACCTCATCTAACCTTACTGCCCAAAATCGTTCCCCTAATTTTAGACCTAAATCTAACCCCAATTAAGAACCCTAAAAACTATAATTTAAGAACCTAAATGTAACCCCCAATTTACGAACCCTAAATCTAACCCCGACTGCCCTAATTCTAACCCACAATTTGAAAAAGAAAAAAAACAAAAAAAAAAAACCCTAATTAACATGGTAAATAAAGAAAATTTAAAATAAAAACTGAAGAGGAAATTACCTCTTGAAGACTAAGACACGACGGCTAGAGAGAGGGACGAAGAGATAGATAGAGATACAGAGGAAAGAAAGGAAGGGTATCACGCTGGGAAAAAAGGAAGAAGAGGGAAGTGAGGGGAGGAAGGAGGGACACGGGGTTAAAATATAGAAACTTGAGCGACAGAGTCTTTGTCTCGCAAGGCTAAAAAATCGTCGCGCAAGTTTTTTAAAATTTCCACGAAAAATAAGCACCTGAATTGAATTTTTAGACACTTGCACGACAAATACATATATTTTGTCGTGCAAATACACTTTGAGTGACGAAATATATTTATTTGCCGCGCAAGTGTCTAAAATTTCAATATTCCCGCGTAAAATTAAAATGCTTGTGTGACCAAAAATTGTTATGTGTCGCGCAATTATGTTTTTAAAAGGTTTTTTAATTTTTTTTTATTTTGTTTACAATTTATTATAAAATACAAATAAAACAAATTTATTTACAAAGTAATTCACACATAAAATGGGAATCATTCATACCATTTTTTCCATCACTTTATATAATGCATTAACCATTTCATGTGTTTCACAAAAAAAGTTACAAATAAATTTCCTTAATCTTCATCCGAACTATAATAACTCTCACTTTCGTCGCTATCATCATTTTCAATGTCCCATTCCTCATCATCGATAGGTATGTCACCATCGTCGTTTGTGCGTACTAGACCATCATATCGTGGAATATTACCGACGTTAATTGTGATCGACTGAATTGGTATTTCGAATGAAGATACTCATTCTATCTGAAATGGTTCTTGGATAAGATCACTATCTCGCAGTGTTTCCGCACCACTGTCCATCGAAGATTCAAAACATTGGTCAGCAACATTGTCGATGTCGTCGTCAGTACGGCCTTGTTCTGGTATAGCATACACGTTGCTATGATCCATCTTCTGAACAACTTTCCAACCTTTCCCGGCTTTAGGGTCATCTAGATACATAATTTGTTTTTCCATGGTTGTTAAGATGTAAGGGTCGTCATCGTACCAAGTTTTGGTACTGTTCACTGATAGTAATTCATGATCTATTTTCATACTTCCATGCCTAGTTGAGTTTGTATCGAACCACCGACACTTAAATAGGATCACTTTGCACCGGTCTTTGTAAATCAATTGCGCGACACTTGTTGTTTGCCATAGAATTCAATGTCTGTACTTTTGCCCTACCCAGGGACATGAACACCACTATTTTGCATACACAACTTGACATCTCGTGCACCTGCTAAGAACTTGACACCGTTGACATGGCAACCCGAGTACAATTCAATGCGAATCGATCTGAACGCCAAGTTATATAACTCTTCACTATACGAGGGGGAATTTGATACTTTCAGTTTATTCACCTAATAATATTAGAGAAACACTATATAAGTCCAATATATATTAGAGAAACACTTAAAATTTTTAGTTGAAGCAACTTAATTGGTACAATATATATGTCCAATACAAAACACTTCAAACTTACATATTTGAGAAACCACTGCGGAAACAATTCATGGTGTTTGTTGGCATACAAATGTGAAGGATGTGTCTACTTCATCATATTTTCATGCTTGTCTAGGTATGACAGTGTCTCATCACAATTGTTGAGTACAAACCAATGTAGTACCTCCATGTACTTCTTGGAAAACAACTTGCCACAAATTGGATCTCCGAATGGTCGAGCGATTTGAGAAAAAACCGAAAGTTTCTCCTTTCACACCCTATGATTATTGCAAGGAGGACGATTCAAAGTTGTCTCAACATCCTCTAAATACATTCCACAAAATGTAAGCGCCTCATATGCCACCCAAGCCTGTATAATGGATCCTTCGGGCTTCACTTTGTTTTGTACACTTTTCTTTAAGTCTCCGAGAAGTTTGCCAAAAGAAAACGACACAATACACATATTACTAATCGTAATATATTTAATATTGATTAATAAAAAGGACGAGGAATATATACCTTTCTATTGGATACATCAATTGAAAGTTGACTGGTCCAGCAAGCAATGCCTCATCTGGTAAGTGAACCATCATGTGTATCATACTTGTGAAGAAAGCTGAAGGAAATATCATCTTAAACTTGCATTTTTCACAATGTTCTTGACGTTCCTTTTTTGTTTTTCGCAACGTTCTTGACGTCAATTGCGAAAAAAAACTAGACAACAACATGATTGGTTTCACTACATCGGTTGGCAAGAGATTTTGAATACCCACAGTAAGTAGGCGTTGCAGAACCACATGGCAGTCATGACTCTTTATGCCAGTTAATTTACCCACATCAATGTTCATGCAACATGCGATATTTGAAGCATACCCATCGGGAAACTTTACATATGATAAAAACTTTAAAAAATCTTTCTTGTCATTCGGTTTCATTGAAAGAAAAAAAAAGCAAGATCCCTTCTGGCTTTATTATTGTCCCTATTCAACTATAAACCCCGTCGCATTCCCATTCATTCCAAATCAAGACGAGCTTTGATCGTGTCCTTTGTCTTGCCCTCGATATCTAGAATTGTGCCAACCAATGTGTCAAATACATTTTTCTCAACATGAATAACATTGAGGTTGTGTCTCAATTTTAGTTTGGACCAATACAGCAGCTCGAAAAACGTAGACTTGTGCGTCCAGTTCATATGTGTAGAATGTCTTGTCCTACTGACATTGGTCCCAAAAGGAGCAAAATCCAAATGGTTAAGTTGTTCCAAAATCTGATCACCCGACCATTCTCTAGGTCTGAGGCGATGCTCTTTCTCCCTATCAAACTCTTTATCCTTCTCTCGCCACTCGTGGTCCCAAGGCAACCATCTCTGATGAACAAGGTAATAAACTTTTCCAAGGTGTCAACTAGATGTTACGTCTTCCTTGCATACAGGGCATGCCATATAACCTCTAGTGCTCCACTTGGAAACCATTGCATATGCGAGGAAATCGTTCACAGTCCACATCACTGCAGCCTGCAAAGTGAACTGCTTGCCAGTATATTTGTCATATGTGCACTCACACCGTTTGTTCATAAATCTTTTAGTTTATCCACCAACGACCGTAAGTATATATCGATTGACCTACTACCAGGATCCTTAGTTATAAACAGAGTCATCGATTGACCTACCAGGATCCTTAGTTATAAACAGAGTCATCATCATGTATTCTTTTTTCATATTTTTCCATGGTGGAAAATTATACAGAAATACGAAAATCGGTTAAATCCGTTAGTGGCAAGTCCCAATCTAACGTTACGAGAATCAGCAGCAAAATCAGGGAATGTTCAATCAAACTATTTCCATGCCTCTCCATCTGCAGGATGCCTCTCCATCTGCAGGATGCCTCAGGACATCGTCATCAACCCGATTTTCCTTATGCCATCTCATGTCCGTGGCAGTATGCGTTAACATATACAATCATTGCAACCTAGGTTTCAGGGGCAGATAACGCATGACTTTTTGTGGGATCTTAGTTGTTCTATTCTGAGATGTCATTTTGAACCTCGACTCATTGCATATTGGGCATTTATCCAATGCTTTATTCTGTTTGTAAAATAAAATACAATTGTTTTTGCAAGCGTAAATTTTTTCATAACCCAATCCAAGACCATTCAACACCTTTTGCGCATGTCTATGGTCTTTCAACAAACAATTGTCATTTGGAAGTATTTTCTTGAAAACCCCCAAAAAGTAATCGAAACACTGATTCAACATACGATACTTTATTTTTCCGTGCATTAGTTCCACAATGGCCATGAGAACGGAAAAGCTCTCGCACCTTGGGTATAACTCTTGGTTGGCATTTTTTATTAGTTTCTCATATTGTTCGAACTCTACACTGTCCATTGGTGTAGGAACGTCATCTTCCCCTTCCTGATTGGTGTTTGTAAATGAAAATGGAAAAGCATCATTTATAATAACTATGACTTGTTTATTAGGATCCACAATAGGTTCAACATTGTCCAATCTTGTGGCGTTTGAAGGCGAAGTATTGTCTAATTGTTCCCTATGATGGGTCCAAGTATTATATGTCTCAATCATTCCATTCCTTACTAAATGAAATCGAACATTTTCAATTGTCTCCCTTAACGTGTTGTTACATCTCCTACAAGGACATCGGATTCTAGTTGCACTCGGGTTGTGTGTACATGCAAAGTCAATAAAATCCTCGATTCCATCCAAGTATTCGTCTGCGCATCTATTCGGGTTCTGTAACCACATCCTGTCCATAATTCTTGGAACCACAATAACAATACAACAATCATAATAACTTCATACAAAATGATAATGTCACCTTATGTCTCCTGTAAGAGCCATATCCCATTCGGGAATGCATAGTCGTGTCACGTAATTTACGGCTACATCAGATTAGATTTCAACATGGATGAATTTCGGCAGCATCTCGATACATTTCTTCAGGTGTACGACCTGAAGAACTTACAGAGATGACACTGAAATCTTCACAATCGAAACCTAATCCTTCAACCATAAACTACGCATCATAACTGTGCAATCCCAAACTATCTAAATAATGGGACAATGCAAGAATTAATTGGACCGCAGTCATGCTTTTGCATCCATGCGCAAAATCCAACTAATCCTCGAATGAGAAACTAAGTTTTACTAAAAATAAGAAAACAAGTACGAAGTTAATTTCAATTAACTCCGTACATCACAACACATATTTGTACGCCACGTAAAAATTTAACAACATAATATAAATATAATTTCACAACGCAATATAAACATAACAAACTAAGTTCAACATAATTTAATTAGTTTTAGATGTTTAAAAAATAAAACAAAGAAAATACCTTTTCAATCGTTCTCCACCAATCACTAATCACACACAATATCCCTATAGACAACGAAATTAATGGCGTTAATATGAATTTACATTAATACTTTTACCCTAATGACAAAAAACACTTATTAGACACACCAAGATAGCTCGATCAACCTAGAGAAGAAGATGAAAGGAGTATGAGATGATGAAATTGAGAGAAAATGAAAATGACGAATGATGGATTGAGCAAAATTGAAGGGATGAGTGCAGAGGCACAATCTGCAATTTTTTTTGCAGTTTGCCTCTGCACATGGCTGAATCCAGATTAAAAAGTTCACTTTTGGACTAACGATTTTGCGCGATGAAACAGGTCTTCGCCACGCAAACACCCATTGCACGACTAAGATGGTATTTGTCGCACAAGTTTACCATTTTTTATTTTATGTCCTTTACTTTACAATCTATTATTTTCAGCACATTGCGCGATGAAAGAATGTATCGTCGCGCAATGCATATTTTTAAATTTTTTTCTATTTTTGTTTTTTATTTGTATGTATTGTAAATTTTTATTTTATTATAAATCAAAAACTCAAACCTAATTAAACATTAAATTAATTAACAAAACTAATTTACTATACCAAATAAAAATTATAATTAATGCAAGTATTAATACTCATCCACATAACGTATATTTATTCTTTAAATTAAATATAAAGTCCACAAAATCTTATTAAAAAAAAAAACAACAACCCTTATCAACTTCAATCCTCTGCCCGCAACACATCAAACTTCAACTTCAATCCACATAAATCCGTTGCTTCTCATCGGTTTCATCAACATCCCAATGAACCTACATTAATGCCATTAACAATAAATTAGTAATTTAAAAAACATTACGTTTTAACAAAAATAATTGTTCATTATTTACCACAAACTTACCGATAACTCTCCCAACATTGACTTCTTCAACTCCTCAGTGACCTTTTTCCAAGACTCAAACTCGACAGAACAATCCCTTTGCACCAAATTCCCAATGTCATACTTAAATTCGGTGTACGTCTTAGCCAAATTTTTGCCTTCAAAGTACAACACTTGCTTCCATCGATACCTCTCTAGTCGCACTACAAGTTTTTTTTTGCCAGAACCTTTTCCAGAATCGGCCATGTTTTTTGAAACAAAAAAAATTTGAAAAATAGGGCTCTGAAATTGTGTTTATATAGCACTAGGACACCTTTGCACGACAAACATATTCGTCGCAAAAATTTCAAGTTGTTCATCATGCAAAATGCATCATCAATGCGCAATTAAATGGAAGGTTTGAACGTGGACTAACCGGGCTTTGCACAATAAATACATGGATTCGTCGTGCAAATATGTCTTACGCGACGAAGTTAGCGACGCTCAATATATTGCGTGACGAAGAAAATATTAATTATTTTTAGAATAAATATTTAAGGTATTATATCGTTCGTATCATCATCAAGAGTATACTTACACTGTTACACATATATGCAAACAATTAATTCCAACATATAACTAAAAATTTCACAAACTTAATTATTAATCCATCAACAATATACTTCCTAATAGTTCATCTATCACAACCTTCTTCACATTTCTGGGCACATTTTCCCAAGAATGCCACTCAGCAGTGGGACAATTATTCCCCATGGCTACATCGATCGCATGCGCAAACTCAAAATGATCCCTTAAATCATGTGGGTTGGCGTCGCGTACACTCTCATCCTTGTTCTTATCCACCATCCTAGCACGAACTGAATTTTGAAGAATAAGGATAATAGAATTGTGAAGAATCAGGACAGCAGAAGAGCATATTTATAGGTAGGTTAGGACCTTTGCGTGACGAAGCCTTTGTCGTGCAAACACCTGCATTAAATGCGGTATTAATTCCTTGGATTCACTGCAGTAAATGGTCAAAACTAACAGGAACTTGAGTGACGAATTATTGGTTGTGCAAATGTTTCTTTTCGTCGCGCAAGGTTTTCGCGCCAAACAAAATTACCCAACGTTTTCTTGCTGACTTTACGCGACGCCAACAATTATTTGTCACGCTAAGTATTCTTGCGCGACGAAGCTGTTCGTTGCGCAATTTTTTTTCTCCTCCTATCTTTTCTATTTTGCGCGCTGAAGTGTATTTTTCGTCGTGCAAAATATCTTTGTGCAAGCTGTTTTTTTCTACTAGTGTACCCTCCAAAAAGAAGCGCTCTCTTCATCATTACCACATCCAACAATTCCCAAAGTATGTTTATGGATTTACTTTAATTTAATTTTGTTAGAATTCCTACTTAATTGTGATTTGTTGCAGATATATAATACTTCAATTGGGTCTTCACTAGGTACTAATCAATTTATTATGATTCTTTTTTGTTGCAATAGTTTGTTGGAAGGGTGTAGGTTGCCCTACCCTACGAAACCAAGGTCGAAACACAGGATTAATAGCATTAATCAAAAGTTAAGCCTTGCTAGTAACAATGCTACTACTACTCAATCTCATCATCATCATCATACTAATAATGTTTCTTTGAAAAGAAAATGTGATCGTATTCATGATGTTGATGATGGTGATGATGATCAAGATCGGGGTGCTGCTGAGAAAAAGAAGGCCAAGTTTTTGAACAACCGCGACAACAATGTGAACTTGAACATGAAGAAGAAGAGGGTCACGATGAACAAGGGTAAGGCCCAAGTGGCTAATGACTTATCAGTCCTCGCTGAGTTGCCTAAAAAATTTAAGAACGTGATTATAGGGCTAATGCATGAGACAAGACTGCAATTGTTGATGCAGAAGAGTTTAACGGTGATGGACATAGATGGACGCCAAGGCAAGTTGTTACTACCTCGACAACAAACTGAATCCAAAAATTTCCTCAAACGCAATGACATGGATCGGCTCTAGAAGGATAAAGTTATGAGGGTTCAATTGATAGATTCGAAGCTCGAACAAGTACCAATATCATTGGGACTATGGAAGATGTCAAGCAATTCCAAAACTGAAGAGTCGGATGACCCAAAAAAAGACCTATGTATTGAAATCTCAATGGAATCACATTGTTAAAAAACATCGTCTAGGTAAAGGCGATGTGGTCCAAGTTTGGTCATTTCAGGCTATTCCGAATGATATAGAGAATGGCAGTCAGCTTCACTTGGCGAATATGCAGAAAGGTGACTATGGTGAGCTTCACTTGGCTCTTGTATTGGTTAAGAGAGATGATCAGGTTTTGGAGGAAGAAGGTAGCAAAGGGAGTCTTGCTATTGCTAGCACTAATGGAAGAAGTAGTAGTGTGTGCAATAATGGTGCAAGTGGTAGTGTGCAGTAAGCCAGCCACAATATGTAAAGATTTTGAAGAAGATGAACACTTAATTGATGTAGAGAGAGCTAGCTAAGCTTGGTTTGCAAATGTATTTGGGAAATTAGGTAAGCGAAGCGATGCTACTGTTTATTTGTAATTTGTATGAAATTTGTTGATGGATAAAATCAATGAAGACTTTGGAACAACATAAAATGTCAAGTTTGTGACATTCGCTCGGTTGCTCGGATCACTAGTGAGGATAAATATGTAAAGAGATAGAGACAGAGAAGTAAACACAAAATGTACGTGGTTCATCCCTAAGTTTGGCTATGTCCATGGAGTAGAAGAGTTCTCATTAATAGTGAAGGATTTACACAAATACATAGGTTCAAGCATAATCATCATTAGTGAGTTCTAATGACTAGTTTAAGTACAATAATGACATTCACCCTTAATTGTAAGAGAATGATATTTTTTTTTATAGTTGAGGAGAGTCTCCAGCTTTCGTCCGCGGTCGATGTGGGACTCTAGGAGTTTTAGTCTGACGTTGACACGTGTCGTATTGTGATTGACCTCCAAGATGGAGGGAAACTCGTGCTTCGATAGGGGTGCCTCAGCATGAACTCTTCAGTGGGTCCTTGAAGGTATGAAGTTGGCCGGTGCTTGGTAGTTTTGGGATTGATCAAGTATGGTACAAACAGTGCTCCCCTAAGTTCCCGAGTGAGGAAAGCTTCTCGGTTGGAGACTTGAAAAATCCAAGTCACCGAGTAATCACAAAACTTCTAAGTACCGAAGTTTAGTAGCATATATTGGGAGTTTCCCAAGTTTCCAAGCGAAGAGGATAGCCGAAAGAGGTGGCTTGATATTCTTGAGTCATTACAAAAAAAAGACTTCAAAAATTCTCTCTTCCTTTTCTTTTTTATTTTCTTTTTCATTATTATTATTTTTTTGAATGTAGCCCAAGTATATATATATTTTCTTAAACCCAATTCCTTCTTTCTTTTTGGTGAGAAAAGGAAATGTGGTTGAAGTCTTTTCCTTTGTGTACATACCTTGAATGGTTGAAGCTTTTTTCTTTGGGCATACAGATGGTAATAGATTGGTTTGGGGATAGAAATATTATATCCATCCCCATAACCATGAAAATTAATCATATCCATAACCGTAAATTAACCATCAGGTATTATCCATAACCATACCCACCGGATATTGGATTTCCCATTAGTTAACGGTTGTATCCATCTTCGTTAATACATAAAATATATTCGCCCAATTGACGCATGATAATTTAGTAAATATTAATTTCGTCATTAAATATTTGATGTACAAAATGATTTAATTAATGGATCTTGTGGAACATAAAAATTAAAGCAAAACATTGATAATGTTGGTTGATCTTTGATATCTCGCATAAATACTATTAAATTCTCATAGATTTTGATTCATATCAAAACTTTTGAACTTTGCCACAAAATACAACTCACACAATGTAATTTGTGTGTTCTCAAAGTAATGGATTTGGTGAATAATGAATTGGGGACCCCTATAACTATATCAAAAAACAGAACCGAATAATATTCACGATTTTCCCCATACCCAAAATATACCTGAATTTTCATACCCAAATCCAATTCATTCGGGTGGTTATCCATAGTTATCAGGTTTAACGATTAGAATTGTCATTCCTATTTGGGTTTTGTAGGTGAAGTTTTTTGGTTGAAACTTTGTAGGTGAAACTTTTTTCTTTGGGCACAAAGCTTAAGTGGTTGAAGCTTTGTAGGTGAAGCTTTAATAATTATATTTCAGCTAAGGGCATTTTAATAATTATATGATTTCTATTCCGATTCAGGTGAATTTGTAAACAATTTGCATGGAATCCATACCAATTTTTTGGGATTCCAGAAGGATTTAAAAAAAAAAAAAAAAAAACAACTTAACAGGAATATAATTTTGTCAACTTTCCTTTCCAACTTCTTATCAATTCAATTCTTCTTCAATTCAATTTATCCCATTTTGATTACGGATTACTAGATTAGTAAATGAACCATAAGTAATACAGAAAATGAATGACTGAAATGTAACAACCACTAAAATACACATAATGTTAAGTAGACTTGGCATTCGTGTCGTGTTTCTCGTGTTCGTGTCGTTTTCGTGTCACACCCGATATCTTAACGGGTCGTGTCGTGTAACACCCGTTAAAATAAACGGGTAAAATGACCCGACCCGAAATCGACCCGATAATATTAACGGGTAATATGACCCGACCCGTTACCCGTTAAGGAAAATATAATTTAAACCAATAAATAATTAAATAAAAAACATAATACTTTTTTTGAGTGAAAAAAGGTTGAACCCACAATTGCTTGATTAGAACCAAAACACAAATCAATCTTCTAACCATGCAAGAATGGTATTGCAGGCCACCGATGAAGACTACTCTTGCTATGTGCCATCAAAATTACCAAAGCACCATAGCAATGATGGTGAGTTCTATGGCATAGGAAGCTTTGTGCGGAAAAAAAGGGTTTAGGAAGCAAATAAGTGAATGAAAGAAAAAATAGGTGCGACAATAAAAATAAAAGCATAAATT